>OX387251.1:332500-350000 GCA_947562095.1 Branchellion lobata | reverse complement strand
AACTCTGGTCATGAATCAGCCCTCGTGGCGCTGGTATGAGAAGATCAACAAACTCTTGGTAAGAGGTGGCATTGGGCTGTGGTGGTGGGTGATGGGGGAGGAGGGGGGGGGATAGATAAGGGGGCAGTGGTTGAGAGAGGAAATGATAGTTGCGGTGATAGTTTTTTCGTGCTGTTTTCAATATTAATTTATGCTTTGTTCCAAGTACAAAATTCTTCCTTCATCATGAGGGTCAGAAAAAATGTAAACAACACCACAACTTCCAAGGGGTCAAAGCCAATGTACCTCAACTTATACCACATCTTCGACTCAATCCTGGCTTTCAGTCTTTCACTCGACAACTATCTCAAGAGCAACCAACCAGACCTCCAGACTCTACAGACTGAAAGACATATGGAGTGAGTGGTGTGGAGGGGTGTGAGGGGTTTTGGTCATTGTGACAACCGAATACAAAACAAAGGCAATACCACAAAATAGCAACAATTAAAAAACACGCACACAACACCAACAAAAACCATACACAAACAACAACACCAACAAAAACCATTCACAAACAACAAACTACCACCACCAACAACAACAACAACGTAGCGCATCTGAGGACTATCCTCAGGCGCTTAAGATAAACAAAAACAACAACAACAACGTAGCGCATCTGAGGACCTTCCTCAGGCGCTTAAGATAAACAAAAACAACAACAACAAAAACAACAACAACAGAAGTTTCAAAGACTCGATGAAGGGTGTCAGTTTTAACGGCTTGTCAGGTTCGGTGAAGTTCGCCAACATGAGCAGAATCAACAAAGCCATCATATACCAGTACCTCGACAAGCTTTCTGTGAAGGTTGATGGTGTGTGTGTGTGTGTGTGTGTGTGTGTATGTGTGTGTGTGTGTGTGTGTGTGTGTGTGTGTGTTTGTGTGTGTGTGTGTGTGTGTGTGTATGTGTGTGTGTGTGTGTGTGTGTGTGTGTGTGTGTGTGTGTGTGTGTGTGTGTGGGGAGGTTGGTATCGTGTTATTTTTGTGTGGTGTGGTAGGATAGAGGTAGTGTGTTATAGAAAATACTAGTTAATATGATAAAATACGATACGATAAAAATACCAATATTGTTATGGTGGCATTAACCCAGTAGAGTTTTGAGACCGCTCACAACGTCTTATTATTATAATTATGGTTTTTAAAAAATAAAAATAGAATTAAATAAATAAATTTAATAAAATAAAATAATTTTAAAAAGAAGTACACTAGTACTATTATGATGAAGGGAAGGATTTATTGAACAGGTGGGTCTTCAGAGGCCGACAAAATGTTTCTGTTGAACTTGAAGATTTCAAAGTGTTAGGCAGGTTGTTCCACAACTTAGGTCCGCTGACGCTGAACCTTCTTAATCCTAATGATTTTAGCTTGTGCTTGTTGGGAACAACGTCCTTTGACTTAGCCGATCTTAGTCTTTGTTATTATTTTAACTTATCGTTATTCTAGTTAGTAATATTACTTAATTTATTCAAATAATTTTTTTCTCACCAGGTGGGCGCCTTCATGCCAAAGGACAATCAGGCGGAAGAGCAGTTGCAACTGGACAAATCACTTTTCAAGTGGTCCACCCCCGATGGTAAAATGCCCTCTGACCTCATAGGTATGTGTTTATGTGTACGCGTATTTTCTTTTGTGTGTATGTGTTTGTGTGTGTGTGTGTGTGTGTGTGCGCGCGCGTGTGTATAGAAGGGGAGGTTATGCGTATGGTATTGAGTGAGGGGGTGTGTGTAATTATACAGAATATTTTCCTCACTCACGCCATCATCGTTCTCCTCTTCCTCCACAGCCCTGGTGGAACAGGAGGCGTGCAATCTGCAGGTGGTCAGCGATCTCTTCCATGTCTCGTGTAACCAAGCCATCGCTATCTTCTCCATCTTTGTCACCCTTCTCATCATCTTACCCATCCTCTTCATCATCATCGCCTTCCGAAAGAGGTTGCATCTTTTTATCGGGGCATGGATGCATGCATGGATGTATGATTGTATCAATCGATGCTTGGATGCATGCATGGATGTATGATTGTATCAATCGATGCATGGATGCATGCATGGATGTATGATCGTATCAATCGATGTATGGATGTATGTTTGTATCAATGAATAATTGCATGAGTGGAAAGATAGATAAATAGATAGGTAGACAGATAGATGGTTATATAGATAGATAGATAGATAGATAGATAGATAGATAGATAGATAGATAGATAGATAGATAGATAGATAGATAGATAGTTATTTAAAAAAATATTTTTCACATTTTTTGGCATCTCGGCAGGTTCTATGGACAGACTATTGTGGAGCCTATAATATCACAGAGGTTGAGAGAGAAGTGGGAGATGAAGAGGGAGAACATAAAAATCAACAGAGTTCTTGGTGGGTGGGCAGATGGATTGGTGGATTTGTGGGTGGGTGGGCGGATGGATTGGTGGATTTGTGGGTGGGTGGGCGGATGGATTGGTGGATTTGTGGGTTGGTGGGCAGATGGATTGGTGGATTTGTGGGTGGGTGGGCAGAATGCATTTGCAAGGGGGGTTAATGGATGGAGGAACGAAATACTATCCCAGGGAAACAATTGGAAAAAGAAATGAGTGAAATAATAACTGAAAAATCATGAGGGCAGTTAACACCCCACATACAAAAAACACACACACACACACGATCACAGGTCATGGCGAGTTCGGAACAGTGTTTGGGGGGGAGGTTTCGACAGGGGGCGTGGGTGACAAGGTAGTGGCAGTGGCCATCAAAATACTCAAGTCAGGCACCCGTAGTGAAGACAAGGTTTGTGCTGTTGCTTGTAGCTTGGGTGTTGCTTATAACTTGTATATTATTATAAGAGCAGTATACTTATAATATTCAGTATAAGGCGTAGTAGTAGTAGTGGTAGTAGTAGTAGTAGTAGTAGTAGTAGTAGTAGTAGTAGTAGTAGTAGTAGTAGTAGTAGTAGTAGTAGTAGTAGTAGTAGTAGTAGTAGTAGTAGTAGTAGTAGTAGTAGTAGTAGTAGTTGTAGCAGCAGTAGTAGTTGTAGTAGCAGTGGTAACAGAAGTAGCGGTACAAAAACATAACACTTCTCTACAACCTCACACACGACGTCGTTTCCTTACCATCTTCTCTTCGGCGGCACACCACACACACACAACCTCTCTTCCAGTTGTCGTTTTTCGTGGAAGCGGACCTGATGAAGGACTTTGAACACGAGAACATCATGAAGCTGGTGGGTGTGTGTTCGATCGACGAGCCGCCCATGGTGGTGATGGAGTTCATGATGTACGGAGACCTCCGGACCTTCCTCCTTTCCAGGCGACACCGGGTCAGCAACAGGTGCGGATGTGTGAAAAGTGGATTAATGCGGGAAATTAAATAAATCTTTTATTTTGTTTTTATTAGTATTTAATGAGTATATAATGGATATTAGTTCATAATTTGTATTTAATCTCGACATCTGTTAATTCAGCCTTCAACCATTGCTAATCTTTATTCAAAATGTTCCAA
Organism: Branchellion lobata; assembly: GCA_947562095.1. Lineage (NCBI taxonomy): Eukaryota > Metazoa > Annelida > Clitellata > Hirudinida > Piscicolidae > Branchellion > Branchellion lobata. The sequence goes on along the minus strand of OX387251.1, from coordinate 346,476 downwards.
AGGGTGCTTTCTAGAGTGTTCTTGGTTTAATCATATGAATATATTGTTAATTTATTTCCATTTGTGTTTGTTTTTATTTATTTTCCTCGGTATAAACCAATTTCACTTTTCTGATGGCGTGCACACGTCTGCAGAGGGGGGTCGGTGGAGTTGGGGCCACAGGCGATCACCAAGATGGCTCTCGACGTGGCCAAGGGTCTCGAGTACCTCAGCCGCAACTTCTGCGTCCATCGGTGCTCACCCGTCCTCCGTCCATCTCTTTCTTTTAATTCATTTTTTTTCTTTTTTTTTTTATTTTGTTTAACATCATTTTTTCTTTTTATTTCATTCAATTTTTATTTCCTCGTCCTTTTAAATATTCTTATTTTCCAATCAACTTTCCTTGTTCTTTTTGTATTATAACCTCCTATTCTTTTGTATGTTTCTTGTGGTTTCCTCCTGCAATATATTCTCAATTTTTCCGTCTTTTCAATATTCGTTCTATTTATTTTAATTGGCTTATTTACATTATTCTTTCTCTCGATCACTGATTCATTCATTTATCGATCCATCTTCACTATATTCATACAACAATGTCTATATAGTCACCTATCCATCAATCTTTAAATGTGTTCTTCTACCCCTTCAGCTATCCATCCACTTTCTATCTATCCACCTATTCATCCATTTTCTATCCACCATAAAGAGACTTGGCATGTCGCAACATTTTGGTTCACGAGTCTGGCGTGGTGAAGATTAGTGACTTCGGACTGAGTCAGAAGATTTACGACGAGTGTTACACCAAGTATGTCAACGACAGTGAGTTCCTTCCGCTCCTAAAATGAACTTTTGAATCCCCCATTCACCCAACTATCATTCATTCACCCATCTGCCCATTCACCCATCTACCCATTCACCCATCTACCCATTCACTCAACTATCATTCATTCACCCATCTGCCCATTCACCCATCTACCCATTCACTCAACTATCATTCATTCACCCATCTGCCCATTCACCCATCTACCCATTCACCCAACTATCATTCATTCACCCATCTGCCTATTCACCTATCTACCCATTCACCCAACTATCATTCATTCACCCATCTGCCCATTCACCTATCTACCCACTCACCCAACCATCATTCACCCATTCACCCACCCACCTATCATCCACCCAACTGCCATTCACATAATTTTAATTCCATGTTTACATTAATTCATCCATCTCACCATTCATTTCGTATTCTTTCTGCCACCGGTTCATCCTTGTATTCATTCATTTACCCATCTTCTTACCTCCCTATCGACTGCACACACACACACACACACACGCACACACACACACACACACACACACACACACACACACACACACACACACACACACACACACACACACAGACAAGATCCCCATAAGATGGATGGCTCCAGAATGTTTGAATCACGGCGTTTTTTCGTTCGCCTCGGACATATGGAGTTATGGAGTGCTGGTGTATGAGATATTCACCTTCGGCACCATTCCCTACCATAACCTCTCCAACGAAAAGGTTTCATGTCTATTTGTTAATCTGTGTTTTCTATTTGTTAATCTGTGTTTTCTATTTGTTAATCTGTGTTTGTTTATTTGTTAATCTGTGTTTGTCTATTTGTTAATCTGTGTTTGTCTATTTGTTAATCTGTGTTTGTTTATTTGTTAATCTGTGTTTGTCTATTTGTTAATCTGTGTTTGTCTATTTGTTAATCTGTGTTTTGTCTATTTGTTAATCTGTGTTCGGGATGTTCACCTTTGGAACCACCAATAGTTTTCCAACCAGAAGGTTCTGTCTGTTTTTAGTTTTTTTATTGTTTTTTTGTGTATCTTATTATTTTATTTTGTCTTTTATTGATTCATGTAGTTTTTTGTATCTTTCTTTGTTTCATTTATCATTTGTGGTGTGTTGTTTGGTTTGTTTTCAAAAGTGTTTGATGTTTTTTCACATTGTATCACGTTGTTGTTTTCTTTTTTTTTTCTATTTCGTACATTTGAACTCTCCGAAGGTGGTGCATCACATCAAGGAGGGGGGCACCATTCACATCCCTCAAAACTGCCCTGAGGACTTGTATGTGTGTGTGTTTGTGTGTGTGTGTGTGTGTGTGTGTGTGTGTGTGTGTGTGTGTGTGTGTGTGTGTGTGTGTGTGTGTGTGTGTGTGTGTGTGTGTGTGTGTGTGTGTGTGTGTGTGTGTGTGTGTGTCTGTTTTTAAAAAAATTTTTGAATTTGTTCTTGCTTTTGGATGAACGTGAGTTTTTCAGCTGCGTATAAATTTTTCTTAATTTTTTGTGCATACTACACACACACACACACACACACACACACAAACAGAGCCAACATGTTGAAGCGATGTTGGGCGTACGAAGCGGAGGACCGGCCTAGCATTCAAGTGCTCATAGACGAGCTCACTTCAAAGCCACTCCTCCTCAAGCCCTGCCTCGACTTGCCCATTCCTCAGCTGGATCCCAAGGATGCCAGCACGAGCGCCAAGGCCAACTTCAAGAACCTCTTTCCTCGCCAATGGGCCTCTCGCCTTTCCACCAGCTCCACCACTGGTCTCCTGGTGCGCTATCGCAACACTTTTGCTCGAACGGGCAGTGTTCAGAGCCCAGACAGGTCACCAGATGCCGCTCACAGGGTCTCTGAGGAGCGATTCTTCAACTACCCTTCGAACGTGGCTTCGAGAGATGTGTCCACGGCCGTAGAGTCGAGGTCTGAGGCGGGCCTAGATGAGGCTGAAGAGAGGTTTCTGCTCAAAAGGATCGGAGTCAAGAGAGCCTTCGTGAGGTGCGGGGGTCGTTTTTGTGATTACTTGTGTTTGGAGGCTATGTTTTAAATTGATTGTTATCCTTTTCTACTGTCATTTCTATTAGTAAGTATATAAAAACAAATACAGTTGTTCAGTTATTAATACTCTCAGTACATTTCATAAGTAATTACTACGTTCGCAGTCATCTGTTGGTAAGTCACACAACTAAACCACACCCTGCATTCAATCCTGGTTCCATATAGTAATATTAATAACAATATTTCATCCGAATATTTTATTTTTTTAAATTATTATTAAATTGTAAAGCGCCAAGTCAAGAATATGAGCTCAAAGTTTATCTATGAAGCAACCACACCGCCATCACAGGTCAGTTTCTTCTGAGCACAAAACGCCACGCTTCAAGGTGTTTAAACGCAAGAAGGCATCTTCAGAACTCTTCAGGGAAAAGCCTTGAAGGCCCCCTCCACTCATCCATCTTACTAACACCACCCCATTCACCCACTCTACTCACTCCTCCCCACTCACCCATCTTACTAACACCACCCCATTCACCCACTCTACTCACTCCTCCCCACTCACCCACTCTGCTCCACCTCCTTCCACCCTCATCACCACGTCTTTTAAGCCTAAGACATGACTGAACTTTGTGTGTGTGTTTGTGTGTATGTTTGTGTGTGTGTGTGTGTGTGTGTGTGTGTGTGTGTGTGTGTGTGTGTGTGTGTGTGTGTGTGTGTGTGTGTGTGTGTGTGTGTGTGTGTGTGTGTGTGTGTGTGTGTGTGTGTGTGTGTGTGTGTGTGTGTGTGTGTGTGTGTGTGTGTGTGTGTGTGTGTGTGTTTTTGTGTCTGTTATGTAATGTCGAGAATTATGTGTTTTCAAATCAGTATAAACATGGTTCAGAGCAAGATGTCGATCTACATATTTTGATATCTTTTCACTTTTCATAACTGAGGATTTTTATTTTTTCCTTATTTGAAGCTTTGAACCCTGGCTAAAGCTGCTTCACCCTGATTAGGTTGGATATAATTTGAAGGTTCTTTACTGATTTGTTTACAATATTTAACATATTTTCATTTTTTGTAATTTATTTTCATTTTTCATTTTTAAAAGTTAATGTCATTCATTTACTTCTCAATTTGTCATTAAGACGTTCATATCATTCGGAAGTTGAGCGGCTGGAGGGGTTACGATGCATTTTATGAGACTTCAGTTCTTAATGTCAATCATCATGTGCCAAAGGGCTCTGTAGCCATACAAACAAGCATACATGCAATTACTCAGTCCGTTCTATACGCCTCAAAGAATTTAAATAATTCTCGTGTGTTTTTTGATATTTTATTACGCTGGTGTCAGCTCTTCAGTCCATCATTCTGTTCTCATCCAAACCTTACTATAGCGCTGATTACACACTGTCCAAAAGCGCTTTGCTACGAACCTTTCAGTACAACTATGATTAATTACAATTATAAATTCATTTTTATGTTTTTGTGAGTTATAATGTTGGTGTTAAAATAGAAAAAAGTTTTTAAAATTGAGTTTTTTGGGCAATAATCACCAGTCTTGGTTTAGTAAGAGTTAAGTAAATTTTTTTTTAATCAGTTAGAATGAAACTTGTGTTTTCTTACGTTGTAGGCTGCACCGAAAAACTCTAACCATTTATCATTTATTTCTAGCTAAGGAAAAGGACATAAGTAACCCAATACATCTCAATAACCTCGTAAAAATTCTTCGTTTTTTATTATTTTTATTTTGAATTTTTTTATCGTCTCTTATCTGAGCTTTGAGATAGGTGAATCATCGAAATATGTTTAAACTATAGTTTAAAATTCGATTTCTGGTTAAGTAATTATTTGAACACGACTAAATCCCAACATGGTCGTCCTTTCGTCCACGGGACATGGTGTTGTAACTAAATTGGTGCTTAGGATCTTGAGTCGTACATTGTGGGAGGTTAGCTGTTGTCCATGCAACTGGCTATGAAAGTTGAGGTGTATCGAATAATAGGTAAATAAGAGGATAATATGACAACATTAAAAATTGATTTGTGGCCAGTTGACAGGAGCTCTCCCTCGCAATCTTACCTCTGCTGCTTTTCTACTTTTTTTGATGTGAAAAGCTATAAAAAAAATTGTAAAAAAAATTCGTAGCAGAGCTCTTATGAAGAGTGTTGAGGGGCGCGTTACAAATGTCTTTATTTGATTAGATTAGATTTGATAAGAGTAGCTTAGTGTTAATCAGCGTTTTACAAATGATTTGATTTTATTAGATTAGATTAAAATTTTATCAAACTATCTGTGCCTATGAATGTTCTAAAATACGCTTTGGAAATCTATGGATTTGAGTTGAAAATGGAAGTTATGAAATTTTACAACTATCTAAATGTTATCCTCCACAACTTCGACTGCTACTGACCTATTATTAGTTTACTTACGCAGCATCGTTCATCCTTTTTAATTTAAACCTTTTCTCTCACTATTTTTCTTATTTTTTATTTATTTTTTTGCCGTTTGTTGTATGTCCAATGGTGAATTTTATGACTGATAACATCAGTTCTCGTACATTTTAATTTTTTCTTTCTTTAGTTCGCTTGTTCTCCGTATTTTTTTATAGTCTTCATTGAATCAAATTCAGACAAACGCTGGAAATGGCACAAAACATGGTGAAAAATCAGAATGAAAGAAAAAAAAAACTAAAATCAACAATAAGTGAATGTCATAAGAACTGTCAATTGTCTGTTTCAAAAGATCAAAAACTGACTATAGAATCAAATTTATGAATTTCGAAAGTTTATAATTTAGTCATAGTTTATATTGAATGACTATTGAAGAATGTTTCATCAAATTAACCAAAAGTGGAATGTTCTAAGAAATTCAAAAGCAGAATTGTCTATTAAATTAAATTAACGAGTTTTAAAATTTGAGAATTTAATCATATCTTTAAACCACATAATATAGCTATTGGAAATTTATTTCAAGTTATTTCTTCTTCTCTTCTATTTTCCTTCTCCGTAATTTCTCATATTCACAGGAAAGTCTGTCTGAATACCAAAATCCTGGGCAATGCCTTTCAGCACTTGTTTACTTTCTTGTTTAGTAAGTTGGCAAACGTAGGCGTTTGTTGAAGATTTCAATGAAATTTCTGTGTTTTTAACTAGAAAATTACGGATTCGGCAATCTCTTAAAAATCTTCAAAATCTCCGCAATCGGCAAGAACCAGAACTCTTAATTAAATCAACTTTTTTTATAATTTATATTTGACACTTTAAATTCCAAATAGTTAAGAAAAATACTTTAAGTATAGTAAATCGAAGTAACGGCCACACACGCTTTCGCGAAACCGGAAACCCGCTGTTCTGTACCATTTCTAGCGTATGTCTGGACTTGATCTAATAAAAAGTCTGTTTTAAAAAATTCCAGCGTTTTTCTGGATTTGCTTAAATGAAAACTGAAAAAAATAAATAAAAGCAGTTTAAACTACTTCACAAACCTACAAAAAAGTATTAAAAAAAAATATAATAATATTTTATGTAACGATTCAGCCAAGCTGCTCGTTCTACAGCCTCATGGGACAAATTTTTCAATTTATTTATTGTTTTACATTAATATTTCATAGTGTTTAATATTTTTTCAACTTTTTCTCTCGCCATTTGTTCATTTCGTAGGTTCAATGCCGACTTTTAGAACTGATAACATTTTGTTCTCTTATATTTCAATGTTTTTTTAGTTCGACTATTCGCCGTGTTTTTTTAACATTTCCAGCGTATGTTCGGACTTGATCTAATAATGAGTATGAAAAAAATAGTACTAAGAGTTATCATCTTAGTTGGCAGTGTGACAAACGACTGTTTTAAACTTGCAATTTGGAAAAAACTGTGTTAAAAACAATTATTTTTTATCATTCTTAGATTCAAGTACTGGTTTGAATTTTATATTTTTTATTAAATTTTGTAATGAATTACTCTTCCGACGTTTTTCGGAAACTTTCTTCTGTGCCCTTTAATTTAATCTAATCAAAAAAATTATATAGCGCTGTATACACTGCTCAAAAGCGCTTGCTACGAACTATTAAAACAACAAAGTTTTAAGGGCTTCACGAAATTAATATAATTAATTTAGATGAGATTGGAGAAAAAAAAGTTATAAATAAAATGTTTAAACAGTTCACAGCAGAGTTTTTGAACTTCGTCAGCGCTATAAAAAGTAGTTGGTTAGATAAGATCAGATTAGACACTGACAGCTTTAAAAATAATCTCAGTGAAAAATCGAATCCTTAGATTAAATTTTATTATTTGAAAAAACTATTTTTATTTCATTTCTGGTCATAAATACTGCAAAAACATAGATCTCATCTTTTTTATAACCTTAAAAATTATAACTTTTTTTTCGTAAGAGCTGGCTAAATTTAAAAGTAAAGACTTTATTCTTCTTTCGTGTTGGGACCTTTGTGTTATATAAGAATTTTCTTTCATTTTTTATAGGTTTCAATCCTTCACTTCATTTAGAAAATGATTAAAAAAGTTGCGTGTGGAATCTCTGGAGGGGTGGACAGCGCCGTAGCCGCACATTTACTCAAAAAGAAAGGTTTTTTTCTTTTTTTAATGAAAGTTATGATTTTTTACATGAAAATCGGATTTTTTAATTTTTTTCTTTATAATTTGTTTTGTTCTTTTCTTTTCATACTTCCAGCTGTTATTCAGTACCTTTACTCCAAAGCTAGATATTTCGTTTTCAAAGAAAGTAGTTTATTAAAAATGTTGAAGTTCAATTTTTTAATAAAAACTTAGATACCTATTTGCGATTTAATTTATTCAATCTTTCAAAAAGTTATGCAAAAATTGTTTCTAAATAGAGACAATCTCATGAATAGCTTTTCACAGTACTGACACCTCACTTTTAAAAATATATAATGATTCTTTATTTTTTTGTGACAAGGGTAATATCTTCCTTCTTCTCTTCTCGGATTTTTCTTCTGCTTTTGACACTGTCGACCACTTTTTACTAATTTAGCAACTTGAAACCTCTTTTAGAATTTCTGGCTCTTGTATTAAATGAATTTTTTATTACCTCTCCAACAGGAGTTTTGTAGTTTCTACTAACAACTCATATTCTACTCCTTCTTTTGTCTTTGGTGATTCTTAAGGTTCTGTTCTAGGTCCTCTCTTTTTTATTCTTCATTCTTCTGAACTCCCAAGAATCAGCGCTATACAAATGATTAGATTAGATTAGATTAGCTTTAATGCTCAACAACCAAGATACAATGCATATTAGTCAAGTGTGACTGAGTCGGGGTACAAGGTAAGTGTATGCTTATAATGTATTGTCATATCAAATTGTGAAGGCAAGGATGTGTTGGGGGTGTTCATGAGGAACTGGGACAAGGGAGAGGAGGGAGCTAGTTGTTCTGCTGAACAAGATGAAGAAGACGCCACTTTTGTGTGCAAGAAATTAGACATACCACTTTTGAAGGTTTTTTTTTCTAATTTTTAACTCATTCAATTCCATAACTGTGTCTATTTGTCATGTTTTTATTAAGGTATTTTTGAAAGTTATCATAAATAACATTCATAAGCGCTTATCTTTGAGTGCATAATAAAAAGATTTAAACCTCCAAAAATATAATCATACAGGTTGACTTTGTAAAAGAGTACTGGAATGAAGTGTTTAGGTTAGTTTTAAAACGAAAAATCTCTTTATTATTCAGCTTTTATTTTTTGCATCATCAATGCACAACACAAAAACCCCATTTCATTTCACAAAAAACTTCCATGCAACAAAATTACAGAAATAACCCATAAACCTCCTTCCATGTACACTTGGCTACTATCACAATGTTACAACACCCTACACCATTTCAACCTCCATCACAACCCATCTGTCACCAATTATATACAAAAGCAAAAACAACCCCCTTCCACTCTGAGCTTTTTCTCTATGCCGACAGTAACTTCTTGAGTGGTTACAAGGATGGTCTGACTCCGAATCCTGATGTGCTGTGCAACAAACATATCAAGTTCGGCCACTTTCACCAACATTGCAGACAACAACTGAAAGCAGATGTGGTTGCTACGGGTCACTACGCCAACCACTCCTATGGCCAGTTTGGAGAACTACAGGGTTCGAATGAAAGTGCGTACTTTGCTGTACACTACAATGCAATTTGAAAGGATACAGTGGTTAGTACTACACTAGAGTATGATTTTGTAGATTATTTTACAATACAGTACGTCATGATACAACATCGTATTATATAAGGTATAAGGATAGGTAGTGTATGGATACACTACACTACAGTGGGATACAGTAACATACAATAAAAGACAGGAAAACACAACACAGTATGATGAACTACAATTTAGTTCATCACACACAGGAGCTCGTCTGCTCAAGTCGAAGGATGCTTCGAAGGATCAGACCCTCTTCCTCTCACAAATTTCCCAGCAGGCTCTGGCATCCAGCATCTTCCCTCTTGGAGGCCTCCTCAAGGTGCTCCTCCCATCCAATCACCCTCCCTCCCTCCCATCCAATCACCCTCCCTTCCTCCTATCCAATCACCCTCCCTCCTTCCCATCCAATCACCCTCCCTCCCTCCTATCCAATCACCCTCCCTCCCTCCTATCCAATCACCCTCCCTCCTATCCAATCACCCTCCCTCCCATCCAATCACCCTCTCTTCCATCCAATCACCCTCTCTTCTATCCAATCACCCTCCCTCCCATCCAATCACCCTCTCTTCCATCCAATCACCCTCTCTTCCATCCAATCACCCTCTCTTCCATCCAATCACCCTCCCTCCCATCCAATCACCCTCTCTTCCATCCAATCACCCTCTCTTCCATCCAATCACCCTCTCTTCCTTCTAATCACCCTCCCTCCCATCCAATCACCATTCATTGTGTGTACAATCAAGTCTTGTGTTTGTACTCCATTTATTCAATGTTTTATTTTCAAGCATAATTATTTAAATCTACTTTTACTCATCTTTATCGACCCTGATAATATTAGAATATGTGACATAATGATCCAATGGTGGTTTGTGATGCACCCAACAGACAACAGTCAAAGATATTGCCAGGCAAATAGACTTGGATAGAATAGCTGACAAAAAGGAGGTATTAGTGCATTAATTAAATTTTCGATGAATTCAGTGAATTGGAAGAATCCCCGTTCAATTGGATAATGGTGCTGAATACATGATAATATCAATTGTAGAATATCAAAATGGGAAACCTTTCGAGTTAATGTAAAATACACAACTGAATGGAATGTAGATGAATGCATGCATGCATGAATGAGAGTTTGAATGCAAGAATGCATAGAAAAAAAGGTTGAATAAGTTACAACATGTGCAATTTCAAGTAGGAATGAATGAATGAAGAATTGTTGCGAAAATGCATGGGTGAATGCATGAATGAATGCATTGGTGCATTGATGACCACAGAGCACTGGCATATGCTTCATTGGAAAGAAGAACTTCAAGGAATTCATCGCACAGGTCTCTTACTTCTTTCCGTCTCTAGCACTTCAATCAATAATTAACAATATTTATTTTAATTAATAATTTTATAATATATAATATTTCCATTGTATTGTATTGTATAATATTTGTATCATATTGTATAATATGTTCATTTTTTGTATAACAATTCTATTTTATGGCATTGCATTGTACTACATGGCAGTATCAGGAGGAGAGCAGAGGTGTCTTCGTGGACCTCGAAAGTGGCCACGTGGTGGGAGAACACAAGGGTTGGTGGCGCTCAGTGTGGTTTTGATGGCGCTCAGTGTGGTTTTGATGGCGCTCAGTGTGGTTTTGATGGCGCTCAGTGTGGTTCTGATGGCGCTCAGTGTGGTTCTGATGGCGCTCTATTACCGCGTCATTTATTTCATCATTTTCCATTCTATGAAGTGGTGTAGTTTCATATTTTATAGTCAATTATTGACAAAAAAAAGTTTTTAAAATTGAGCAAAAAGTCTGAACTAATTTCTCAGAATTTTAAATATTCGCTAGGTGTTCATTTGTTCACGAAAGGGCAGCGAACCCTGATAGGAGGAGTGAAGGAGGCTCTGTTCGTGGTGGACCGAGACCCAGACACCCAAATCATCTACGTGGTGTGTGTGTGTGTGTGTGTGTGTGTGTGTGTGTGTGTGTGTGTGTGTGTGTGTGTGTGTGTGTGTGTGTGTGTGTGTGTGTGTGTGTGTGTGTTTGTGTGTGTGTGTGTGTGTGTGTGTGTGTGTGTGTGTGTGTTTGTGTGTGTGTGTGTGTGTGTGTGTGTGTGTGTGTGTGTGTGTGTGTGTGTGTGTGTGTGTGTGTTTTTTTTTTTTTTTTTCAACATTTGCGACAAGCAAGCACCACCACGTTCACAGGTAGCAGGATCCAAGCATCCTGCCCTCTTCACTTCTTCCTTCTTTACGTCCCAGGCTCACTGGATCTGCGACGACCCTTTTAAGCAGCTGGGTCACCAGGCCACGCTGAGACTTCAGTTTCGCTTCCAGCACACACACACTCCTATCGACTGCCTCGTCACCCAACTCGATGCCATTGACGTTTGTGAAGGTGATGGTGAGGAAGGTGGTGGCAGTGGTGTGGATTCCTCCCCCAAGTCTCCAGTCCGCTTGCATATCCAGCTCTCGAAGGCGCTCAGGGCTGTGGCGCCAGGCCAGTACGCAGCGCTCTACAGAGGCGACGAATGTTTAGGTTCTGCTGTCATTCTTCGACCACCCACTGCTCGAACTGCTATCCATAAAGCAGCTGTCAACTCGATGCGCCTGTGATGCTGTCCAACTGTTTTCCTTCATTTGCCTTCGGCAAGCCACTCGCAATACCCTTCTTAACAATACTTTGAAATAGTGTTAACCTTGGAGTATACGATCAAATATTAATACCTTTGGTTTGTGATGAGTTTTTACTTGTATAATTGAGTAAAAATGTTTTTATTTTTTTATTTTTTGACTAATAATCTAATAATCATATATTCCAAGCTTTTAAACTTTGCCGCTTTTTTCGCAGTACATCCGCTTACTAGCTATTTTTATATTCTTAGCTTTGAAAAGAGTAGTTAAATGATTTATTTGTTTTAAAATAATTATTATTTAAGACTATATATTATTAAAGTTTTTCCGAACAGTCATGATTCCTCCAAGCAGTCACAATCACTTAAGTATGCCAAAAGATTCTGCAAGACGAATCGATGTCTGAGGAGTTATGCAAATGCCATCTGAAAGTCTTCCATTTTGAATGTTCGTATAAGCAGAAGTTGTATAGAAGTGAAGACTTTAAATCTGAATTTAAATGTTTGGTTTTTGAAGCTTTGTTGTCTTCGCGTCTGTTGTTACCCTCCCAGTGAGTCTTTGATGATGATGCTTGTGCTCTTATTGGATTTAATATTTGCTGTAGTGTTGTCGCTAGGGGGCGTGTATATTGTGTTTGTTTACTCATTCGATTATGACTAAAAAACAAGCTTTTCAAAACAACTTTATTTTCACTGACTGGACATCCACAATAAACAGCAGAGACCACTTCATTCTAGCTAAATTTTTATTTACAATAAACAACAGGCGAGAGGGTTTTCACGCTCATAATGATGCCCGCACACAAGTACACTACATACTATGGCGGCGTTAAAAAAATGGTTAGAACTTCAAAACTTGGAGCAGCCATTAATCCCATCATACAGCGCTTAACATTCGCACATCCCTGCAGACGAGTTGGAAAATACCGACGTAAGTGGATGGGACTTTTGGGAACAGATTAGCATAGCGAGAGGCTACGCGGACATTCAGGCCTGAAACATTCAATGGAAATGAACGCTATTTGTGTATATGGAACGTGATCCTGAATGCAAAAGCTTCTTTTGATCTTTCGCCACTCCACTCCGGCTCTCCATCATTGCACCCTCTCGCCCTTCAGCATTCTCGCTTCTTTATTTCGCATTTTTATTATTTTTAATATTTCGTTTGCTTTTTTTTTATTTATATTTATTTTCTCAGTTTTATTTTATTTTTTCAAATCTTTTTTTAATGACTTAATGAAAATTATCAAGTCTACGGTTTTTCATTTTTCAATTTCTGAAAGGCTTAACATATTGATTACAACTTCACTTTAATCTAATCTAACCAAATCATTTGTTTAGAGCTGATTCTACACTGTTCAAGAGCGCTCTGCTACGAGCTGTTCAAACAACAAAGTTTTAAGGGCTTTAAGAAGCAAGTTAAAAAATTTTTCTTCATACGATTCTACACAAACGAATAAGACTCAATTTGATTGAATTTCTTGAAGGTGTTTATGACTATTTATCAGCTGTCAGATTTTTTCTACAATTTGTCTGATAGTTGAAACTTTTTTGCAATGCTTGTATCATTATCGTTGTATCTATAAATACACACTTATTTTTTCAACAATAAAAATCCTGACGTCATATTGTGTTTGTTGAGCTGGAATGCTACCTAAAGAATCGTCACTTTGAACAGAATTTCTTGATTAGATTAGATTAGGTCACAAAGCTAATGTTAATCAGGGTTATGGAAACATTTTTATTAGATTAGAGTGGAGGAGATAACATTAATGGTGCCTAATGACATTGCTTGTTTACGAAGTTGCTTTTGTTAAATTTGGTCCTGGCGAGATGATGACCACTACTTTAAGACTCACTCCGTCCAACTTTGCATCTTTCTACCCATTATTTTGTCTTTCAAGTCAGGTATCTATCCATTCTTTTCCTTTCATTTTAATACCCATATAAGCAACTTTCAACTCATTCATCCATGAATGCACCCATCCATTCAGTTATCCATTCACCCATCCATTCACCCATCCATTCACCCATTCATTCACCCATCCATTCACCCATCCATTCACCCATCAATTCCCCACATTATGACACTGAGGGTTGTTATAATGGCTAGCTGGGTCATCCATAAGCATTTGACACCTCAGCACATTGATTACTTCACTACTAGTAAGGGGGTCAGACGGGTTGTTGAGTGCCTCAGGGGGGCTGTTGAGAGGTTCAGGGAGATTGGACACATGTTCTTGCCGCTGGAGGAGGCTCATATCGTGGAGGTGTTTGTGGTGTTTGAACTTATTCCAGAAGGTCACGTCTGACAGCAGCTTGATTTTGTGTAGGGCTGTCCAGTGTTGTGGGGGGTAAGAGGAGAAACAGGGAGATTTGAGGCAGTGGAACAGAGATGGCTTGTTGAA
>OX387251.1:312500-325000 GCA_947562095.1 Branchellion lobata | reverse complement strand
TGTGGTTTCTGTTAATTTTGGTATATGTGGTTTGTAATTTTGAATGTGGTTCATGTTTGTGTAGGTGGTTCGTGTTTTTGTTTGTGGTTCATGTTCGTGTTTGTATATGTTGTTCGTGTTTGTGCTTGTGGTTCATGTTCGTGTTTTTATGTGGTTCATGATCGTGTAAGTGTATGCGGTTCATGTTCGTGTTTGTTTTTGTGGTTACAGTTTGTTTATGTTGTTTGTTTTTGTGTATGTGATTCGTGTTTTTGTATGAAGTTCGTGTTTTTGTTTGTGTATGTTGTTCGTTTGATCTGAGTTTTTGGTTCTTGTTCGTAATTTATGTTTGTGGTTCGTGTATGCGGAGGGTGTAGATGAAAGTCAAAAACATGTGATTATTCTTATTCTGACCACTTTGTGGTTTGTGTTTGAGAGTCCACACTCGGAACACTAGGCCTTCCAACTACTTGGTTTTCCACTAAGGCCCATGCGGTAGTAGTGCGAGCATGACCTCGTTCTAAGTGATTGTTGAGAAATAATTAAGCAATTAAAGTTTGATTGATAGGTCAATTAATCAACTTCAGCAGTTTTTTATAGTCTTCATTGAAACAAATCCAGACAGACGCTGAAACTGGCACAGAATCTGGTGAATAACCAAAACAAATGAAAAAAATTAAATTCAACAATAACCAAATGTCGTAAAAACTGTCATAAGTTAAATTTTTGATTTGGAAAACCACATTTATTGTTCATAGTTGTCACTGACAGTTTGCTACTACTTCAGCACACAGAATCCTTTTCAGTTTTTCGTTCTGAAACAGTTTCACCATCTCGAAGAACTGTATTTAGAACTTCTAAGCATGGTATCGTGTTGAACAAGGTTTGAAAAAGTTGTTAAGATTTTTTTTTGTATTTTTTAAAAATATTTCAAAATTAATTTTCTTTTATTGTTGTCGCACAATTTATATTATTTATTTATTTAAATTATTTTTCATACTTTATTTGAGAAAGTTCCACAACGTATAGAAAGGACAGCTCAATTGAATGGGTGTCTGAATGTCAAATGGTCGAATTTTCCATAGTTTATACTAGCAATAATATGTTTGGATGAGTCTCGTGAGTCCTAGTTATTAAAATATGATTTTATTGCATTTCATAATTCATAATAACAGTAATAATAAAAATATTACCCGAATACTTTTTAGAGTTTATAATAATATTAATAATAATATAATTGAGGATGTGTCATAGTTAATATTATCTTTGAATAAGTTTAATAGTTAATAATAACAACTTTTGATTAGGTTTTAGAACAAATAATTAAATAAGTGAGAAAGTTTGGTGGTTAGTGGTGTAACTTATCGTTTTAAGTCGAAGACTGGACACTTTCAGAACGTCAATCAACCTTCTTCTTTTCTTTTTTTTTTCTTTTCTTTTTTTTTATTTTTTTTTTCTTTTCTTTTTCTTTTCTTTTTTTTCTTTTTTTTTTCTTTTGAATTTAATTTTTTTTATTGAATAAAAATGCGATGAGATGAATAAACAAAATTTTGTGTGAAAAAACGAATAACGTAAATGGTGCTTGTGCTTATCTCATCAAAACTTGTTCACATTGTGTTGAAGAAAGAGTCGATATGTAAGAAAATCAGCTCGCAAGTTGTATGTGAAAAAAGTCTCACTGAAGAAGTTTTTGTGCTGTCCGTTTGAAATTTTTTTTAAGAAAATCTTTGAAAAACAAAAAGAACAAATTAAGCGCTACGCATCAGACTCCATTGTGCAATGAAAGCGAGATATAAACGGCGTTTGAAGATACCATTAAACAAATTTTTTAAATTAATTTTTACAAAAATCTTATCTTATATTTACAATACTTTATTGTAAGATGTGTCCAGTTGTTGCCGTCTTTCCGACTTATATCAGTTCTGTTTTTTTGTTTTGATCCATCCAATCGTGTGAATTCTTCATGTTTCTCTCATTTTAATAAAAATTAAAAATATTCTTTCTTACTTTTTCTCTTTCTTTTTTTTCTTTTTTTTTTCTTTTTTTTCTTTTTTTCTTTTTTTTTTTGTACAAGTATGATTTTAGAGTTATTTAACCCGAAGAGCTTTAAGGCTTCTTTAGCTCAAAGTAGATTTTTTTGAACCTCGGTTTTGTCAACTCAAATAAGAAGGTTCCAACCCTGGGCTTCTACACCCATCAACTTCAAGAGTTCCCACTTCGGACCCTTTCCCTCCTCACACCTGGTTACCACTAGTCTTTCATTCCAACTTCAACATCATTTTACGTTATTTCTCTTTGTTTTGGCCATAATTTAACCATCCTTATACTGAAGCTGCACTTGCCAACTTCATGATCACTTATTCTTCTTCCTTATTTCTGTTAATTTGTCTTCCCAAACTTTTTAGACATTTTTCGCTTAAACAGCTCGTACCAAAGCGCTCTTGAAGAGTATAATCAGCGCTACACAAATGATTTGATTAGATTATTATTTTATGCCATATACTTGATTAAAAGTTTATATTTTTGTTACATTATCTTCTACGCCACGCATATAAAAATTTTGACTCCCACCTTCCAGTTGTTCCTTTCTTCTAAACTCCCAATCTAATCAACTCTAAGCAATTCAGTTGTATAGCGCTGATTCTGCACTGTTCAAAAGCGCTCAGTTAAGAACTGTTTTGAAAAAAAAGTTTTAAGGGTTTTACGAAATGAAAGTAAAGAAGTAATAGAGGTGAGATTGGGGAAAAGAGAGTTCCATAGAAAGTAGGAAATAAAGTAGGAAAGTGCAGATTTAGCATAAGTACTATTAGAAGGTATCCTAAAAACTTATCTTTTCATAAAAATCAACCAGTGTGAAGAGATGAGAGTAGGAGTTAGACGAGAGATTTCATGAGTGGCAAAAACTAAGCGGCATCGCTATTAAAAGCTTAACTGGCCACCCAACACACGTCATCAGCATCCTCCTTTCATACATTTTTTAATAATTTTCAAAATAAATGAACTTGAATAGTATGCAATCATTGCCATGAAAGTGATGTGATCAGATCAGATCCTTCATTCAGTACCCCTTTATCCTAACGACTGCTTCACCTCCTTTCATCGGAACTCTGCAGCTCCGATCTACTTTTGTTTTATCGCCTTTATCATTATTCATTTTATCATTTTAAAAAATACCGATTAGTTGTGTTCTTGATGTCTATATGACTCTTTCTCTGCTCCCATCAAGAGCCAATGGTTAAAGCACTCTTGTGCCGAAAGTTTTACAAACGTTTTTTTAGACCACTGATGTGAATAATTTATAACCCTGGGGCTGCTGCAATAATGTCATGAAATGAATAATTTCGTAAATCAACGTAAAATTTTGTTTTATAAATATAAAATGAACAGAAACCTCTTTGACGCAGAAGGGTCACAGTAATGTGCTTTGTGTCTTTGTGACGTTGCTTTCCTTAAAGCATCCTTCTTAGGCCCGCCCCATCTTTTTGAATGCACCAATCAGAGATTGCCTTTACAACTTCTCCATGCAGGTTGGTGGATTGGCACACACCATTTGAATAGTAATCTTAAAACTGGTGGAAGGTTAATTGTCGCCTGGGTAAATGGCTGTTGTGGAAAACAATTATGCACAATTAAATGATTTTTCATTATTATTCGAAAATAAAAAAATAATTCACTGTAATTATTTTGTGACAAAATATTAATGGAGCGAGACAATACAATTTTGAATGGGAAACCATTTCGTAAAAAGCTAAGTCCGTTTATTAAAACTAAAAGTTGAAGAAAATTTTCGAAACAATTTGAAAAAAAATTATCAAAAAACATTTTTTAAATTTCAAAAAGAAGAAATCTCAAGTTATGATTGATGAAGATCAATAAATAATGATGGAATTAAAACAAGCGCTATGACTGAAAAAAGATTCTCAAACGGTCATTACCGCGGCGACTTTTTCAAGTGACCCTTAATTTGCATGCGTAATTCCGCCGATTAATCGTAACGAGAAAAGAAGCGGAAGGTACGATTTGGTTGACAGAGGCAAGTTGAGGATTGACCTCAGTGTTGGAAGTTTCGCATGTCACGCCAGCCTCGGCGGATAATTATAACGATGTTTGTTCGCCAGCATTGTTCAACATTGTGAGGCTTGAATGGAAAGGCCTTTGAGACGGCTTATTAGCGCGTAATTGCTTTGACTCAAAGCGCTCTTGTTTCTTGTCTTCAATCAACGAATTCACTGTTATCAAGACCATTTTTTGGTTTATTAAAATTTTTATTTCGATATTTTCTATAAAATAAATAAATAATTAATTACTTAATGGGTTTACTAATTTAAACCAATTAATATTTTTGAATTTTGCTTTCCTAATTAAGATTTGTTTCAGACCACCCTTAATCTTATGGTCGGCGTTTTGAATATAAAGAAACAAAATGGAAAGAAATCATCCTACAGGCGGTAAACTTCTTATTAGCGCTCTTTCGGTTTTTCGGCATTTCAAAGTTAACTTCTTTGAAATTTTCTCTATAATTAAGAAGCTAAAAAAGAACCTCTATCATGGAAGCTCTTCATCACGTCATCTTTCAAATTTTTGTTCTTTTGTACAACTTTTTTTTTTCACCGAACGATCTTGTTCCAGTTTAATTTATAGATGACAAACAAGACTTCTAGGACCTGTGTTTAACTGTATCAAAAAAACAAAAATAGAAAAAGAGTACGATTGATAATTAAGATTGAGATTTACAACGTTTTCTTGCCATTGTTGCAAGTTCAATGCTGACTTTTATGACTGATAACATTCGGTCTTCGTATATTTCAATGTTTTCTTTTTTTGTTCGACTGTTCGCCGTGTTTTTGTAACATTTCCAGCGTGTGTCTGGACTTGATCTAATAAAGAATAGAAAAAATGCCTGAGAGTAATTCGCTTCAATCCCAAAGAGTGTTATGACTACAAGTTGGAGGTTTGAAAAATATGAAAAATAGCCACTAACAAATAAGAAATAAATAATAATAACTTCATTTCAGACAAACGCTGAAAATGTTACAAAGCATGGCGTATGGTCGAAATAAAATAGATTAAAATTAAAAAAACTCCAATGTTACTAGAAATCTCAATTTAATTTTAAAATTAACCAAAAACGTTTGATGAGGACTGGAAATTGGCGAAAAGCAGCCTTTCAAGTGGTAATCCAATTAAAACCTAATCTAACTCAATCAATGCGTTTGTATAGCGCCTTTTATGCAACCCTTAATGACTATTTTAAGTTATGAAAGTTTCCAGCGTTTTTTGATTTTTTATAAAGACGGGAAATCAAAGAAGTGGTTTTGTTTCAGTGTTAAGCCTTCAAACAATGTTGTAGTAGTGCTAATCAACCCTTGCGATGAGAGAGCCAATTTTAACTTAGAGAGGTTCAGCGCTAATGAATTATATAATATAATCAATTCGATAATAATATTATAAATAAATTCAATTCCAAAAACAATAAGGTAAGCATTTCAAGCACCGAATTAAGCTTCGTTGTGTTTGTATGCGAGATTCGTTTGTGGGCTAACTAAACCACACAGTCACGCGTCCGTTCTTCACTTGAACTGCCACGACCTTCATGACTAAAACCTGATCCCAGCCTCGAAACTTCTCTGCCTTTTCAACTTAGCTCAATGGCTCTCAAGCTACAGACGATGACTATCTTTGAGAGAATTTGTGGAATATAAAAAAACATTAAAAATAAAAATAAAATAACTTTCAAGTTGTTTTCGGGTATATATTTTTATATTGAATAAAAATTATAATAATTGGTTTAATTAATATTTAATAACAAACTTTTAAGGCATCAACAGTTTAAGGAAGGTTTTAGATTAAAAATTTAGAGAAAAAAAGGAGTTATAAGTAGACGAGGATGCGAGATAGGTTTGGAAGCTCACTGGGCGCTATAATGAATGATATCTGGCATATAATAATTATAACAATGAATAATAATTCTCATTTTAGGCAACAAAATTGAGGCTTTCTTTTGTATAATTTGAATTCGCCAAAGAATAATTATTTGTAGAGCATCTGAAAAGGAACAAAAAACAAAAAAGCTAAGCAACGCATACGTTCCACGCCTTAATGCAGACTGTGGATCATTGACTGAGTGGTTTTTCTTGATAGCAGTAGCCGAGAGCTCAATAGCGTCATTCCTTGGAAGCTGCATGTGGTGTTATTAACTTTTTGGTTTTAATCAAACCTTGGGCTTAGTTATTGTTATTACTTCATTGACTTGGATTTCTCACAGTTGTTGTTGCTGCTTATTATTATTATTTTTATTTTTTTTCAATTGAAACGACCTTAAGTGGTGATTTATTAGTTTGGCTGAAAAGTCAAACTTTTTTGATGGGCAGCTCCAATAACAAAATGAAAAATGCGTCCCAAAGTTGAGAATTAATTAAAAATTATACAAAACTCGGTGCGCAGAATTGAATCAGTTTTTGGAATAAGTACATCACAAGCCTCATGCCTTAGTTACAGGTTTAAAACCATATAATCAGACAATTTCTATAACTTCATATAACTTGAATAAGAATTATAAAAATTATCTTATCAAGTCATTGTCAAACGTTCTTAAACTTATATAATGAAAAACTTTGTATAGCGCCGATTTCGCTGAAGAGGGCCCCTGACAAAAAGATCAAATCACAAAAATAATGTTGTTATGAAGGTTTCAAACAAATGGACACTTTTTCGTTTCAACGCACTCAACCAGGAAAGATTGGGTGGGTTCATTGTTCGTCATTGAAGCAGAAATTAATAAGATTTTAGTTTTCAAGAAATATCCTCAGAGTTGCATTATTTTGTGGTTATAAAAGTCGATTGAATGTATCAAGCACGTTTTCAATTTACTCAGTCTGTCAATTGAACCACTTCAAAGACCCATAATCACCACATCAATACATCTTTCTTCTAAGGCCCATGGCAAAGAGAATGTTCAGGATAGATAGAGGTCGAAGAGCTCATAATCACTATCGAAGTCGTCATCGAACGTTGAGTGGAAGATGTAGTTGTCATAGAAGTCAGGAGAAAAAATTTCATTGTCGTCGTCGTCGTCGTCATCATCGGCAACGTCGAGGAGGGAAATGTTCCTCCATGATTCCTCTATGAACTCGAAAAGAAGGTTGTTGAGGACGACTGACGTCTGACCGTCGTCCGCCACTCTGTACCTGTTTGTGTGTTTTGCATCTCATAATTTCACACACACACACACACACACACACACACACACACACACACACACACACACACACACACACACACACACACACACACACACACACACACACACACACACACACACACACACACACACACACACACACACACACACACGCACACACACACACACACACACACCTTCTCTGCTTCTTCACGTTCAGCACCTCCTTGCCATTCTTGTCCTTGTGGCTGTAGAAGCAAGAGTCTCCGAAAGGACAGGTTTGTGACTTGCTGAAATACTTGCAGGGCTTTTTTCTGCAATCATGCGTCACAGTGTCACAGCAATTAGTGTAACGGTTGCAAGTGTTAAAAATATGAAGTATGTCACGAGCTAGTGTTAAATTATAACCTTGTTGCATTGTTTAGTATAACAAAATAAAAATTTTTGAAGTTTAAAAACAACACAGAAGCACCATAGCGTGGCACATTTGCGACAAGTTGTGTTCGGAGTTATAGTAGTTAGCGTCAGGGTTGTAACGGTAGTTGAGGCTACAATTTTGTTGTACAAATTAAGCTGTAAAATTTTGTTGTACAAATTAGAAAAAATGCAACAGATGGCACATAGAATAAATATTTTTAAAATGAAAGGTGCTAGAAGAATGACAGGTGTGTCAAGATGACCAACTTGAGAGCTGCCTTGTAGGCGTCAATGATGTTCTTCTTGTCTGACTCATCATGGAACCAGTTGTATGAAGGAACCACAAAGTCCGTGCGAGTCCTGCATACAGGGCATGCTCTGTGGCGGGTGGAGTTGAGGGTGGGTGTGAATTATTGTGGTCCTTTTTTTCTAAGACCGCTTCGTTAGGTAGTCAATTCTCTTCTACCAAAAGAACTTTCTTTCATAGTTCTATCCAATAATTCTTGAACTTGGTCATTCCTCTTTGACTACAACAATCCTTCCTTCTACCCTGAAAATCTATAAATACACCAATAATTTTGAAATTCTCTCTAGATCCTTCTCTACCAACAAGCTATAGGTCTATATCTAATCCATCATATTTTAAAATTTTTGAAAAAGCTGATTTTCATCTTCTTCCCCTCTTTGAAATTCACAATCTGCTCTCTCAACTCAATCTGGACTCCGTTCTTTCCATAGCACTGAGAAATTAAAAAAAATCTATAATGGTTCTTTTCTTTCATGTCACAAGGGTCATACCTCCCTCCTTCTTTGCTTGGATTTCTCCTCTGTTTTCGACACTGTCGACCACTCCTTACTAATTCAACAACTCGAAACTTCTTTTGAAAGGTTTGGATCTTGTCTCAAATGGATTTCCTCTTACCTATCCAACAGGAGTTCTGTATTTTCTAGAAACAACTCTCATTCCACACCTTCCTCTTTCCCATTTGGTGTTCCTCAGGGTTCTGTTCTTGGTGCTCTTCTTTTTATCCTTTATACTTCTCAACTCCCATGAAATAACTTATTGAATCTCTTCCCTCAATTAATATTTCATCAAACCCCTCACTAGCTCCTTCTTCCACCATCCATTGTTCAACCTCCACCTCTGATTCATACCACAAATGAAATTTTTAGCTAAATGCATCCTTGTTCCATCTCTTCGTATCAAATACCTGATAATAATCCTAGACAATCCAGCCCTTAAACTACTAGTTTCTTCGCTTATTTTTTCCCGCTTTGACTATTGTAACTCTTTATACTATGGACTCCCAGAGACCACGCCATACTCTCTCACCAAAGCTTTTAATAGCGCTGCACACTTAGTTTTTGGTACTCACAAATTCTCGCCTATAAATCCTGCTCTCATCTCCACACTGCCTGTCTCATGCTGTCTCTTCGTAAGGGACTGAGAGTTACTTACTCTCATTTTTAAGATACGATCATATTTATTATAAACTTGCAATCTCTTACTCTTATGGAGCTCTCTTTCCCTTGATCCTTCCTCTGTTACTTCTCAACTTTGTCTTCGTAAAACTTAAAACATTTTTGTTCAAACGGTTCATAGCAGAGCGCTGTTGAACGGTGTGTAATTGGCGTTATAAAACTGCTTTGATTAGATTAGAAGGAGGTTATTATTGGAAGAATGGGGAGAAGTGGTGGTTGATGGAACATTAATGGGTGGTGAATACTGAAAGAACAAGGGAGTGGAAGTGACCTACTTGAGCACCTCATCATCTGCAGAGTTGTTTTTGCGCCACTTTCGAATGCACTCCAAGCAAAATACGTGGTTGCAGTCGGATAAGAGACCGAATCTCTGGCTTGATTTTGGCTGCTTTTGCCAGACAATCTCCAGACAAATGCTACACGTCTGCTTACTGCTGATCTCAAAGACAGCCTCTTTGAGTTTGTAATTTTCTGAAGCTTTTTGGCATTCCTGCAAAAGAAGCGGTGCTTGATGACTTGTGAAGTATATATGATGTTGATGACTCACCTCACTATGACTCAGGTTGTTGGAGTCAACAAAAAGATGACAAATCTCACAGACTACCAAGCATGAGGGTTTGTCCATCAAAGCAAGGGCTCTATCCTCATTGTTCCCACCATCCACCACTCTACCCACTCCTTCTTTCACCTCTCCATGCAATACACCACCGACCATTCCTCCATTGAAATCATTCCGTAAAACCATAGAATAGCTCGCTGGTTGAACTGATGCAGTGAATTTCATCAAATAGATTACAATTTCATTTCACATTCATCCTAATCATTGATTTTAAATCTAAAAAATAACTTACAAAGAATCTAAATGAATTGATATTCAAAAATAAAAACATGCTCGAAATTTAAGCATAAGTTATATCATATGAATGAGTTTGCAAGTACTTGCATACACTCACAATTTTTAGGCTTGAACTCAGGAGCCAGGGCCCAGGTAAGAGGCATGTTGCTTTTAATTTTAGAGTTATTCTTTAAAGCAGCATTGAAGCTAGAGGTAGTTGTGGTGAGGGGCTTCATGCTGGAACTGTTGTCTGCAGGAAGGCCTTGTTGGGTAAAAAAGGTGTCGTTCAAAGTGGTGAATCTGGTGAATGAAGGAACAGTTGAGGGAAATGAATTGAAATCCTGGTTTCGTCTGTTCCTTGAAACGTCCATTTCGTTATTTTTCGAGGCTTTGCCATCACCATAACTGTTCATTGCCAAATGTGTGTTAAGTATTACAAAATTTAGGATTAATATTATACAATTTGATATAAATATTACGCAATTTTAGATAAATATTATGCAATTTTGGATAAATATTATGCAATTTTGGATAAATAATATGCAATTTTGGATAAATAATACGCAATTTGTAGTAAGTTTGCAATATTTAAAAATAATATAATATTTAATAATTATATATTATTTATTTAAACACGCAATAAACTGTAAACGACTAGACCTGAAAGGTCTGTGGTTTGCATCACGCGAAGCCTTCTGGCTGCGGAAAAAAACATTTTTGGCTAAGTGTGATGAGAAAATGAGATTGAATTTTCGAATAAGGAAAAAAATACTGTAAAAAATAAAAATTCATTTTCTTTCACTACAAAAGTATGTTTAGATCTTTAAGTCCATTGAGGTAAGAAATGAACTAATCTTACACTCAACATAGAAAAAAAACTCACTCTTGAAACTTTTTATTAAAACCTTCAGCCATCACGACCAGAACTTGGTTTACAAAAAATGTATGACGGGCGGTGAAGCACTTGAAATGCTCAACTGAGAAGACATTGGCAGGAACGATTTGATAAAGAAATCAATTTAAAAGTGAAATCTATATTTTTTGACATTTTATAAATAATAAGTTTAATTTTCATTCAAATGTTATAAAAGGTTGGAAAATAAAATTATATTTTAAACATTTTTATCAGTTTTGTGTTGGTTTTGTTTTCAATAGCGATATTGAGTAATATATACTTTTTTAGGTGGATGCGGTTACATGGTTAATGAAAAAGAATGTAAAAGTTTATATTTTTCTTCTATTTTTTACATTCCGATCGAATTTTTTTTTTTGAAATTTAATTTTTTTTAATCAATTTATCTGAGTATACTTAGTAGACCATCATAACCATTAAAAAATTGTTCTAAATACTTTATTGTTACTAAAATTTTTTAGATATTTTCAGATGTCTTCGAAGCACGAGTGCAAACATTGTTTTCAGTGTTTCGAGAGCAGGACGCAGGTAGCAAAGCACATGTACCTGCACAAGCAGGGGCACATATGTAGTCAGTGCAACAAGCCATTCGCGTCTGAATCAGGGTTGAAGCGACATGTAAATGCCAACCACACTCACAATCGGACTACTTTCAAATGCACCATTTGTGATCTCAGTTTTCGTCTGAAAAGGGATTTTGAAAAACATCATCTTTCAAAACACCGAGCTGACAAGCATTTTGAATGCAAACAGTGTGGAGTAAGATTTTCGTGGCTCATCAATCTAGCCAAGCATGAAAAGTTTCATTCTGAGCAAAAGGATACCAAAGAGTGCATGAATGAGTCATTTACTGAATTGGTGAAAGATGAAAGTTCAGTGATCAAGCTGTACCAGTGTGAAATATGTGGTAAAAAGTTCAATTATGATTTCACCTATGCCATTCATTTGGCAGGTCATGAAAAGTCAAAGAGCCTTGCCAATGAAGACTCCCACAATATAACCACAGAAGACTCAATCCTGGCAGAAAACAGTGCAGAAGGTTTGGAAGATGAAGTGAATGAATCAGAGGGAGACAAAAATGCAGAGTTGGCACCAAGTGGTAAGGAGTCAGAGAAGGTGGTGATGAACTACATTCCATCAGAGGAAGAGAATAAAGACCTTTTCGAATATCTAAATGATTGTCGAAGTCGTCGAGAGGGTAAAATGAAGCGTAAGCGAAAGGACGAAGTGATTTATGACTTTGTGATGACTGAGAACAAGCCCTACAAGTGCAACCAGTGTGGTGAGGCTTTCAGGTGGCAGGTGAGTCTGGACATCCACTTGAAAGTGCACTCAGGTGACAAGACTCTCAAGGTCAGGAAGCCATACCTGAGCAGCAAGATGCTGATTGCTGAAAAGAAGAAAAAGAAGGACGTTGGTAAAGTTGAAAAGAAGAGTTCCAAGGAAGGAGGAAGCCATAATGAGTCAAAGATCATTTATCAGAATGAGTCAGATGAGGATAATGACATTTATGAATACGAAGAAGAGGAAAATAAGGAAGAAGAAAAGGAGGGAAAGGTTAAGTGTTTGAGTGCTGAGGCCTTGGAAGCTGGTGTTGATGCAAGAAACAGCAAGCAAGAAGGTCCACTGAAGACCACTGACACCTTTGTTGCTGGTGCAAACCAAAATAACGGCAGTGACGATGTTGATACCAA
>OX387251.1:165000-307500 GCA_947562095.1 Branchellion lobata | reverse complement strand
ATTTTAGAATAGAAAGTCATCTTTTGATACCAACAACATATCTTTTCAATCAGGTAAGTAATCATATAAATTAGGTTCTTTTTTAAATATTGAACTTGGTGAAAATTTAAATTTTATTTAATTAATATTTTTAAATTTAGAATACATTTGTTTCGAAAATATAATTTATTTTGCAGATTATTTTATTTCACTTTCATCATTAACTTTGTATTAAAAAATTTTCTTTAAAAGTTCTATCGAATGAATCCTTGGACAAATCTTTAAGGTAGTCAATTTTTCCATTCAGCAATTACACGGTTAAGTGTTGTTGAACGTTTCTTAACTTGTTTCTTGACTATTTTTTCACAACCAATATTGAAAATTAATATTTTTAACCAATTGCTCAATGAGGTTCGAAGTCCTTCAGAAGCTAACGTCATTTTACCATTACTTGTTTTTTTTGTCTCTAATCGATTTAATCAGTCTAAATCTGTGCAAAAGGGATACCAGAAATTACGGGCAAAGCGAATTTGTCGAGGAGAGACTTACAAAGTTTGCCTACATTTTTTTTCTCCACACACCAGTCTTCATATTCGAACCATTTAGATTTTCAAGTTAAAAATTTTATGTATTTTCATTTCGATTTTTCATTACTTACAAAAATGTTTCACAGGGTTCGTCGGGAAACGGATAAAGAAATCGATAGTTACTTAAAGAAAGTCTTAGCCATATCTTCACTGACTGTTTTGTACACTGTAAAAGAGGCGTCCAATAGAAAAATATGACTGTTCCAGTGTTACGGTCTAATGATTACAATTATGTTTTTTTTCCTGAAGCTCCTAGAACGTTTTCGTTTAAATAGTTCGTAAAAGAGCGCTCTTGAGCATCATCAGCGTTATACAAATCTTTTTTTTTTAAATTTTACTTAACATTAATGGACCTTAAATGTCTGTACGTTAAATGTCTTGCTTTACAGCTCAAATAAAGTATAGAAAACGTCGAAGAGTGCCTAGTCTTTTACTAGCCCACAGTAAAACCGTTCCCATGGGAGTGCCTTCGAACATAGTGCTAAAGGATGCCCGCTTAGTTTATGGCATTCATAAATTGTTTTTTCTTAATCCTGCTTTTATCTTTTTACACTGATTGCCTCTTCAAAAACCAGTTTTCAAAATCTGCCCTCTCATGTTTAAAATAAAAAATAATCACTCACCTACCTACTTAGCTGACCTTTTTAAGTTGCTTCCTCGTAAGAGACTAAGTTCTACTTATCTTCGTTTTTTTAGGATACCTTCAAATAGTACTTATGCTAAATCTGCACTTTCCTACTTTTATGGAATTCTCTTCCCCCCAATCTCACCTCTATTACTTCCCTACTTTCGTTTCGTAAAGCCCTTGAATCTTCCTTGTTTAAACAGTGTAGCAAAAAGTTCTTAAAAAATGTTGGTCAGCGCTATACAAATGATTTTATTATATTAGATTACAATAATTGAAGGCTGAAATGAAAACTTTCGCGAGAAAGAGCTCAAAACTTTTAAATAAAATTTCAAATGAGAATTTTTCAAATTTATCAACCATTAAAGTTTTTAAAAAAAGATTCAATGACAATAGTAGTATTCTTAAAAATATATTTTGGCTCATAGATGAAGTTTTTTTTTAAACATCTTTGAGTGATAAACAAATAATCTGGTCTATTAACTTGTTTGTAGAAATTGTTTCAATCTCGAAGTTAAAAATGCGAAAAGATACTGAAATAACATATTCAATAGTGGAGGGTCAGGCAGATTTGAAAAATGCGACTTTCAAGATGCAAGACGGTGCTACAGTTGCCAGTCTCATCACATACATGCTTCACAAGAGTCTTGATGTTAAATTCGCCGGTTATAGTATTCCACATCCTCTTGAAAACAACGTTCTCGTCAGACTACAAATCAAAGAAAGTTCACCAAGGACGGCTGAGGAGGTGTGGAAAGAAGCCTTGTTGAACCTTCGAGATACCACTTCGCACCTACAAACTATCTTTAAAGTACTCTTTGGAAAGTATGACGAAGAAGCAACGTCAAAAACTCTAACGGCTTGAGAAGCACGTTTGATAAATTGGCTAGAACAATAAAAAGTATAATCAATAATTCAATATAATGAAGTACACAGTTATTAATGTTGATTACTTGACTTTTAAATTGATTTAAAAAATTTAATAAGGTTGAATATATTTAAATTATGATAGTTATAATGTTAATGGAATCACTTTTTAGACTGCTTATTACTTTTTAGTTTATAATATATATTAAAATGACTATCAAAGTATTTTATGCTTATGAGCTATAATTTTCAAGTTGTGACTGACTTATTACTCAATTAATTATCAAACTATTTTTTGAAACTTGTAGTACATGCTTTGGATGTGACTTTCTGGGTTACTTCAATAATAACTATTTTAAAATAATATTATTTATATAATAATCATGATTATTATTCCTTCTAAGTACTATGACACTTGAAAATATATTTCCACCTGTTTCCAATCCTCAATCCCTTTTCTAAAAACTTCAGGTTCAACCAAAACATTGCACAAGAAGGCTACTTCACCCTTCGTACTTTCTGCTTCTTTTATTAGTTATGAAAATAAGAAAGTGAGCGAGTATTAAAAACATTGCGAAGAATCCAGACAGACTTCCTTGTGAATATGAAAAATGGTTGAAAAGGAAAATTAAAAAAAAGAAAAAATGACTCGAAAAAAATCTCCATTAATTATTTTTTGTGGTTTTAGGATATGATTTTATTCTCAAATTTCAATACTTATTAATTTGATTTAATAGACAACTCTGCTTTTGAATTTCTCAGAACTTTTTGACATTCTAGTTTTGGTTAATTCGATATTAACTTTTTCAATAGTCATTAAAGATAAACAATGACTTTATTCTATTTCTTTGGGATTCATAACTGATTCTATAGTAAATTTTTGATCTCTTGAGACAGATAATTGACACTTCTTATGACTTTCAGTTATTGTTAATTTTATTTTTTTTATTTTTTTTTAGTTGCTTGCCATCCCGTGTGCTTTTTCCAGCGTTTGTCTGGATCTGCTTTAATGAAGACTAGAAAAAAATTTATGTACTTTCATTTTTTGTGTCTTTGGTTAAAGATTAACTTTTCAAAAATAAACTACGAAATTTCTATGTTCATTGCTAACGTGTAGTGGGTTCGTCCGTCTGTGGTGTTTTATAATAAAAATGAGTTCTGTAGTGTTCGAAGTTAAAAATGTAAAACCTAAAACACAGTTAAAAGAGCGGCAACTAGATTTATTCAAGAGTAAAGAAACTAACAGTGATAAACACAGAAAGTAGGTTTATATTTTTTACTGAATAATCAAAAAAGAAATGACTAAATTTTGTCTATTAATTTGGTTTATTCAACTTTCTGATCCGTAATGCATCACAGGTCAAGGAAAAAACTCGTGATACCCTTGCTCAGCAAAAGAACGACACTGCGACATAAACTAGACCAAAACTCCTCTGCAGATGATAGTCTCAATGACGTTCTTCCCAAAAGAGGTCGAACTGACAATGGCAGCAGTTTCAACATTCAAAAGTTGAAAGACGATGTAGAAATCGGAGACAATGTACGTGTGAAGGGTAGCTCAAGTGCTTTGATTGGATTGGGTGAATATGAAATTATAACTAAAAATAATCCAAAGAAATCAAATTGATGTGGAATGATTGGATAAAGTGTTTTTAGTGTCTTAGTTTGGATTATGATGGTTTTGACGTGTGATACACACACTAGGTTCGATCAAATCATTTTCACTCTATGTGTAAAAGTGATATTTGTTGGAACTATTCTGAATTAGACTTGAATCTTGTCTTGATTTTTATCATTCCAGTTTTTATAAATATCACTATGATTTTTATAATTATAATAATATCTTCATTATTCTGCTCATCATCATCATCATTGATAGTATGTTTTTCATAACTGTAATTAGAATCTAAAATAATATTCTGCAAAGCTACCAGTAACTTCTTGTCGTTAGGTGGAGGCTGGAGATTATGAAGACATGCCCATTGAAGACTTTGGACTAGCCATCTTCAGAGGGATGGGCTGGGAAGAAGGAACTGAGTAAGAAGTTGTTGTTGTTGTTGTTGTTGTTGTTGTTGTTGTTGTTGTTGTTGTTGTTGTTGTTGTTGTTGTTGTATATCAGGCCATTGTTACATCATAATTGACATTACAGTGTTGTTATATCCATGGTGTTACAATGCTGTTGTTATAGTACAAAGTGTTTGTCTTCATAGTTCTGCTTCACCACCCTCTTATATCTCCACATTATATATATACCATATCTTCACATTATCTATATATTGTGGCTACAATCAAACTCCATACAAACATCCAACTACGTTGAAATTTTCATACAAACTTCTATACAAGCTTCCATAAAAAATTTCATACAAGCCTCCATACAAACTTTCATACAAACCTTCATACAAACCTTCATACAAACCTCCATACAACCTCCATACAAACCTTCATACAAGCCTCCATACAAACCTTCATACAAACCTTCATACAAACCTTCATACAAACCTCCATACAACCTCCATACAAACCTTCATACAACCTCCATACAACCTCCATACAACCTCCATACAACCTCCATACAAACCTCCATACAAACCTCCATACAACCTCCATACAAACCTCCATACAACCTCCAGAGACGTTAGTGCTCCAGTAGTAGTTCCCAGGTCGAAAGGACTTGGGCTGGGAGCAGACAAAATGGTAGCAGGAAATGAAGATGGCGACTTGAAGAAGGGCTGCTGCTGTGAAGTGATAGCTGGCAAGATGAAGGGCTCCCTTGGGGTGGTTGGTTGTTGTTGTTCTGTTGGTTGTTGTTGTTGTTGTTGTTGTTGTTCTGTTGGTTGTTGTTCTGTTTGTTGTTGTTGTTGTTGTTGATGTTGTTTCTCCGTTTGTTGTTTTCGTTGTTTCTTTGTTTGTTTGTTGTTGTTGTTTCTATGTTTGTTTGTTGTTGTTGTGCTGACGTTGATACTTTGTGGTTGAAGTAGAAATGACGAAATGGAATGAAGTCTTCATTAAAAAGTGTCAAGGCAAGCCACTGAGGTGTCCCTGCTAAGAAAGTAATAATCGGAAAGAATAAACGATAGCAAACAAATCTGATAATTCAAACAAGAAATATCAGTTTCCTGATTCTTGGTGGAAAATAAAAGTGAACTGAGGTTGAAAGATGAAAGTAAAATTATGGGCTCCTCATTGATGGTGGATTAAGCAGACAGTTTGCTGATGAATGATGCTGGAAAGGGGAGTGACTGTCGGTGGTGGTGCAGTCTGAATTTCCATTCGAAGAGTCATGCCTTGTTGTGGACAGAAATATCAAAAATATGAATTCACTGGTGATTTTGAGTCACAATAATTTGCAATTGTTGTTTGATAGAAAGTCCATATTAGAGGTGTGGTGTTCGAACGTTGCATGATTCAATGGTTGAAATGATGCCTGTTGAGGTGGATAAGCGTAAATACTTAAATCACAAAACTAGTTGGTTATATCGAAAGTGTTGAATCATGATCGGTAACCAGGTGTGGCGTTGTACTAAGTTGAGGCTTCGAAAACTGAACCCGAAAGTTATAAAGCATGGAAATCGTAGTGTGAGCAATGTTGTTGTTGTTGTTGTTGTTGTTGTTGTTGTGGTGCTGTTGTTGTTGTTGTTGTGTTGCTGTTGTTGTTGTGGTGTTGTTGTTGTTGTGGTGTTTTTGTTTTTGTTGTTGTGGTGTTGTCGTTTTGCCAATCGGTTGCTGCCGAGCCACTAGTGGATGTTAGACCCAGCAGGTGCTTAATAGTGGTTGGTTGTTCCTCGAAACTCTACGGGGTTAATGCCGTTATAATAATATTCGTATTTGTATTGTTTTGTATTTGTATTGTTTTGTATTTGTATTTTTTTGTATTTGTATTGTTTTGTATTTGTATTGTATTTTTGATGGTTTTTTTATGTTGGTGCTCTGTCATTTTTTCAACCAACACTCAATACGGTTTTTTCTCTCATATCTTTGCTTATTTACTTCGTCTTGTCTCCTCTTTGTACGCCTTAATACCTGGTTGGCAACTTCACATGCTGGCTTCGGTACTTTGCAAGTTAGATTTATTAACACTATCCACGTTTTGTTTTCAACCTACAACACTCACATCCACATATTTATGTTTATTTTTATATACGCACACAAATTCACACACACACACACACACACACACACACACACACACACACACACACACACACACACACACACACACACACACACACACACACACACACACACACACACACACACACACACACACACAACACACATACAAAACAATATTCAACAGGTTGAAGGGTGGGATGAAGTGCGAGTGATGGTGAAGATGGGCACAGCGATTGAAGCTATAAACCCCAACTTCGTGGTTGAAATCAGCCTTGAAGAGTTTGAAGGCAAACAAAAGAAGGGAGGCATAATGACGTCACAACCGAATGGAACAAAGAAGGGCCACTCACACCAAACACCCAGGAGCGGCAGTGGTGGTGACGACGAAGCCCCTTGGTTGCATAGCGACCTGGTTGTTAGGGTGGTCAGCAAGACGTACCAGGGCGGAAGGTTTTACAAACAAAAGGTGCTTTTCACAAATTCTCACAATCCTGAAACATTTCGCTTCTTTGCAGGCTTGTAGTCTACAAGTAGTTTATGGACAACCTGAAAAATTGTGAAGTTACAAAGCAAACAACACTATTAACTTTTAGTTTTAGTAACTGCAATAAACTATACTTTTAGGAATATCAAAATGACTCATAGATTAGTAAGATTACAATGTTTAATTGTTGCAGCAATAGGCACCACGTCATAATAATAATAATAATAATAATAATAATAATAATAAGAATAATAATAATAATAATAATAATAATAATAATAATAATAATAATAATAATAATAATAATCACACACAGGTCACCATTGTGGATGTGACGGATACTCACACGTGCATGTGTCGAACAGACCATCAACACCTTCTGGAAGGTTACATTTTTCTTTCCTGCCTACCGCGCTGTATTATCACTCGCAGAATCCGTTCCTCATGGATTTTCGAGTGATCTTGAAGCGCTGAGCACTTTGATGAAGCTAAAGTTATGGCTGTTGTGTCGTACTGTGTTGTAGGGTATATGATTAACGTTAAATTGATAAAGCCAATATAAAAAGTATATAAAATTAGTTTCATTCGAACAAAACATTGTATAATTCTAAAAATAGAATCATGGTGGAAGTAAACATATAGGGAGGTATAATAAACAATATACTCATATAGACTAATCACTCATTCTGATAATTAGTTTTAAATAGTTTTCTCAAGTCCATGAAGCTTCAACCATTCATCACATCGCCATCCCTCACCATCACCATCACCACAGACGTCAAGCAGTCGATGCTGGAGACAGTGGTTCCGAGAGAAGATGACTCATTTCTTCTCATCCTCACGCACCCCCACAAGTTCAATGTACACACCTCCAACCCACCCAACATAAAAACTCCAACGCAACCAACGTTACACTTATATTTAATTATTCAATTTTCAACGACATAACTACTTTTATTCGATTCGCCAGATGGCTAAACTGTTGGAAAGGCACAAAAAGACTCAGATGGCTGTGGTGAAGCTGGAAAGTGGCGGTGATGACGACGGCAAAATTCTGCATGTGCACTATGACGACATTTGTCTCTACAAACCACCCTTCCACTAGCAGTGTGTCTGTGTAGGCGTGCGAGTGTACGATAAATCAGCGGTTTATGTGGTGTGCAGGTATGCATGGATTGTTTTTGCGGAATTATTATGGAATGATGGACAATCGTCACACACAATCATGCGTTCGAATAAGGATTTTTTGTAAATATTTCTACTAGAATCCATGCCTCACTCACTCGTTCAACAATGAAATCTAGGAAAGCCTGGGAGACTCGGTTGCCTTAGAAATAAGATTGGCTTAATTTGATCCAATCTACTCCGATTCATTCTGATCTACTCTAATCAAACCCTTTATTGCGCTCTGCAAGAAAGCTCTGGTAAGAGCTGTTCAAAGAATGAATTTGTGAGAGCTTTATGAAAACAATTGAAATAAGAAGAAAAAGATTTGAAATGAACAATGGCTGAATGTCGTGAGAGATGTCAATTGTCTCTTGCAAGAAATCAAAAATTGACTAGAATCAAAGTGGAACTAAAATTTAGAACGGAATCATAGTTCATATTACATCAAATTACTATCGAGGAATGTACCATATAACGTGAAATTTAAAAAAAAAACTTTATTATTTTTTTGTATTGGTAAAATAGTCTCTTGGATGGGTTTTACGTTCCTCAAACGCAATCCCTTCCTTTATTGGAAAACTTTTCAGAATGGTTTCTATATTTAAAAAAATGAAATGAGTAAATTATGAATACTATCATCAACTTGTAATTAGACCATGTTAGCGGAGAGAGTGGAGTGATTGTGTCGAATGCTTTAATGAGCTGTAATGAGGCCATGTTAGCGATGAGAGTAGAATGATTGTGTCGAATGCCTTAGAAAAAACTATAACAATAAGATGTACAAATTTGTTAGCAGTTAAAAGAGAAGTTATGACAGGGATGAGATAAATTATGGCTGATGTGGGTGAGCCAGTTGGCTTGAAGGTAAATTAGTCATCAAAACTAGACTTAATAAAGGGGTTAGTTAAACAAGGGTAGATGTAGTCTTCTACTGTATTTTTCTAGTATTTGTTAAAGAATAGGGGTAATGGAAATGGGGCGAGATTGATTGGGTTAAATTATTTATTTTTTAATGGGGTGAGTAATACTATTTTTCCGCCGAGCCGAAAATAATGCCTGATTGATGCAATTTTAAATTCAGTTCTTTCATAAATTTTTTTGGTGAAGCTACATAAATATGAGTATATTCATACATATGTATTCAGTTATAATAAATGAAAACATTGTTTTTTCATAAATTAATTTAAATAATATTCTTAATATGTATGCAGTTATCGGCATAAGAAAACATTAAACATTGAAAAACATTGTTGATTTTAGTTTTTTTTCTTTTGATTGTTCACCATGTTCTGTGCCATTTCCAGCGTTTGTCTGGATTTTATTCAATAAAGACTACAAAAAAATAAAACTAATACTAAAAATAAATGCCATCAACAGACACTTTTTTTGAAAAAATTTTAGTCAATAATCATTGTTCAAAATATTTTTCATATTTTATCTTCGACTATCTTTAATAATATAAGCACAGATTTTCAAATTAGTTTATCTTTGTAAACGCTTTTGCTCGTAAGTTTTGGATTTATTTGAAGTAAAAATCAAGAATTGTATCATAACTTTGTTAAAATTTTCATTAAATATAATTTCCACATCAGTTTCATTCATATAAATCAAAATTTATCTCAAAATAAAACAAGACTTGTCCATTGTATAGCAACGTAGCGATAATATTGAATCATAAGAATCATTTTCAAATACAAATGAATAACTTAAAGAGTTTTTTAATTGTTTCACAGGTTTATCAATAGATTTTCTACTTTTTAATGAATTATTCACTTTGCTACTTATACTGATTCACTACTTCCAGCACTTGGACATAATTTCTTGAAATGGCTACTTTAGAGGAGCTTTACAATCATTCCGCTAAACTTTCTAATGCCAAAGACAAAATTTCGGAGGTTAAATGAGTTTTGCAATCAGTTAATATTATTTTGATCAAATAACTAACGAGTTTTAGACAAATTTCATCTTTTCATAATTTCTTTTTAATTCAAGTGTATTATAAAAATATGCACACAGCACAGTAGCGATTTTGAAGCTGTCATAAAGGGTTTCAAAGGTTCCAGCAATGAGAAACGTTTGGCTTCTCAGATCTGTGCCACTCACTTGCACCACTTTCCACAGCTCGTCGATAGGGTGCTTGATAGTCTCTTTGACTTGTGTGAAGATGGTGATGATCTAATGGTATGTTTATTTTGTATTCATTCTCTTTCATATCATTCATACTTTTTTTCACTGTTATCACAAAGTTTCACTAAACTAGTCTTCCACAATCAGGTTCGAAAGCAAGCAATCAAAGATCTCGCCCTGATCTGCAAGAGGAACACCAGCCATGTGGGTAGAGTGGCAGACATTTTAGTGCAGCTGCTACAGAGCAATGACTCCCTGGAACAGACCCTTCTCTGGATCTCACTCACTTCTCTCTTACGACTCGACACCAAGGCAACTCTTGGTGCTGTTTTCAATCGTGTCATGTCAGGCTCTGACATCCTGCGAGAGAGAGCACTGTCCTTCCTGCAGTCACGAGTGAAGACCATGTCATCAGAGGACCTTCTTGCCAAGGAAGGAGTTGAAGAACTGCTCGTCACCAACTGCAAAAAGGTGTCATCATTTCACTTTTGTATGATGATTATTAAGCTCACCAGCATACTCATTCTTTCACCAACTGCACCCAAATCCTCCTACTAGTTATTTATAATTCAACAAACTTATCCTTCCAAGAAGGACATCTTTCCAACATGTGCAAACAAACCAAATCATCCCACTTCTCAAAAAACCCAACTTTGATTCCACTTCCAACCAACTATAGGCCAATATCAAATCTCAACTATTTTCAAAATTATTGGAAGAGGTCTTCCGATGCAACTTCAAACACAGCATCAACAACCAAAGTTACACCAATCAATTTGCATATTGACCTAACCATTCCACTGAAACAGCCCTCCTTCATGTTCTTGATGATGTGTATCAAGGCTGTGATGACAAAATGCCTTCAATTCTAACTTTACTTGACTTTCTTGGCATTGAAGGCTTGGCGCTGAAGTGGTTAGAGTCATAACTCACAGGAAGAAAGCAATTTTTCAAACTTGGTACTCATACCTCCTCTACAGTCTCCATTAAGCATGGTGTTCCACAAGGATCAGTCCTTGGACTACTACTTTTCACAACATACCCATCACCCATTGGCAATATTCTCAAAAATTCCAACCTAACCTATCACCAATATGCAGATGATACTCAAATTCTTAAAAAAACCAGTTCTCATAACCCCTTAAAAACTACAACCACACTTAATGTCTGCATCAAAATAGGCCAAAAATGGTTTCTACAAAACAACTTCAATGCAACATCTTCTAGACCGAAATGACCAAACTTGGAGGCACACACAACAACTCAAGAGATTTTCAAGTATTTCAAACATCAACGTTTGTTCTTCCTCTCTCAATATCAACAACCTGCTCAAAATTCTCAACATCACCATTGATGATGAACTATCATTTAATCAGCACATAACGTCTGTCATTTCTCCTCTAACTATCTCCTTCATGCCATCTTTCACATTCATTCATTCCTCATGAATGACGGCTTCAACCCTGGCTTGCTGTTCAGTCATCAGTAGGCTGGACTACAGCAACTCTATGTTGCACAACATAACACAACGTGAATAAACACATCTACAACGGATAATGAACAAAGCAGCTAGGGTTGCACTAAACATCACTTCACCCAACCTCTACCTTCATAATCTTTCAAAATATCCACCTTGTTCAACTTCATCTCTACACCAGCCTGCTCATGTTATCTCATCTAACAAAGTCAAATATTAAAATACAACACTCTCCACTACAACAAACATACAAACTGCCACACCCTTCAAGCAACAGTTCAGCACAAACAACATATCAAAATGAGCTTTCAGAAATGCGTCTTCTGCTATCTAGAACTTACTACAAACGATAAAAAATTCAATTTCAATTTCTTCATTCAAACCTGAACTTGAAACATTTAAGCTAGCTCATGATCTTCAATAACTTTTCTTAATGAATGAACAGGGACGCCTCAGTTGCTTGCCTTGGCGTCATACAAATTTGATTTATTATTATTTTTAATTTTTATTTATTTAATTATTATTTTTATTATTCATAAAACCTTTGACAACTTCTCTAACAACACCACTGGTGTCGAAGGTGTTGGAGGACGTGACAGGCAGTGAGTTCAAGAGTGTCATGAAGCTGCTCATGTCACTGCCATCCCTGCAGTCGTTGCAGGGCCGTCAACAACTCCTCGACCTCATTGTGCACCAGGCCAATCTCATTCCTGACGCCGATGTAGGTGCCTGCCTCTTCAGGAGCAGGGTGTTGAGTCTTTGTTATGATTATCATTATTTTTGTTGTTTTTGTTATTATGATAATGTATTATATTCATCATAACATATTCATCAATGTTAGGTGAACGATGCAGACAACCTCAACTGCCTGCTGGAATGCCTCGAACAGGCTGGACACCTCTTCTCTGTTAGTGCACCCCTCGTTGCGCTCTTGTACTTCTCGTACACACATCGTTGTGTCTTGTGTGTATTTATAGCCAAAATCTCATTGTTCTATTGTATAGAACTAAGCCACTCCTACACCACCTGCTCTTATGGAACTGAGCCACTCCTACACCACCTGCTCTTATAGAACTGAGCCACTCCTACACCACCTGCTCTTATGGAGCTGAGCCACTCCTACACCACCTGCTCTTATGGAGCTGAGCCACTCCTACACCACCTGCTCTTATGGAACTGAGCCACTCCTACACCACCTGCTCTTATAGAACTGAGCCACTCCTACACCACCTGCTCTTATGGAGCTTAGCCACTCCTACACCACCTGCTCTTATGGAGCTGAGCCACTCCTACACCACCTGCTCTTATGGAACTTAGCCACTCCTACACCACCTGCTCTTATGGAACTTAGCCACTCCTACACCACCTGCTCTTATGGAACTAAGCCACTCCTACACCACCTGCTCTTATGGAACTGAGCCACTCCTACACCACCTGCTCTTATGGAGCTGAGCCACTCCTACACCACCTGCTCTTATGGAACTGAGCCACTCCTACACCACCTGCCCTTATGGAACTGAGCCACTCCTACACCACCTGCTCTTATGGAGCTGAGCCACTCCTACACCACCTGCCCTTATGGAACTGAGCCACTCCTACACCACCTGCTCTTATGGAGCTTAGCCACTCCTACACCACCTGCTCTTATGGAACTGAGCCACTCCTACACCACCTGCTCTTATGGAGCTGAGCCACTCCTACACCACCTGCCCTTATGTAACTAAGCCACTCCTACACCACCTGCTCTTATGGAACTGAGCCACTCCTAAACCACCTCCTCTTATGGAATTTCTCGTTATTTTTGCTCCCAACAACAACCACAACAAAAGCCCATCCTCCAACCATCAGCATTATTGCAAACAAAATTACTAAAGAATAAATCTTTAATCTTACAACAACACCAATTCAAACCCCACAGAACCAATCTACACACCACCAATGAAACAAATCACCACAGCACACACCACTCCAAACCACCAATGAAACAAATCACCACAGCACACACCACTCCAAACCACCAATGAAACAAATCACCACAGCACACACCACTCCAAACCACCAGAAAAACGTCAAGTCCGATCGTTTTGTGGAGCACTTGTGCCTGCGCGTGTTGCCTAACATGGCCTCCAAGCACCAAAATGGCGACCTACAACTCTCCGTCTTCAAGATATTGGCTGATATCTGTGCCTATGCTGGTGTCTGGCGTGGCTGGCTTCCATGCTGTGTCGTGCGCTGTGTCGTCTGCTGTGTCGTGTGGTGGTGTTGTGTGCTGTGTCGTGCGCTGTGTCGTCTGCTGTGTCGTGTGGTGGTGTTGTGTGCTGTGTCGTGTGGTGGTGTTGTGTGCTGTGTTGTGTGCTATGGTGTGGCTGTGTCGTGTGCTGTGCTGTTGTATGGTGGTGTTGTGTGCTGTGGTACGGTGGTGTGTGCTGTGCTGTGATGTGTTAATATGGGGTTTGAGATGTGAAGAAGGTTGTTGTGGCGGTGATTGTGTGCACGTGGTTGTCTCTGACGGGTGAATGATTGAATTACTATGGTTTGCAGCACTGCGTTGTGATGGTAACTTTTTGGATGATAAAAATCAATATTAATGGTAATATCTACCTCATTTTTAACTACACCTCTCACTTACGTGCAACGGATCATCATCATCACCATCATGCAGGCAGTCTGAAGGATGTGGAGACATGTGTGCTGAACATCTATACCATACTCATTGTGAGTCACTGTGCCACGTTCCAAACTCACGCACCATCTAACACATGAGTAAACACGTTCATTTTTACACAACTACACATGCATCCATCCGGAAAAAAATACAAAAAAAAACACCAGCCATATCTACACAAACACACACACACACACACACACACACACACACATACAGGAATACATGCCAGCTCCTCCAGAGGAGACAGTTCCTTCAGAAGAGTTTCCCCCTTTGGAGTTCTCGCACGTGGAGTGTCTCATGACTGCTCTGCACCTTTTGGCCAAGCAGTGCCAGCCCTTCCTCAAACAGCCCGAGAGGCTCAAGGAATTCAGAGCTAGGTGCCTTCTGCTCGTACTCACACACGCATGCACACCTAAAATGCACATACAAAACCCACTCATGCACAAAAACCTACACACAGGCTCCAGTATTTTGCAAGAGGGGTGCAGGCTTACAACAAATCACTCAGACAACTTCAAGACAAGACTACTGAAGAGGTTTTTTTATTATTAAATTCCTCTTTAAATTATTTCAACCGTTTTTAATCCATCTTATATTAATACCGAACCAGAATATCGACCACAGTAGCTTCACCATAAAATCACCACCAAAAATTCCATTATTACTTGAACCAAAAAACCACAATAAAAGAAACAATCGTATAACTCCATCACGCCATTACTAACACAACCACACTTCTACCACCCAAAACCACCCCCACAACTTTTGACACACCACACCACACCACATCACCCTCTGCAGAAGAGCGTGAAGGAGTTGGCTCTGAAGGTGACCAGCAACATCAGCATCCTCATCAAGGACCTCTTCCACAACCCCCCCCACTACCACTCCACCATCCACCTCTCCTTCAAGACCAACAAGGCCACCACTCCTGCCCTCAGTCCTCCAGGGTGCGTTTGTTCATGCTTTTGTGTACGGCACGTGTGCTTCAGAAGTTGCGAGGGGGAGTCCAGGCCTATATACATGCACATTTGCTTGCATACACACACCTATACATGCTTACCATGTTTACGCCTATACATATTTACTTTATATATATATATATATATATATATATATATATATATATATATATATATATATATATATATATATATATATATATATATATATATATATATATATATATATATATATATATATATATATATATATATATATATGTGTGTGTGTGTGTGTATACATAATTTCACAAAACACACGCACATACACACGCACAGAAGCAAGAGACCAGCCACAGGAAAGACCAACGCCGCAGACGTTGTCAAAAAACTCAGGTCAGACCAGCCCAGGTCTGTATTTTGTTTTTTCGTTTACCTTTCATCCATACCTCATTTTTATTCATAAATA
The DNA here is from genome assembly GCA_947562095.1 of Branchellion lobata. Lineage (NCBI taxonomy): Eukaryota > Metazoa > Annelida > Clitellata > Hirudinida > Piscicolidae > Branchellion > Branchellion lobata. The sequence goes on along the minus strand of OX387251.1, from coordinate 291,993 downwards.
ATCTTTATACTATTTTTATTTTATTAATTCATAGCTTTTATTTATGTTTTTATACTTTTTATACCTTTCTGATAATAAAGAAGACACAATAGCTAAGTTACTTGATCACTTTTCAAAAGCCCTCAACCTCATTTATAAATAATCGCGCTCAACCTCACAACATGTGATTTCACTTACTCACGTGATTATCAACACAGTTATCCCAACCTTGATTCAAATTCATTTTCATTAACTTTTATTATTTGTTCTCATTACTAATTATTTTTGACTTTTTTTTAAACTGGATTATTTTGAGTATTATATTATAAATATTATTCTTTTTAATTTTTTTAGTTATCTTATTATTCTGATTATTATTATTATTATTATTATTATTATTATTATTATTATTATTATTGTTTGAATTTTTTCCTAAAGGTACGTGCCTCCTTCAGGGAAGTTCAGCTCATCTTTGAACACAGGTTTGCATAAACACAAATTAAATTGTATTTACGATAATAATAATAATAATAATAATAATAATAATAATAATAATAATAATATTGATAATAATAATAATAATAATATTAATAATAATAATAATAATAACATTGAAGAATAAATTAACTAGTATTTTAATTCAATTAATTTTATTTTTATTATCATAGTTATTATTATTATTATTATTATTTTTATTATTATTATTATTATTATTATTATTATTATTATTATTATTATTATTATTATTATTATTATTATTATTATTATTATTATCATTATTATTTTTATTATTATTATTATTATTATTATTATTATTATTATTATTATTATTATTATTATTATTATTATTATTATTATTATTATTATTATCATTATCATTATTATTATTATTAATTTTAGTTTATATTCCTAAAAGATTATTTTTATTATACTAAAAAAATTACTTCTCTCTTGTTTATTTTATTATATACTACTTTATATAATAATAATAATTATTATTATTATTGTTATTATGGCTGATGCACACAGGGGCGAAGAAAGTGTGACGAATGCGTGATTGACAACGACAACGGTGTTGGCCTCTTTGATTCCTCAGTGCTGTTGTGGTGCGCTGTTGCTTGAGGTTTAAATAACTTGGATTAATGTTGACGGTGAAGAGATTGAATGGTTTTGGGTGAGATGATCAGATAAGGGTGGGATTTAAATGGTATAGGTGCTTTCAAGATGGTTATGACAAGTCAAAATAGGTGGATTGTGTTGAGTTGGTTTGGATAGACTAAAACTGGTGTAGTTTGTTTTTAAAATAAGTTTTAATTAGGTAATAATGCTGAGTGATGAATGATTCTCAAGTTGGTTTCACATGTAACCTTCCGTCACGCCGTTTGACATGGGGCGCCACATGGCGCATTTTTGTCATCACTGTGTGACTTCATGTCGTTAAACTGATGCTAATAAAGATTAGTATTTTGTGTTTCACTTGGGTGACTTCATCAATAACAATTATTAAGATGTTCGACTGTAGTTTTGCAGCGTCTGTTGGCATGGTGATTAGCGAGCTGCAAAGCGTCAAGCTCATCTCGATTCCGGTTAAGTTTTGAGATGTGAAGAGGCAACTCAAGTTTTAAAAGCACTAGGAACATTCATCACACCATTAGTTTGCACGACTGTTGCTGCGAAGAGAAAATATAATTTTTGTCTTTAAAAACTTGTTTTTTTAATATTTTTCAGCCGTCAATAAAATTCTGGTTTACAATTTTTTTTTCAACTTTTACGGCATTTTCCGATCTTCGTTGATAACTATTCTTTTAACTGCCCTTCCTCGCCTTGTAAGACGTTGTTATACGACATAAGTTTTGTTAACACCAATCGAATTTCAAATATCGAAACAAAAATTAACATAACAAGCTTAAAAATGAAGCTCATCCCTCATTCGAATCGAATAAAAATAAACTCAACATTACATCTTTGGACAACAAACTTCTATACCTTACCCTTTCTCTTCTGTGGACATTTTAGGCTTAAAAGAGAAGGCACGAGAAAACCACCTTACCTTTCTGTTATCTCTTCTTACCCTTTCATAGGTCAAACAAAACCTCTACTCCTTTCGTGGCATTTCTGTATTCTAACTAATTAAGAAAAAGTTTGCAAGAGGAAGGTAAATGTTGTCAGAGAGGTAATGAAAAGAAAGGATCAATGGAAGGGTGATTTGAATTCCTCGATCTTAGGAACTAACGACTAGAAAACGAGCAACTGATAAAAAAAATAGCGAAAATTATAAATTAGTTTTTCCAAACAATAGTTTGTGGGAATTGTCAGAAAGGAAAAGAAAGAAACGTCTCGGACCCCTAAGACAAACTGTTGAACATTCTTCAATCATCGTTTCATGAGATTATAAGTTATAATTCAATCATATAGTTTCAAAGCTATTTATTTTTATTGTTAGACGTAATTTATATTAACAATTTTTTTTGGTGAAGATTATCATTTTTCAATCTTTTACCCATAACAAAAATTAACTTCAATTAATTTTTATTTCGTTTTTTTTTGAAAATTAAATTTTTTCATTCAATTTTTAACATTTTGAGCATCTGTCTGAGTATATTGCGATAAAGTTGACGCAAAAAGCTATCATATTATTTTTCAGATTCTCAACTGTATTTCACATTTGTTATGCTAAGCTTTATCATTTATCAGTTCGGAGGACTTGCCTAAATGCTTTATAAATATTATTCCACTATCTAATTCTTCGAATTAATTCAAATTAAGTTATCCAACGCAAGAGTGGCTTCAAAACTCATTGTGTTAATTTCCATTATGATATCATTCGTTACTCTATTGTATTTTTCATTCATTGTTTCAGATACCAGCGGTCCCCATTGTATTACTCCGTCTCTTTCATAGGACAGACTGTCGATGAATCGTGCTTTTCAGCGACGAAATCGATATTTTTTAAATTAAAAACTCAACACAATACACTTTATTGTGAAATTATCAAATATTAACGTGGCTTTGGTCTATTCAATTGTTCTATCTTTTCTCCTTACGCATCATTCTAGCTGAAACTTGTTTACACCATTTGTTGCTTAGCAATTCTATGTTTCGATTCGTTATAAAAGAAAAGTTAATTAAAAAATACAATTTTTAAAAAATTAGAAAATTTGAAGTAGTGTAATGGAAAAATTAGCAATATTTATTAATTTTTTTTCAGGTAAGCCTTGAAACAAAAACCGTTTTGAATATTTTCATTGAAAGCGTCACTTACATTCAACTCTAACCCTACAGTATTTTGCTTTGTGGGTTGTGGTGCGAACGTGATGAACATAGCTTTGAATAAAACAGCCACGCAATCTGGTGTCAAGACAACAGAAGAGTGTGGCATTCACAAGCCCGAGCTTGCAGTTGATGGGCAGAACTTCAAAGATAATGGAAACTGTACGTGTGCCTACGTTACCACGGATCCAGATGGAGTCCGCTGGTGGGCAGTGGACTTTGGTGAAAAATACAAGGTGGACCAGATTGTTGTTCACACAAGGAGAACCATTTATCGTCAGTTTTTACAGCTTTCAATAATTTTAATGTTTTTTCTGAAAGTTTCAATAATTTTGAAGATTTTCATAAAAGTTTTAATAATTTTGAATAAGTTCCTTCAACTTAAAAATTTTTAACTATTAGTTTGAAAGTATTATGATAGCTATTATCAAAATGAACTTATTGTTATACAAAAACTCGCTAATAAAGAATTAACTTCAATAAATTCTGTACCACGGCATTGACAGTGGCTGTTATCGAACAAAGTGTGATAATGTGACGAAAGTTATATTCCAATAATTCAAAACAAAGCTTCATTTCATGAATTAGTTTTAAAAGTTAATGTTCAAAATTATATTAATTTGAAATCTCTTTATGAACTTACATCCTAGACTCAAAACGCTTAAACTACTTTTTGGCTTGGCTCTCTGAAAAGGCACCCCAATCGTCTACGGCTCTGAATCCTGGCAACCCTGCTTTGACTATGTGTGCGGTGAACCCAGTAGAAGCCGAACAAAAAGACCAAGTTTTTAAGGTCAAATGCAACCCATTCTTACCGGCTTTCAAGTCCTTGATAATCCAGGTGGAAAGTAACCAAGTCTCTCATTCCAATAAAATAAAATAAAATATATTATAATATGATACAATAATAATAAAAATAAAAATATAATATAATATAATCAAACATTTCTTAGTGCTGGTAAGCACTAATCAAACATTTCTTAGTGCTGATAAGCACTAATCAAACATTTCTTAGTGCTGATAAGCACTAATCAAAGCTTTAATATTTGTTTAGATTTTAAGTTACACCTGCTACGATAGAACTTGAGTAAAAATGATTTTTTGGGAATTAAAATCGAATTAAAAAAATCCCTGAAATAGAAAAATCAAAATATCGAAAACGGCGGAGGCATATATCTGTGCGAAGTGGAGGTGTTTGCACTGACGTCTGAAAGGGATGGACGTAAGCCAATTATCTTAAATGGTTTAATTAATTAATATTTTAATTGAATGTCCCAAAGAATATCATTATTCTGTACAAATGATTCTTATTTACTTTAGCTCTCTTATCCGTTCATACTTTATTTCAAGTTTTCTTCATTGAGGAGCTTAAGTACAATACAATACAATACAAATACAAATCAATACAGTACAAATACAAATACAAATAAAAAACAAACACAAATACAATAAAATACAATAAAAAATAATACAAATACAATACAAAGACAAATACAAATACAAATACAAATAAAAATACAAATACAAAGATGATTATAGTGTTAAAATTCTTCTCATACCAGCTTTATTCTTTTAATCTTTTCAAAGCATTATAACGCTGGTTACACACTGTTAAAGAGGGCTCTGTAACGAATTGTTTAAACAATGGTTTTTGGAGCTCACGAAAACAAAAAAGAAAAATAACAGAGGTGAGATTGGGAAGAAGAGAGTTCCATAAGAGTAGGAAAGTGCAGATTTAGCATATGTACGGTTGGAAAGTACGCTAAAAATGATAATAAGTAGAGCATCTCACTCCCTTACGAGGAGGCAACTTAAAGAGGTCAGCTAAGTAGGTAGATGAGTGATTATTTTTATTTTAAACATGAAAGTGCGGATGTTAAAACCTGATCTTTTTTGAGAGGCAGCCAGTGAAAAGAGATAAGAGTAAGAGTTCTACGCAAAAATTGGTGAGTACAAGAATTAAAACGGGCAGCACTATTGGAAGCTTCGGTGAGAGGGTGTAGCGTGGTCTCTGGGAGTCCATAGCATAAAGAGTTACAATAGTCGAGGCAGAACAAAATAAATAAGTTGAGTGGGCTTGTCTAGTATAAGTTTCAGTTGTTTGATATGACGAAGATGAAAAATAAGATTTAATTACAGATTTCATTTGTGGTATGAGAGAAAAACCTGAATTTGGCCTTAGGTGCTCCTTCAAGTCTAAACGACTGTTTGATTTTCTTCTTAATAAACATTCCACCTAGCTTCTCATTTGCCTCCTTTTCATAATCTCCATTCACAATTCAGAATTCACCGTTAATTCTTTATTCTTTCTCTCTCAAACCACAAATTAAGTCTGGTGCCAAATCTTCCTTCTCTCATCTTTGCCGCATCAAACAACTGAGAAATCCAAGGAAAGAAGGAGGAAGATGTTACCTCTGTCATGGAAGAGTTAAAAACCACTTGTAAAGTTTTCCTCTTTACAGTTCATTCACTTTATTATCCTGAATTCATTTGAATTCATTTCATATTTTCTCGTGGCCTCGAAACTCTACGGGGTTAATGCCACTATAAAAATATTCGTGGTTTTATTGCATTGTATTGCATTCTCATTTATAACATCATGTTTCATTTTTGAAGGCTCATTACTTTCAGCCATATGTATTGGCTCTTCGACGTCTTCGTTAGATTCCTTTTCTCTACCTTATGAACCAAACAACTCTCTATCTTTCTGAAGCTATCCTATCCTCCAATGGCCTCAAAATTTTCGGCTTTTATATGTAAGGTCATTTCTCACACGACTCCACATTACCCACCCACAGAATTAATGTTCACTGTCCACCACGACCAGCGATTGAATGGATACGCGATGAAGAATACAAGCTGCAAGAACTGGTTCGAATGCTTCAACCAATGCAGTAGCCATGGTTTCCATTCCTTCAACTACAACCCTCTTCTTCTGCAGTGTCAACTCAACTCACACCCGAGTGGTTATGGCAATGACGATTTGGAAAGCTTCATAAGCTGGCATTTCTACAACGCCACTTACCCCTAGCCGCTTGGCACCTGAGTTCCATCCACTCGTGACACTGCTTGCTTCCTAATGACATTCTTTCTGAACATTTTCAATGCCAATTGACCAACAACTGCTACTTTTAGATGAAGCAAACACACCAATGTTGATTTTTAATCGATTTGCAAGATTTTTAAAAAGTTTTTTACTTTTCGTGTTTTCAAGAAACTCCAGTGGTTCTGTGTCACATTCATTTCATTCCCTTCCCTTTTACCTTTCAATATTTTTCTTGTTAAGGACGCCTTTTTATTATTCCTATTCTTATTTCACTCATAAAGCAACAGTCATAAGCTTCAAACCAGTATAATTTGTCTAATTATATAATAAGAAATACAATGAGAATATGGAAGTTAAGAAAATTGAATCCGATGTTACATCTGAGGTAGAATTTATACATCTGAGGTAGAATTTATACATCTGAGGTATAATTTATACATCTGAGGTTTAATCTATACATCTGAGGTAGAATTTATACATCTGAGGTATAATTTTGGTCATATTGAGAAACAAATGTTACCATAGAATAATAAAAAAATATAGTACAAAGACAACTGAGTGTTTTATTAATTTTTAGATCTAGCTAACTTTCATTATGTATTCTTATTTTCAAATATTTTCCTAAGCTGGAAAAAAAATGAACTAGTACAAAAGAGATTAAAAAAAGAAGGAGAAAAAAAGAAAAGATGGAGAAATGATAAAAAAAGAAATTGAAAAATTGCAGAAATGATAAAAAAGGAAATAAGAAAAAAATAAGAAAAATAAACAGTAAGCAGTTTTGTTATGTCGTTAATTATTGTTGATCAAGTGGAAAGCCTTTGAGAGAATGCATTAGAGAACAAGGACGCTTTTAACAAAAGCGTGTTTTGGATGCCTTTTTTTCATCGGCATTGCTTGAAAAAATTAATTAAAATAAAAACAAAAAACAGCACTTGCCTAAGTGACGCATTGTCTTTAGTCGACAGTCGCAAAAATTTCCGATAACAAGTTTTAACACTCAAGAAAGCAATCCTGGCTTTATTCATCCAGCCTTTTCAATATAAAGGACTGTTTCCTCGTAAACGTCAACCAATCACCAAACAATTTTATCTTATCTTATCAAAAAACTTGAATCGCGTCTTTTAACATTTTGTACAAAGACTTTCGGAGTATCCTGACTCTTCCTTTGAGCCCCAAGAGCCAAAAGACGGTTGCCTTTGTCTTTGAAGTGCCAACAATGATGCTTTCACTCACTTGTTGGCTCTATTTGAGTCTATTCGAGGCTACTCTCGCCATCATCAGAAGCTACTCAGACACCGTTTTGATAGGTTTCGTTAACATGAATCTTGCATTTTTCATATTAAAGATCTTTATAATGTTATTTCAACCTTACACCATTAAAAACATAGATTTCCATCTTATGTATCTTACGAAACCTGAAACTTTTGTTAATAAAAGTTAATTTTTTATACTAATTGACATCAAGATCTAAACATTAATTTTTGAATCACGGTTTAAAAACATACAAAACAATACAAAACAAGAAGAATATCATTACAGAGCACCAACAACACTAATTTCCAGTCAAACAACCCTCAAGCGAGTGGGTGTTCGAAAATGACTTTTATTATCTTTTTTCCTCCTCTCCCTCCTACACTTACTTTGAGGCTCTAGAACTGTGCAGGTCTCACGGCGCACAACTCACCTCCATCAACAGTCAACCTGAGATGGACTTCTTGAAGAGACACATCTTGTATGTTCTCCATCGCAATCAATTGAGCAACTTTAAAAAGTATTCATCAGCGCTATATGAATGTTTTGATTAGCTCAAAATAGATTAAGCTATACCATCTACTCAAGTTTCTATGATTTTTGTATTAACTATGTATACATATAAAAGTCGTTCAATATTAAAAATGTAAAAAATAAATATTTCATTATACTTTGAAGGCAAATACGAAGACTACTTTTATGAATTGAGTGACTTTGTTTCAAAAATTGAACAAATTTTCAAATTTATAAAAATATTTAAAATATTACCCTTCATTTTTCATTTGGAACGAAGAAGTAAGGACTCCCTCAAAGTCCAAAATTTTTGGATCGGAGTTTACAAAAGGGAGAAAGCGACCCTGGGCACACCTTACAACTTGGATAGCAGTCCCTACAACTACACCAAGTGGCATTTTACTGAGCCCAACCAGGACATATGTTGTGTGCGCTTGACTGACGCCTTCGTGTGGAAGGACTTTAAGTGCGAAGGACAATACGGCTGGATATGCAAGCTGCCAAAGTTTCGTAAAGGTTTGAAGGTGTATTGCTACGTGAGTATGATTTATATAAGTGGCTATCAAATGTTTCGTAAGAGTATTCGATTCTAAAAAGCATAGTTTTGAGTTTTCCTTAAAGGTTTTAACTTGAAAATGAAAAAGTACCTTTCAGCATCACTGGTCGTTTACCACGAGCACTCATAGCTTTATTGTGTGTCGGTGCGAGACCATTCAACACTAATCTAGATTCTGTAAGTACAATGGAAATCAGCAATCCTAATCCCTTTCGGATTTTCAAGTACAAAAAAAATTAATTGAAAAAGAAAGTATCAGTACTGAAGTATCGGTACAAATTTCAACCAAATATTTGGAAATGTCCAAGCAAAATGAAGACTTCGAAGACAATAAGCTGACAAGTAACTGAAGGAAGATCCTTGCTTTCGCTTTTGAATAGTTTGCCCTATAAAAGCAACTTGAAAGATCTGGCGTTATATTTTTAATTTGAAATCACAGGAAATGAGTATAAAAATCAATGAATTGTAAGTTATCGCTAATTATTTATTGAAAATAAAAACTTCAGAGTTCCACCTTGAAATATTCCTTTCACAGTGACGAAAGCAGCCTTCTTCGAAAAGAGACTGGAGAACAAGTGGGTTGACGGTTTGACGCTGTCCGTGCATGAGAACAAGTTTAACAAACATCACTACTGCGGGTCCCTGTGTCTTCAGAACCACCTGTGTTCAGGATTCAACGTGAAGAAGGTGGTTGGTAGATTGATCAACTAATGAATTCATAAGTCAAAATCAAAAATGGAAGTTGGCGTCATATATGAAAGCTGAAATGCCAGTTATAATGGGAAATGGAGGGATGACTAGTATTTAAATCAAACTTGAGAAAATAAAAAATAAAAAAAAGGAATTAAAAATTGGGAAAATCTTTAACTCTGACGTCATAAGCATCGTTGACAGTCGGCACAATTTGGAAAATTTAAATATAACTCAAAATAGAAAATAGAGCTTTTGGGCGTTGAAGATGACGAGATGAATAGAATTTCAAATTGAATTAGCTTGAGCAAGGATTTTCAATGATACGAGGTAGGATTAATGAGAATTCTAAGGATTCCAATCCACAAGTTGTTTGCGCAATCGACATAGATGAATTTTTATTCTGACTAAAAAATATAGATTTAAAAAAAAAACTGAAAAAATTATATGATTAACGTGTGGTTTGGGAGTCAATACGGGCTATTAGTTGACTTGAGTGAGCTAATCTTACAATTATTATCAGCTATTATTATGTTGAGGGTATGTTCAAAGGCGCTCAGGTTTTGAAATAACTTTTAATTCTTATTTTTATTTATGAATTAAAAAATAACGAATATTTCAACGGAAGTTCAGATAGGAGGCAAGGCGTATTGCGAGCTGAAAGGTTCTGAGTACTACCTGACCATGCCGCAGCAGGAGCAGGAAGGAGCCCAGTACTGGGAATGATCTTGCGCAACAGGAAGATCAAAATTAAATGTTTCATAAAGTATCATTTGAAATGAAGCTGAATTTATTTTTAATTAGGATCAAAGTGAATTGAAATTCATAATGAAAATACTTTGAAATTTTTTAAAGTTTATATTAGTTTTGACGAAGTTTAAAGTGCTTTTGAAGACACATGCTAGTCTTATTAAATTCTCTTTTAAAATAAATTTTAATGAAAAATACAATAACTGGATTTTCCAGTAAAATACGCCAAATTAACTTGAAAAATATCAGCTAATTAATTTGCCAAACTTAAACTATCAAATAATTTTATCTGATTTGAAATTTTTTTCTATATTCAAGGTTGAATACAGGTTGATTTTCAAATTATATTCTAAATTCCTTCAAATGAATTTCAAATGGATCTTGCAGCAATCTCGCGTGTTATCTTCAGGCCTAGATTCATTGCATGCAGGCACGTTTTTATGCAGAAGCTAAAGTGATTGATCTCACCTAGACCTTTTCCAAACCCATTCGTTGTGTGCATTTTTCATAAACGTTTGAGCTCGTCTTCAAACCACGCAGAGAAGTTTCCATGAGAGATGTACATGGCATGGATTGTTTACTAATGCAACATAGCTAAAACTTCAAAAACCTACAAACGAATGTTGCGAACTCTCGCTAGTGATGAGTATTCATGAATTATTCGGAATTTTCAATTTTCTGGAACACTTTGAGTCCATAAATGTTTGGAAAAAAATCAAATGTGTTGTTTGATGGGGGTGGAATAAAAGACACGCACACACACACACACACACACACACACACACACACACACACATACACACACACACACACACACACACACACACACACACACACACACACACACACACACAAAAACACACAAACACACACACAAACTTAGATAACGCGGTCTTTTCATTGAATTTCTCTACAACTTTTCTGACTCAGTGCGATAAATTGAATGCACACCTAACATTTTCAAGGTTTCAAGTTTAAGGAGTTTTTGGAATGATGATTCCTTCGAATTCTCTGTCTTTGCTGGCATTTTTCATACATTATTCACTTACCTGTTGCTGTGCACCCATGGGCGTGTTGTGCAGGAGAGTATCGTCCAGATTGAAGTATCCATGAGGTTCTAGGAAATGAAAATTTCAAATCAATCGCCTTTTGCTGATGCATACTTTCCAGTTCGAGTTATATCTAATGAGGGAGTTACAGTGTAGTGAATTTTAAGTAATTGTTACATAATTTATGCAGGCCAATTTGAAGTAGCTTAAAAAACGATTTCTGATTATTTTTGCAAAACTATTAAAGATTGAAGAAAACAGCAAGCTTCATTGTGAAAGCTGTGTGAGCAAAGAAGCATTTTCATTATTATTTTATTATTATTTTTTTATTATTATTTTTATTATTCATTTTTTGATATTTTGCAAATTTATTTTGATTTTGGTGTTATTTGGCCCAAAAGTAAGACTGTTCGTATGCAGGCGTGGATTGGATGAGAATGATAGCAGCAAAGACGGGGCGGGTATGTGAGTTTGGAAGTTGATGTGTTGTTACTAAAACAAGATTCAAAGAAAAATAAGTCTTGTTTGCATTTACCTCAGAGTTATTGTTTTCATCATTGAAAAAAGCCTTTTCACAAAAGTCGAGTATAACAGAAAATCCACAGCGTTATTCGAAATGGAATTTCATGAAATAAAAATGAAACAGTTTTTTGAAACTCCAAAACAATTGAAAAAATGAAAATGAGTTGGAAGCAACAAAACCCAGTTCTTGTATGTTGAATGAATCAGTCTGACCTGCTGCTTTCGTGAGTTGCTTGGCCTCCGGCCATAACAGCCTCTTTAATTTTTTGGGAAGTTTATTAGCAGCCTATTCAAACACTCCTAAAAAATCCAATGGTAAAGATAGACTAACGTTCAAGTTTGAATCGAGTGATCAACAGGTTGACTTAATTTTGAAGATGAAGATCGACAAACAATGTTATTTTAAATGGAGGAACAAACACAACGAATTATACTTACCATTGAATCATGCCATCAAATCTTATCACCATTGAATTATGCCATCCAATCTTATCACCATTGAATCATGCCATCAACTCTTATCACCATTGAATTATGCCATCAAATCTTATCACCATTGAATCATGCCATAAATCTTATCACCATTGAATCAAGCCGTCAAATCTTATCACCATTGAATTATGCCATCAAATCTTATCACCATTGAATCATGCCATCAAATCTTATCACCATTGAATTATGCCATCAAATCTTATCATCTTCTTTTTGGATCACAGAGATTCACTGACGGATTCTTTTGAGTGGAACAAACGAATGAGCAACAGTTTCTGGAGCTCCTCTCCAGCTAGGCTTTTCGAAATTCAAGGAAAATGAATAAACACGCAGCAGGTAAGAAATTGAAAGTCGATGATTTGGTAGTTTAATTTTATTTTATCTAATCTTCTCTAATCTTCTCTAATCTTCTCTAATCTAATCTAAGCTTATCTAATCTTATCTAATCTTATCTAATCTTATCTAATCTTATCTAATCTTATCTAATCTTATCTAATCATATCTAATCTTATCTAATCTTATCTGAAAATATGGTGTCTAATTCAACCTCATTTAAACCTGTCCAAACTTTTTTTTTGTTCAATCTAATCTTATTTAAGTTAATTTAATCCCATCTCAGTTTTCATTTATACAACCTATCATTTTCAATATAATCCAATCTAATCTCAGTTAATCCAATTTCCGTTGATTTCATTTACCTAAACTATTAAAACTCAAAGCTAACGCAGTCCTTGAAAAGTTTTAAAGAAAAAGAGAACAAACTTTACTATATTTTCAGTTTACAAAAATTTGAAAAATGTTTAAGAAGGTCACGACCATTCGCAGTGAGAAGGAGTTCCAGAAGGAGGTTCATAAGAAGGGACAGAAATGATCAGAGCGCCTCACCCGATGAACAAAAAAACTACGGAGAACAAAGATTCAATGAACAAAGAACAATGTATGAGAAAAAAGATGGGGAAGAACAAAAAACAGAGGAAGCGAAAACGAAAGATGATGAAGAAATAAATAAAGAGAAACAAGCGTGGTCGAACTCACAAGAAGTGCAAACAGTTGCACCCCTTGCTGACCAGCCACCAGTCCAACAAAGAACTATCCATCCTCAAAACCAACTGCAACAATATCAACTAAAACAACAACAACAATATCAACAACAACAACAACAACAACAACAACAACAACAACAACAACAACAACAACAACAACAACAACAACAACAACAACAACAACTACTTTTACAACAAAAACAACAACAACAACAACAACAACAACAAACATATAGATCACCACTTTTCCGTAGACAAACGTTCAACACTTTAAAACATGAGAGCAACAATTGTGGTCAACAATACGAACAATTCAACCCAGCAAACTATAAAGACCAACAGCTCCACAACCTGAGCAATCAACACCATCAACCCAACGACCACAACCCACAATCTCGCAACAACAACAACTTTGACAACCAACAATTTCCCAAAAATAATCTAAACTACAACAACCACCACCACGACCCCCAACATACAGTAGTTCATGTTTCCAGATCGCCCATGCTCTTACGAAGATCCTACCCCATCACTCCACCAGCCAGCAAACAGGCACATGCAACAAGGCAGAGCTGTTCTCCCAAGTCACTGCAAAATGTAAACATTTTCAAACAAACCGACAACAACCAACAAAATATACAATTTTCTTCCAAGCTACAACAACATCAACATCAACATCTACAACAACAGCAGCAGCAACAGCTGCAACAGCAGCAGCAACAGCAACAGCAGCAGCAACAACAACAGCAGCAGCATCAACAACAACCCATACAACAATTGCAACAACCACAACACTTCCAGTCAACCACCTTCCCCAAACGAATCAATTTCCTCAGAAGTAGTTCAAAGTCTCCCAACCCTATCATTGCAAGCCACAGACCAGCCAACCAACAACAACTACCAACGAATTCTCAAACACCAAACATGCAACAACAGCAACAGTCTTTCATACCACCACAACTATCTCAACAACAACTACAACAACTTCCACAACGGCCCATCAACTACAATAATTTGCCGACCAAACAACGATCTTCGTCTATTTCTTCCGTCACCTTTCCTCCCCCTTCGCATTTTCCACAACCACTTCAACAACAACTGCCACTACAAACACTACAGAACCAACCACTGAAGTCACAAACGCCAGAAAACCAACAATTGTCCGTGCAGCAACAACAACAGTTATTAATGCAACACTCACAAAATCAAGATGTATCTTCACAACAACTACAACAACTATCATTGCAACAACTACAACAACCTCCAACGCCTTCACTACGACAACAGCAACAACAAGTCACGCAGGCAAGTGGCTCGTCACGGAAACCACTCATCAAATATGCCAGCTTAGATCACGGCTACACTAACTCATTTAACAACAACAGTAACAATTCCACTATCAACAACAACAACAACAACAACAACAACAACAACAACAACAACAACAACAACAACAACAACAACAACAACAACAACAACAACAACAACAGCTACAGCAACAACTACAATCCAGCAGAAGATATCGACGCGGAGTTCCAATACAACCAAAAGTTTGTCATCAACGATAAGGCGTCTGCCCAATCCTTCTCAGACGAAAGCAAACGAAACAGCTTGTATGACAATCTATGTAACCAATTTCACCACAACAATATCAACAACAATTTTATCTACAGCAACAACAACATCAACAACAAATTCAACAACAGTAACAACAACAAAATCAATAACAACCTCAGCCACAGCAACAACAGTCTCAACAGCAACAGTAGCAAGTCGAGAATAGTTGCACCGCACATGGTGGGAGTGTTCGATCCAACCCCTAGTCTTTTGTCCCACCACAAACACACTGCAAACCAACTCAAGTATAACGACCACAAAAATTCAGAGGTAAGAAGCAGTGAGGAAAAGAGAGGCGCAACACGAGAACCGCTTAGTGACGTTTGCAAAAACGTTACGAACCAGGAATCTGGAGGCAGCTGTTTGAACAACAAGATAAACAACAACAACTGCAGTGACTTGAACAATAATATGAAATATGACATAAACAACAGCAGCAGCAGCGGCAATAACACCATTATCACCACAACATCCTTCACCATTACAAATCCACCATGTAGATGTGATATTAACAACAACTTCGACAACCACAACAACAACAACAACAACCTCACTTATCAAACCAATAACCACACAAATTCCTACTCCATGCCCAATTTCACCGTCGCCTCTCCCACCCACACGAACAATAACGCCCCTTCTAACACAAATGCCAACATCAGTAATAACCACATCAACACCACCTTTCCTACAAACACCAACAGCAATTTCAACAACACAAACAACAATAACGACGACAAAAACAGCAACAACAAAAACTATAACAACAACAACAACAACAACAACAACAATCTCCACTACCAGACAGACAAGCCACATCTCAACCAGTTTCTTAGTCTTTCCTCCAAACAGCCCTGGAGTGAAGGACATGGTTTATTTTCCAGGTGCTTGCAAGCCCATGACAACCACCCCGACAAACCATCCTGGAATAAGTACCAAAAATACGACCAATCAGAACAAAAAAATAACAACGCTGGAGATTTTCGTGAGGGCAACAACACCAGTAACAATATAACTAACAATGACAACAATAACAACAACAAAAACAACGAAGTCTACAACACCAGCAACAGTAACAACAGTCTAACGCCATCTGGATTGCTCATTTCATCTACACAAATGATCCTCAAACAAGACAAGCACAACGCCTCTACAAGCAATACAGCTGATCACAAGAAACAACATGCAACGAATTCCAGCGATACCAAGGAACTTCTGGAAAGCTTTCCCGACCGACCAATTGCCGGCAAAGATTTCAATTACAATAGATTCAATAAAAACAAAAATAACAATGTCAATGATAACAATAACACGAATAATAGCAACAATAACAACATTAGCTATAAAAGCAACAACGAAAGCATAAATAACAACAGTAACTATATAAACTCTACTGCTACTTCAGCCACCGCCAATACAACCACTACTCTTATTTCTAGTACTTCCTTTGATATTAATAACACTATTAATAACACTATCAACAACAACAACAACAACAACAACAACAACAACAACAACAACAACAACAACAACAACAACAACAACAACAACAACAACAACAACAAAAACAATAATAACAACAACAAAAACGACAATGACCAAAATAAGTTTATCTCAAGTGTGAGCTTACCAAACAGTGAATCGTTAACGACTTTTTTTAATGACAAACCACCAGAACAATTCGGTGCAAGCACACAAACCTTTTCCTCCAAGCCACCTCAATTCAACAACCTCACGTTTCAACAACTACAACCCATGCAATCGCAAAGAATAACCAAACATGAAAACATTGAAAATTCCTTTCTCCAACGTGAGCCACAAGAGCCACAAGAGCCACAAGAGCCACAAGAGCTACAAGAGCCACAAGAGCCACAAGAGCCACAAAAGCCACAAGAGCCACAAGAGCCACAAGAGCCACAAGAGCCACAAGAGCTACAACAGCCACACCAGCTGCATCAAGCACAGCCACCTTCCCAATCGAAACAGACAGAGCACAGCGATGCACAGCTTCAAGCTTACAATTTGCAACCTGCATCAGCAAGGTCTAGTGTAGAGAGCGAAACCCACACCACAACCACTTCCTTCGACTCGACTTCTCTTTTCGATGTTGTGAGCCAACAACTTTCAAAAGACCAGCGCCAAAAATCAAGATCAACAACTCCTACTCTTCAACAACACTCCACTCTACAATCAACACCAAAGGATTTCTACCAAACAAACAAAACTTTTTTCAACTTCCAGGAACCAGAAAGCAAACTACAAAACTCAAAAAAATGCGCGCTACAACACCAAGACAGCTTCAACGAGCCCGACTCACCTACCTTCCACAAAAAACTGCCCCTCCCTAAAGATTCAGTAATTCTCTACCACAGACGCAACCTCAAAGGCCCAGGTCTTGAAGTCTATAGTAGTTTTTCTTCTTCGGACTCTGATGACGAAACTCGCCTCCTCACGCCCATCCAACGGCGGAAGCTGAAGAACAAGCTGGAGTAGTGTTTCATATCTTTGCTCTCACTTTTGATCTTTTTTTTTATTATCAATTGTTATCATTATATTCTTCGGCAACTAATCATAGTAGCAGTAAATGTTGTTGTTTTCCACTGCCACAAGAATGGTGGCAGAGAGTTGAAGCTTGTACACCATGAGGTCACTACAATCCATTATCATTGCAACTTGGTCTTTCTATTCAAACAACTACCTTCTCAACTGTGTTAAATTATTTTAATTATAAATAAAATAAATAATATTTGAGATTAATGATACCTCAATGGAATTATATTTAACTTGTTAAACGATTTTCAAAGAACCAGTTGTTGTTGATACAGGGCCTAGTCCACACGAGGTTGATTCGTAGTTTGTTCGTCCACTCATTTGGATCATTGCTTCATCGATGCTTCGTAGCTTTGAAATCTTTTTCGAAAAAATTTAACAACCACAATGAACCGTTATTCTTTGTTGCTAGCATTAAAAGTTGTCGAATAAATGGACTTTTAATAGAAACCTCTTAGTTTTCCAACCATTTGTCCAAGGCGCTGACAAAAGCCATTCATAAGTTTGGCTAATCTAATCTAATCAAATCATTTGTATAAGAAAAAAAAAGAGGAGGTGGGGAGTTTTTATACAATGATCTAGAAAGAGAGCCCCATCTAGACTTGAAGGATGAGGCAGATTTTATGGAGTCAATGAGGAAGGAAGAATGCTTATAGTAGAGAAGACTTCTATAGGATGATAACTCTTTCTGCCATTTGTAAAATTTAAAATTTAGTAAGTTTAGATAAAAAATTCTACGTCTAACGAGGGGAGATGAGCAAGAAGGAACAGAAGAAAGATTCCAAAGAAAGTCGGGAGAATAATTCATTGAAAATTTTAATACAAATAAATACTTCAAACCAGTAATTGAATCTAAAAATGATGAGACATAAAAAAATTGTAACATATAGTTTTACTCCAAATTGCAAGTTTAAAAACAGTCCGTAGCAAAAACAGGCGTTTGTCCCGCTGCTAAGGCACTACTCAGCCCTAACAAACCGTTAATATGTTGTCCCTCATCCTATCTTTGAAACAATTAAGGCTGCTGAGATTTGAAGCAGAAAAAACTGAAAATAAAAATTGACGAGCTGATCATTTATTTTTCATGAAAGACCTTACAAAAAGTTGAACTAAAAAGATTAAATTTATACGAAACGCCTACTCAAAAGCTGGAAGATTTTCATTTATTTGAGCCAACAGTAGTCAAAATTATATTACATATTATTAACCAAACATGAAAATTAAAAAAACTTTTCACGTACTTGCGTTTTCGAATAATTTGCACATGCAAACTCATCCTCTATAGACCCTTTTGAATAATTAATTGAACTCTTTTTTGTAACTTGCTCTGTCTCTCCTGCATCTTGAACACACCTGTGTGTGTGTGTGTGTGTGTGTGTGTGTGTGTGTGTGTGTGTGTGTGTGTGTGTGTGTGTGTGTGTGTGTGTGTGTGTGTGTGTGTGTGTGTGTTTGTTTGTGTGTGTTAGCATGGGATATTGTTTGTGAACTGTTTTTTTTCTCTGTTTTTTTTGCTTTGTTCTTTCTATGGCTAACACAAGGATATCACGATCATTTTGTTTATTTATTCACACCTATACTTATTGTATTGGAATTTGAAATAATCAGTCAAGTATAATCTTAAATGTTTTAAAACTCTGAAATATTCTATATTGATAATTAAATAATTTCAACCGAATTCAAAGTTATTTTCACAAATGATATTCAAATCACCACGGACTCCACCTTCAACGAACATATTCCTATTGATCATGTATTCCTTTTTGTTACAATCATGAATGACGTCATTCTCATTCTCCACCTTCTCTTCCTTCATTTTTTCAAAATTTAACGTTACTTCTTTCTCTTTCTCTTCACCTTTTTCCTCTTCCTTCTCATTATCTTCCTCTTCCTCTTCACCTTTTTCCTCTTCCTTCTCATCATCTTTCTCTTCCTCTTCATCTTTTTCCTCTTCCTTCTCATCATCTTTTTCCTCCTCTTCATCATTTCCAGCAAGTTTCTCACGTCGAATGTTATCAAAATTTTTTAAAATCCTTCGATAACTGATATTCGGATTATTATTATTATTATTATTATTATTATTATTATTATTATTATTATTATTATTATTATTATTATTATTATTATTTTTATTTTTATTATTATTATTATTCGCTTGATGAAAAATTTCATCTTTATCGAAATGCACTTTTTTCGCTCTGACATCACTATTGGAGTGAGAAGTCAAAGATTTTTTATTATTATTGTTTGTTATGATTTTGTCTTTTTGAATTTTTGTGTTTGTGTGTTGTATTTTCGTGTTTTTGCGTTGCATGTTTGTGTTTGTACGTTGCATGTTTGTGTTTGTACGTTGCATGTTTGTGTTTGTACGTTGCCCGTTTGTGTTTGTGCGTTGTATGTTTGTGTTTGTGCGTTTTTGAAGAGTTGTTGTGCGGTTTTTAGTGGGTGTCTGTGCAGGTTTTTGAAAGTAAGTGTTTGTGTGGCTCAAAATGTTAGTGAGTTTGTTGATGTTTGTGTTTTTGTGGTCTGCATTTATTGGTGTTGTTGCTGGTCTAAAGTTATTTTTGCTTTTTAGAATTTTTTTAGTTTTATGTTTTTGAATAATAATGCTCGAAAGTTCTTCATCTTTTCTATGTGTTCTAGTGTTGCTGTGATAACTGTTGGGCCTACCTTTCTTGTGGGAATGTTGTTTAAATTGGCCATCAAATTGGGTTTTAATCGGATCTTCTTCATCAGCAACATTCCTATAATTAATGCCTTCATTTTTTTTATTACTTTTATTTTTATTTGTAATTACTTTTTTGACAAAGGCAAAAACTGGTCTAGCTCTGAACCTATTGGAACATTTTAGAAAAGTCTGAAGAAAAAAATGAAAAATTTGATTAGTGAAAACAAATTATAAATAAAATAAAGTTAGTATTGATGTTTACGTAAAAAAATATTTTATATTCATATTTTGACTTCACATTATACAGAAACAGTAACAAATTTTGTGAAAAAATCATTATCATAACCTCTAGCTGCCTCTTTTTTTTTCTTTCATCCAACTCAATCATAGCTGAAGTTTTCACGCAACGTGGAAGATGAAGTTTGAAAGGCTCTGGAATTGTAACTGCTGCTTTGACAGACTTTTGAAAATTTGCATGTTTTTGTTGATTCCACAGATGGCGGTAATCATCAATAAAAAAACCACTCCATAAGTTATCAATTTGTTCCATAACTTCGTGGTACAATGCCGAAGGGTAGTTTGTATTCCCTTTGGGATTAAGCTGAGTGTGATTTATGATCAAAATTTGAGGTTCGTTAACGGCTTTGATGCCCTCGTAGCAGCTTGCTTCATTCTTGCCCACATCCTGTCCATACTTTTCTTTGACGATTTCGTAAGCGGTGCCATTATTCTCAAGCAGCTCTACGTGATTTATAGCATGTCCAGCGCCACTCGAAATCCTTTCATACATTGCTAAAGACTTTTGTATTTTTGAATAAGTGAGCTCATTATAAGTTACTCCTGATAAATCGAACAGTCGTTGTCATACCTTCTTTTCACTTCTCAAGCACAAAATAAAAATTACTTTTACAAAAATCAGATTAAAGGTTTAAACTTCAAATGCTGAATTTATTATTTTGAAAAGTTTTTAAATTCATCATATTTTTACAACATGCATTTTGTGCTAGTTACAGTTTCTAGGGTATCATACCAAAAACACCAAAATCTTTTTAAAAATGTTCCATGGGCAATATACTTGTGGCAGAAGTTTTGTCTAACTATTTTCAAACTCATTGATTCATGATTGAACAAAGAAATTTTTTTGAGTTGCAAGAAACGGAAATCATTTAATTTCCCTTTCATTCGGTTCTTTGGGCTGCGAGTTGAAAACTTAGAAAAAAAAACACCAAAAATAATCATGAGATCTTTAATTAATTAAATAATTAATTAGGTTCGTAGATTCTATTCGAGTGTTTTGGAAATACTGTTAAGCCCAGTGGTATCTTGACTGATGACTTCACATCCTTTACTCATTAAATCGAATCAACGCATGAAGTTCCTACCTTTCACGCTTGCGTAATTATCCTTAAAAGAAATGTAATCAACTTAATTGTGATGGGACTTGATTAATTATGGTAGAATCTATTTTCTTTTTTGAAAAATTAATTCAAACATTTTTTAATCGTCAACTTGACGCAACATGGCACCAGTGGCATAGGTTGACAGGATTAAACCGAAAAAACAGCGCCTGAACGCTTTTAGGATTGAACCTTGAAGAAAAAATTCGGAATTTTAGAGAAATTTTTTCCTTGACTTAGTATGGCCGCTAGACACATAAGGCTCGAAATCAAATGTTTTTTATCTCTGATGAGTTGCCTTCCACCACTCACAAATTTTATTTTTATATTGATATAGACTCAAAATGGTTTGACGATCTACCTATTGTTTATATTCTACTTTCCTACACAAGTTCACCTTACAATAACTCTAAAATTTTGATTTCACTGGAAAGCTGTATGGAATAACTAAAATAAAGTTTGTCATTATGTTTTATATGTTATACGTATAAATATATTCAAACTGATCAATTTATACTTACTGAAAGAGTTGAACTTTCAAGTCATACTTCGCCTCCATGCACCCATTAAGCGCCCTCACGCTGTCGCCTTTCATTTACGGAGGCCTCTTAACTCAAAGTCCTCTCCACCCCATCTCAATTTTCGTTTGAATCTCCAAAAATTTTTAAACCATTGTTTCCACGGACCGTGAAAACTTTTTTATTTTTGTTTTTTTATTACTTTTTATCACGAGAATTAATATTTCCTGTGACAATTTTCACTTTTTTTGACACTTTTTCACACTAATCTTACTTTTTGTGACTGTTTATATCAATTCAAATTTTTATTTTTTGCCATGATTTGTAAGTATTTTGCGCCTGTTAGAATTTTATGAATGAGGAAAATATAAAAAAGAAGTACGGAATAGTATTCTCGAACAAGATTCTTCTGTCAATCGCTGCAAAAAATTATATATTTTAAAAATTCTGCCTTTTTTGACAAGCGCCATTCAAACTGAAAAGTCAGATTTATAATTAAAAATTGCTGTATTTTTATTTAAAAACACCAAAAAAAATGTCAACTTTTTCAATCGAATAAATTTTTTTCTTTTGAGGAAAAAACAAAAAAAACAAACTTGTGTTTTTGTGGCCTCAAAACTCTACGGGGTTAATGCCACTATAATAATATTCGTGTTTGTATTGTATTGTATTTTACTTTAAAAAAATTAAAAGTTCATTTTGATGAGAAAAAAAAACATTTTTGAATCAAAGTTTTCATGCAAAACCGAGGAAGCTTTATTTATTCAACTTTTTAACAGCTTATTCTAGTTTAGAATTTTGTTGTAAAGATTAAAATTTTTTTTATAGTCTTTATTGAAGCAAATCCAGACAAACTCTAGAAATGGCACAGAACATGGTGAAAAATCGAAATGAAAAAAAAAATCAACAATAACTGAGGCAAACTAGTTTGCAAATTATACGCTATAAAATTTATACTTCCTTCCTCCATTTAATAATAATTATTTCAATAACAAGTACTCAAACAAAATCAAAGACCAACACTCCACTGAGACCAGTGATAACAATAAAAAAGTGTTTATATCTTTAATTTAAAGTTAATAATATTTTATTTTATCATAAACTTTTAAAAATATTTTCTACGTTCAATTTCAAAAGCGAAAACTTTTTACCTTTATTTATGTGATCTAAAAAACGACCTTGTGTGACATTTTTTTTTCTAAAGATTTTTGTGTGATAACAAAAGGCGTTGTGAGTGTTTCTGTCATAAAAGTATGCACCGAGGAGGAAACAGCAGAGCAATCGTCAAAATGCATCCATTGAACTTCAAGCCGAATGAAGCGCTCTTGGTGGAGATCATTCAGACGCCTCTGGATCTCTACCCATTTCCTCAACTTAATTTTCTTCTTCTTTCCCACCCTTCTCTCTGTTCTTCCATCTTCTTCAACTCCTCCTCCAACTCCTCCTCCAACTCCTCCTCCAACTCCTCCTCCAACTCCTCCTCCAACTCCTCCTCCAACTCCTCCTCCAACTCCTCCTCCAACTCCTCCTCCAACTCCTCCTCCAACTCCTCCTCCAACTCCTCCTCCAACTCCTCCTCCAACTCCTCCTCCAACTCCTCCTCCTCCTCCAACTCCTCCAACTCCTCTTCCAACTCCTCCTCCAACTCCTCCTCCAACTCCTCCTCCAACTCCTCCTCCAACTCCTCCTCCTCCTCCTCCTCCAACTCCTCCTCCAACTCCTCCAACTCCTCCTCCAACTCCTCCTCCTCCTCCTCCTCCAACTCCTCTTCCAACTCCTCCTCCAACTCCTCCTCCTCCTCCTCCTCCTCCTCCTCCTCCTCCAACTCCTCTTCCAACTCCTCTTTCCAACCCATTTCATCTTCATCTTTTTCATCTCCGCCTTCATTTTTATTTTTTTAATTTTCTCCATCTTGTTTCAATTTATTTCATTTTTTCTGTTTTTTTTATTTTTCTCTTTTCATGTTTTTCTTTTTTTTTCATTTATTTATTTTTTAACTTTTTTTTTTATTTTTCTAATCTTCACCTTTCTTCTTTTTTTAAATCTTTTTTATATATTTTTGCTCTTCACTCTTACCCTCCCCATTCCAGCACCAACCATTCACTAGTAAAATTTATTTTCGGAAGCACAGTATCACCCCTTTTGATTTCACCTCCTATTCCTTTTTCTACCTTTCTTCACTTTTTTTCACTTCCTTCTTTTCATTTCCTCCTTTTTGTTCATTTTCCTTTCATCTCTCCTTCCAACCCTCCTTTCCACTTTTTTAATAAGCCATCTAGAGGCGGTTTTCTTTAAAAAAAACTATTGCTTTACAAAAGTGAGCGCCACAAAAGCTTATGTACAACATCATTATCCGATTTTTATTATTACTTTATTTTGAATTTATGAATTTACAAATCAGGAATGAAGGAGCAACAATGGAAGATATTGCGAGAGGGTGGGTGGCTGGGAAGATCAATCTATTGGAACAAACTGTTACACGTTTATGAAGAATGAATGGTCCATGTTGAATGATTTTGCACAAATTGGAGTATAAAAATGGTTTAAAAACTGATAGATATGAAAATCAATTAGAAAAAGCTCTCGTTTTTAAGCGCTACAAAATGGCGTTTGTGAGTTTTCAACAAAAAGTAGAAGAATATAAAAAAGAGAGTTGGAAAAACATTTTCTCACACTCAATCACGTGGTCTCAGCTTCAGGCCACTGCTTATTTTTCAGGTAGCAAATTTTATCAATGAGTGAAACTTAAAATGAAGTTTGAATAGGAAAACAACTTGCTAAAAAAATGGGAAATCACCGAATTTTTACGATCTTTGGTTTTTGAATAAATAATTGTAAGTTCATAGTGACAGAAAACAAAAAAAATTATTTAAAAAAGTATTAGTGAATAAAAACTGGAAACAAAAATGAAAAAAAAAATACAAAAAAAAAAAATTAAGGAACTTGTGTGAAAAATAAAAATGAATTGGACGTTGAACAAGTGGTGAGATAGGTTGAAAAAACAAATAAAAACAGAAATGATTTCTAAGCCAAGAAATCATAAAGTTATTTGGTTATTTTCCAGTTGTAGCGTGGTTTACAAAGTAATCCGCAACTTTTGAAAGTCGCTTCAGTGTAAAATCATATGAAGCAAACACATCCAATGATTCAAATAATAGGCAAAAAAAAAGATAAAAGCGAAGAAACCGGAAAATGTTCGGAATGAAACAAAATAGTAAAAGAAAATATATAAAATTTCGAAAAAAACGGAATAAAATGGAAAATTGAATATTTTGAAACTGAAAAACTTGCAACAATGAACGGAGTAAATGGTTATGGAAAAAACTTAACACAAAGAAAAAGTACAAAAAAACGAAACAATAGAGGTAGAGGGCAGTACAATGGCGGGAGGCACTAAAGGTTACAGCCTGAAACTTGGGAATTCTAAAACAGTGTGTTTTTATTTAAGAAAAAAACTTTTTTTTATTTTTTTCTTTAATTTAAAATTTTTATTATTATTCTAATTGTTTATCTTCTTCAATCGTTTTCGTATTCACATAATCGAGCATTTGACGACCTTCCCACACTCCACTTTCATTTCCTCATTAAATCTTTCAATTCTTTTCAAGTCAGACATTTTTCGATTGTTTTTTTTTTCTTCAATATAATAAGTTAATTTTTATGTTTAACAAAAAAAAACTTTATTATTGAGAATAGAAATGGCCAACTTTCAAGATTTCAGAATCTTCGTTTTAAAATGTTCTTCGGTCTGATCAAAACATGTTCACAGTCATAACCACACAGTAATGACCACATAACTTCAAAAAAGATGATGCACAAACGAAACAACACGAGATATCAATCTGAACCCAGATATAAAGTTATGAGAGTTATTTAAATAACATTAAAAACAATGAAGAAACAACCAAACCAATGAGCGAACAAAAAAAACAGACGAACAAGAAAGCAAATGAACAAACAAAAAGACAAACAAGAAAGCAAACGAAAAAAAAACAGACGAACAAGAAAGCAAACGAACAAACAAACAGACAAACAAGAAAGCAAACGAACAAACACGCAAACGAAAGAACAAACCAAAAAACAGGCGAACGAGAGAACGAACGAACAAACGATGATTATACTGGCGGGGAATGACGAAGGACACGGCGTGACACGTGTGAAGTGATGGATGAATGGCAAGGTGGCCACAAAGATCACCAATATGAGTACTAAGTGATGTTATTAGCCCCTCTCTATTTTTCTTTCTCTCTCTTTTTTCCTCTTTCTTTTTCTTTCTCTCTCTCTTTATCTCACTATCCTTTTATCTCTCTCTTTTTATCTCTTTCTTTTTCTTTTTCTCTTTTTCTCTTTCTTTTCCTCTCTCTCTTTATCTCTCTCTTTCTCTTTCTTTTCCTCTCTCTCTTTTTCTCTCTGTGTGGGTAAGGATGTGGGGATGTGAGGTTAGTGTCATATCCATCATCGTTTCCATTCTTTCCATCAGGTTTATTGTCATCTTCGCAATCCATTTTGTTGCTTTTGTTGTTGTTGTTATTGGGGTCATTGATGCTCTTGTTGTTGATAATGTTGTTGTTAATGTTGTTGCTATTGTTGTTGTTATTGTGGTTGTTTTTTTGTTATCTTTGCTGTTGCTATTTTTGTTTTTTTGTTCAATTTCGTCATTGTTATGGTTGATGCCAAAACCCTTCTTCGCCTTTTAATTGTATTTATTATTTTTTCACTGTTATTTTTAAATATTCATTATTACCTTTGTTATTTATATATTCTTTGTCATTACTGCTTTTATCGTTTTGGACCATTTTATCCGGTTGCCATTCTCTGCATCTTTGCTTATTTCAGTTTTTTTATTTCAGCCAGCTCCGATTTTATTCCAGTAGTGCCAATGAGTCAATCAGACCAATGAAGAACAAGTCTATGACGTCAATCATTGGCACAAAAAACAATGTACACAGAAGTTCAAAAGAAAACATCCAGATCAATGCTGCCATCTTCCACGCACAAAATATTATCTTCTTTCATATTTTTTCTATTTTGTTTTTTTAGAAATATTTTTAACTTGTACCTTCATTTTTTGTTGTTCCTATTTTTATTTTTCATTTTAAATTTTGTATTTCATTTTTATTTTATTGTTATTAATTTTTATTATTAATATTCAAACTTATATTTTTATTTTTATTATTGTCAAGATTAAATGGATGCGAGAGGTTTGATGTGCAGGGGTTGGGAGGGTGATTTGTTATGAGCAATATCGACATGGCTGATGTTATTAATGCTGCAAATAATAAATTTCTCTGACACTTGCTCCACATATGCTGGCTTGGTGATCAAATCAACCTCACCCGCAACCACAACAATCTCATCAACAACCACAACAACCTCATCAACAACCACAACAACAACCACAACAACCTCATCAACAACCACAACAACAACAACCACAACAACCACAACAACAACCACAACAACCACAACAACAACCACAACAACCTCATCAACAACCACAACAACAACCACAACAATCTCATCTGCAACTTCATCAACAACCACATCAACAACCACAATAACCACAACAACCTCATCTGCAACCTCATCAACAACCACAACAACCACAACAACAACCACAACAACAACCACAACAACCACAACAACCTCAATATTCAAAGAAGATTGCAATCATTCCAACAGTTCCAACGAACAATAATTTTGAAAAGTGGATCTACAACAAGCATCATTCAACGTACACTACACCTAATAAAAGTAAAAACTATAAAAATTTACATTAATAAGAAAATAAAAAACAAAAATATAAATAACTTATGATGACAATAATAAAAATAAAAATAAGAAAAAAAATTAGATAAAAAAATACTACTTCTAGAACAACTACTATCAGTACTACTACTACTACTACTACTACTACTACTACTACTACTACTACTACTACTACTACTACTACTACTACTACTACTACTACTACTACTACTACTACTACTACTACTAATACTACTAATACTACTACTACTACTACTACTACTACTCCTACTACTACTACTACTACTACTACTACTACTACTACTACTACTACTACTACTACTAATACTAATACTACTACTACTACTACTACTACTACTACTACTACTACTACTACTACTACTACTACTACTACTACTACTACTACTACTACTACTACTACTACTACTACTACTACTACTACTACTACTACTACTACTACTACTACTACTACTACTACTACTACTACTATAATACTACTACTCCTACTACTACTACTACTACTACTACTACTACTACTACTACTACTACTACTACTACTACTACTACTACTACTACTACTACTACTACTACTACTACTACTACTACTACTACTACTACTACTACTACTACTACTACAACTACTACTACTACTACTACTACTACTACTACTACTACTACTACTACTACTACTACTACTACTACTACTCCTACTACTACTACTACTACTACTACTACTACTACTACTACTACTACTACTAATAATAATAATAATAATAATAATAATGATCATAATAATAGTCATGATTATGAAATAAAAATAAATTAAGATAAAAATAAAATAAAAAGAAAAAAAAATTAAAAAAAGATATTAATGATATTCTCTTTTTTTATTATTTTTTCTCATTTATTCCACAATTATCATTATTATTTTTTCTTAATTATTATTATTATTATTTTTTTAGTTTTTTTATTTGTACATTATTATTTTTTATCATTATAATTATTTGTTTTTTTATTTTTACCATCTTTCATTATTAATATTATTATTTTTATTTGTATATTTTCAAATGTTTTTTTAAACCGTATGTTTTTTAAATTTTATTATTATTTTTTTATTGTTATTGATAGTATCATAAAGCACACATCTATCATTTTTATAGTTTGGAAACTTAAATACAGTTACTAGCCCTGTTCATTTGTGGTTGCAAAAATTGATAATAATTTTAAAGCTATCAAAACAGTCGACAAAAAATTCAACCTCATCAAAACTGAAAAAAGAGCTGACAGCCGATGAGACAAAAACTAATGAAAATTGACCTTCATAACCACCGAATAATAAAATAAAAAAAAACATCAATGAAACAATAAAATAACAACAATAAAATAACAACAATAAAATAACAACAATAAAATAACAACAATAAAATAACAACAATAAAATAACAACAATAAAATAACAACAATAAAATAACAACAACAAAATAACAATAAAAAATATAACAATAAAAAAATAACAACAATAAAAAATAACAAAAAAAAAATAACAATGAAAAACACTAAAATAAAACAAACAACAACCTACGTCAAAACACGTTAACCAACAAACTAAACAAAGAATAATTTAATGAAAAATAAAAATAAACAAAAAGAAAGAATATATATAAAATGAACAGGAAAAATAATAACAAAGGTTCGAAAGACTGATTCGCAAGTTTAGTGGGCTGTATTATTGAAGAGCGCTCGAAAATTGAAATTAAAAATGGAAACCACTTTGAATACGTTATTAAAGTCAACTATGACGTCAATAAAAATAATAATAAAAATGTTTTAAAAAAAGTAATAATAATAGTGAAGACAATAAAAAAGACCACAACAAAAACATCAACCACACAACAACAAAAACAACAAAAACAACAGAACAGCAACAAACTACAACAACAAAAGCAACAAAAACAACAACGTCAACAGTTGGACAAGAGTTGGGACCTTCACGTGATATCCAGCGAGATGGCGCTTTTGTAACCCAACCAACCGATCGACCAAGCTGCGCTGTGGAAGGCGCAAACTTGTGACCTCTTTCAATCCCACCACCCCTTTCTCAATAATCGAAGGTGCACACCTCATCATGCATCTTCGGTCTCTCTCTGAACTTCGTGGAAACTTCTTGCAAGGCTGCCTTTTGAATTTAGTTCGTTAAATCGATTGTTTAAGTCTGGAAAATATTGAAAATAAATGTTTCACTTCTTATTCAAGTTTTCATTTTTCAAGTTATTATTTTCCAAAATGGTCGCTTTAGACCTTTTTTTTTCAAAACGGTGAAGTATAATTTAAAAAATGTATTTATCAGTTAGCTTCGTTCCTTCCACAAGCAGCAACATCGACACCACCACAGTCGCTCCTTAGAGCAACCAACGGCTGAAGATTAGTCATTTTCATCATTACCAATAACCCGTTTCCTTCTTACTTCTACATCGAATTTTATTTTCAAATCTGATTTTTTATACAAAAATTGAAAATTAATTTGTCTGAAAAAATAAAAAAAAATGCAAAAAAGTAAAAAAAGAGTTGAATGAAACTATAATTTAAAAAAGAGATTTCAGAATAACAATGAAGAGTATATAAACAAAGTGTACCAGCTTTCGCAATCACAATGGGTTGATTTCTTCAACGCCTGCGTATGGTGCCTTTTTAGCTGAATGAATCTCATCACATGATTGTTCTCTCTCTTAATGCGATTGATAGATAGAGGCTTGAGTCCATGTTGTTGTTTTTATTTTTTTCACTTGCTTCCAAAAGGTATGGTTATGGGAATTCATGTAAAAGTTAGAATGGGTGGAGGAGCTGAGTCCTTTGTGTGGTGGTGAGTTCATAAGGTCACTTAACTAAGTAGGTAAAAGCTTTAATTTTGAACATAAGGGCGCGTAGCTCAAATGTAAATTAGTTATTTAAAGGTAACCAGTGTAGGGAAACAAAAATAGGAGTTGTGTGTGGGTTTTTGGGACTACCAAAAATAGACGGACAGAACAATTGAAAGCTTTTGTGAGTTGACGTGAATTAGTTTTGGAGTGTCCATGGAGGATGCAGTATTCAAAACGGAAAGAATAACGGAAAAGACCAGCAATTTGAAGGAGGAAGTGTCAAGAAGCCCTTGTATTTGTTTCGGTGTTGATCAACACAGGAAGGGAAAAACCTTAAAGATGCCATCTTTTTTGGTGCATACGTTTTTTTGTTAACGGTGTCTTTTCAAAAATTGTAATAAAATTCAGTTAATTTTTGAATTTAATTTGCGCCCTTTGAGCCTTCGGTAAACTTAAAGTATTTTGTTAAACATTTGTTGTTATTTCAACTTCCTGCTCAAATTTAAATCGTTCGGTCAATTTTGAGATTTTGGTCAAAATTATTTTCTTCTCGAAATTTGAAGTTTGTGCTTTACAACTTCCTTTCTCGTTCTCAGCTGTTACCAAGCGAGTTTTTTTGAAGCCATAAAAAGTGAATTGAGATTTAAAAATAACATCAAATGTAAAATAAAACAAACAAGGCAAAGTTAAAGCTCAATAAAGGCACACTTTTGAATTATACTGCTTCACATGAAAGATCAAAAATGTTTAAAAACAAGGATATTTAGTGCTATACAAACATGCAAGTTGGGTGAAGCTAGTTATATAAATAAATAATTTAAGAAATAATTTAAACAATAATCATATTTATAATAATAATAATTAATACACACACGTATATATATAATATATA
Source organism: Branchellion lobata (assembly GCA_947562095.1). Classification (NCBI taxonomy): domain Eukaryota; kingdom Metazoa; phylum Annelida; class Clitellata; order Hirudinida; family Piscicolidae; genus Branchellion; species Branchellion lobata. The sequence goes on along the minus strand of OX387251.1, from coordinate 260,566 downwards.
TATATAATATATAAATATAATTTAAACATATATATATAATGAAAAAAATAATAAAATAAAAGAATAATAATGAAATAATGAAATAATTATAAAATAATAGAACAATAATATAATAATGAAAAAAATAAATAAGCTGAAAAAATAATAATTAAAAAAACAAATACTCAAATGAATAAATTTGTGGTAAGTATGATACGTAATGAGTGAAGGCACAAAAATGTGGCATGGGAATATTTTCAATCTTTCAAATCAAAATTTTGAATGAACAAGAAAGAAGGAGTACTCATTGAAAAATAAATTGAGGTGAGTTAAGCTTCAAGGTCATGAAACTAATGGGAAATAAAAATTGATTATTTAAAAATATTGAGAAAAAAAACATTAAGATAATGAAAACTCAATGAAACATGCCAACAAAAACAATTAAAATAATTTAGTTTAACGAATCAATAGGAGGATGTTTGAATAATTCAATTTGAAGTAAATCGACAAAGACAGGACAATAATGTTCCCTTAATATCAATTGAAATCTAATTTTAATTGGCTTTTGATGTCATAAAATAACAAAAAATCGAAGGATGATAGAAAAATTGATGCAAATGTGTGATGGCTGAGACGTAACAACTTGTTTGTGCAAGACTTCACGGTAAGAAAAAATAAATTAAGAAACGAAATCCAGTGAGAAAAGTGGTACAGACGACGGTGTGGCTGCACAGCTCATGAGCAGCATCATACAAACGGAGAGGTGCATTGTCGTTTGGCTGCATACTTGATCATATTTGTATGATTGAGTGTGAACGAAAAACTTGGAGTTCAAACTTTTCAAAATTTGGAGCCTCATATGAAACATATTTTTGTGTTAAAACTATCACAAAAAATTGAATATTTTCAATTTGATGAGCGAAATAGCAGGAACCAAGGTAGCGTTGTAATCTTTAGGAAGGAAGCGACTTGAAGCAAAGCTGGAATAAACTGAAGAGCAGCTCTAAAAACGAATTTTTGAATGAGGAAATGGATCAAAACTTGAAAAATAATGACAAAAAGAAATAAAAGGAATAAATTTAAAAAAATTTAAAAAAAATTTCAATTAAAATTTTTACTGGCTAAAATCCCGATAGCCTTCAGTCGAGTAATTCTCCATTAATTCATCTATCTCAATCTTGAAACTTCGAATTTTCTGAACCGAAAATTTTACCAACCCACCCATTCAACCATTCAACCCAAAACGATTCCACAAAATCATTCAACCACTCATACTCTTATTCAACCACCCACTTATCTAGTCAACCATCCATCCACCCATTCAACCACCTATCCACCCATTCAACCATCCATCCACCCATTCAACCACCCATCCACCCATTCAACCACCCATCCACCCATTCAACCACCCATCCACCCATTCAACCACCTAACCACCCATTCAATCACCCATCCATCCATTCAACCACCCATCATCTTTCTATTTACACATCTCTCCACTCACCGACGCATCCATCCATCCATCCGCCAACCCATCCATCCATCTATCCATCCATCCATCCATCCATCCATCCATCCATCCATCCATCCATCCATCCATCCATCCATCCATCCATCCATCCATCCATCCATCCTTCCATCCACCCATCCACCTAACGCATGCGCGCATGGGTGGGTATAAAAGGAGACTGGTGTGATGGCATGTTGTTTTGGCCATCGTAGCTACTCTTACTTCTCATGCCTTCGCTTGAACCTTGTGTTTCTTGTTGCATGCGTTAAACGTTTGTTACTCTGTCACTCTCTGTTACTCTCTGTTACTCTCTGTTACGCTCTGTTACTCTCTGTTACTCTCTGTTACTCTCTGTTACTCTCTGTTACTCTCTGTTACGCTCTGTTACTCTCTGTTACTCTCTGTTACTCCCTGTTACTCCCTGTTACTCTCTGTTACTCCCTGTTACTCCCTGTTACTCCCTGTTACTCCCTGTTACTCTCTGTTACTCTCTGTTACTCTCTATTACTCCCTGTTACTCTCTGTTACTCTCTGTTACTCCCTGTTACTCCCTGTTACTCCTTGTTACTCCCTGTTACTCCCTGTTACTCCCTGTTACTCCTTGTTACTCCCTGTTACTCCCTGTTACTCCCTGTTACTCTCTGTTACTCTCTGTTACTCTCTGTTACTCTCTGTTACTCTCTGTTACTCTCTGTTACTCCCTGTTACTCTCTGTTACTCTCTGTTACTCCCTGTTACTCCCTGTTACTCTCTGTTACTCTCTGTTACTCTCTGTTACTCTCTGTTACTCTCTGTTACTCTCTGTTACTCTCTGTTACTCTCTGTGCTAATTTTTGCCAACCACATGTTACTCTTTCTGTGAACTCGTAAACAACTTAATTTCCCACCGAGCAAGTCTTTGCACATTCTGGAATATTCTCCTCAATCACTTCCCCAGGCTTAATCGTTATATAAATCTTTGTAATTGAAAATTCACGTCTGACAGTCTCTGCACTTTACACACTTGTAGGCAGTTACCTTTGATTGTCGCTGGTTGAAGTACTTAGATTTAATTGGAAAAATAAAAAGTCTCGAGTGAAATATTTTGAACAAATTTGAATTAAAATGATTCTAAATTGTCAAAGTTTTCAAAATTAACGTTGACTAAAAAACTTGTTATCAATTTTGCTTGAGGGCTGCTTGTTAAGTTCGGTTACCTTGGCAAAAAATGTTTGAGGTTGATTGGAGAGCTGCTCTTAAAAAAAATTGCTTCAGAACAATGCGAGGTTTTGGAGGAGAGCTCATCAAATGTTAGTTCAGAGTTTATTTATTGAACTATTGAAAAACATTAGATTTGGTTGAATACAAAAAAATAGGAGCTCCTGTTTTCAAAATTTAGAAAAAAAATAAAAGTGAATCTTGGTCTATATTGAGTTGAAAAATGGTAGTTTTTGATGAGTGAATCAACTTTGAAGGTGATTGATATCCTTGTAAAATGAAGTTTTTCTAATTTAATTTCTATTTTTTTCTTTAAAAAATAAAAATTCATGATTGTCATTCAATTATACTTAAAAAACACTATTTAAAAATTAATTAAAAGCCTTTAATTAGTTAATATATTAAAAAATCCAGTTAATTTGAAAAGATATTATAGTTTTTAAAAATCTATTGAAAATTGAGATTGTTGAAAAAGATAACATTGAAAAAACGTCACAATGAGTTTTCCTAATGCAAGCCTTGCTAAGAATGCTGCAATGAAATATAAAAAAGTTAGAAAGTATTCATTTTAGTGACAAAAAATTGAAAGTGAGAGTTTGAAAGTCGAAAAGAGGAGGTCTTTAGGGGTTGAGAGATTTAGAGATTTAGAGATTTAGAGATTTAGAGATTTAAAGATTTAGAGATTTAGAGATTTAGAGATTTAGAGATTTAGAGATTTAGAGATTTAGAGATTTAGAGATTTAGAGATTTAGAGATTTAGATATTTAGAGATTTAGATATTTAGAGATTTAGAGATTTACAGATTTAGAGATTTAGAGATTTAGAGATTTAGAGATTTAGAGATTTAGAGATTTAGAGATTTAGAGATTTAGAGATTTAGATATTTAGAGATTTAGAGATTTAGAGATTTAGAGATTTAGAGATTTAGAGATTTAGAGATTTAGAGATTTAGAGATTTAGAGATTTAGAGATTTAGAGATTTAGAGATTTAGAGATTTAGAGATTTAGATATTTAGAGATTTAGAGATTTACAGATTTAGAGATTTAGAGATTCAGAGATTTAGAGATTTAGAGATTTAGAGATTTAGAGATTCAGAGATTTAGAGATTTAGGAATTAAGGGATTAAGGGGCTTACTACAACAAATAGAACAGTCTCTTCGAATTTATATTCTTGTTTATAATTCAAAAGTTTTGAGAAAAAATTAAAATCCAATAAAATGAAAAGGTGAGAAAGCATTCTGTGAAGGACATGGTGGTGTGATGACCGCACACTGTTCACTGACATGTATACATTTATAATAAAACACCGCCTCGACAATCATCCATCCCGGCTTTCGAGTGTAATAATGGATTAGTTGTAGAAGGTGGTGGTTGTTGTGAGTTGTTTTGTGGATTTTTGTATCGTCAGTGGTTGTTGTTGTTGTTGTTGTTGTTGTTGTTGTTGATTTTAATTTTTGTTGTGGCTGGTTTGTTGGGGTAGATAGTGCTTAGTGATGGTTGTTGAAAATTTTATTTTTTCAAATTTTAGATGATAATAGCAACAGCTTTGTTTGATGATTGAGACACAAAAATGTAACAAGAATGGTTGAAAAAAAAAATAAAAGATTAAGGTTACAATGGCTACCGGAGGATTAAGTGTTAATGGTGATAAGATTAAGTTTTTACTCCTCATAAAAGTTCGTCTTTGGAAGGAAAACAAGGGAAGGGAATGAAGTCATATTTGAAAAAAAAGGTTTCTATAAAAAAACTTTTGCAAAAAGGTTTTCACAAAAAAAGATTCGAACGAAAATAGCTTCTACAAAATATATTTCAATGAAAGATTTAAGAGAAATATGTTTTCACGAACAAATACTTTCAAAAAATAAATGTAACAAGAACTCGCGAGCCAAATATTGCAAAAACAATTGTTTTTGTTTGATATTTTACGAGATACTCGAATAAAAACTCAAACGAAGCATGCAACAATCTTCCCCCGTAGCTTATTTTTTAAGCCTCAACAAAAGCTTAAGCAATTTAACAACATGCCAAAATGATTTTCAGTTTTTTCAAATTGAAAAGTAACCAGGTTTTGACTAGCAAAAGAAAGCCAAAAAATAGTTTCCACTTTACTTAGGCGTTTGTTGTTGCAGTCATGCGGGCTTTCATCTTGCGAACGAGTGAGAGAGCTGCGTGTTGGCTCGAATGTTTCGTTATTTTTAATAAAAATTTGAGCCCATAAACAGATTCGGTTTCCAGAAATTTTTTTTCTCACTTCATCTTCGAATTAACTTGATTTTGGCAGCTTCGGGAGATATCCATGAATAAATTATTAGACGCGTAATTCACAAACCGACCTGAGTTGTATCTCTTAATCAGTTCACCAACCTCTCCTCCTCATCAACCCCCCTCCTCACCAACCCCCCCTTCTCATCAACCCCCCCTCTCATCAACCCTCTCTCTTCACCAATCTTACTTCTCACCAATCCCACTCCTCCTCAACTACCAATCGAGTTCACAAATGAACTCCATCAGCTAGCGCTTCGCCTTCATCAAGCGACAGAGAATGTCTCAAAAACACAACAGTTTATTTTCGAAGCACCCACAAGAGCTGTTCTTAATGCTTTTAACGGCTGTGTTGTTGAGACAACATCTGTGAATTAAACCCAACTATGCTTGCAAAAAAATAAATAACAAAATAAAAAGAACAAAAGTCGCAAAACATAGCTATCTTTGTGAGAATAAAAACTCGATATCATTAAACTCCATTAAAAGTGTCAAAAACAAAATGACAAGCTACGAAAGCGACGAAATAATACGAAAGACAATGCAATACAGTAAAATAGCCCCAAACGCAACAAAAAACAGTCGAAAACCGCTGAAAGAAAGAGTTACCTCGGGTTACTCACGAGTCTATGTTTCCAGCTCTTCGAATCCAATGAAAAATGTCTTAAAAAAACTTTAACATGAAATCACAGAGTTGCATGCTAGCTAGCACTTTGCATGGAAGAAAAAATTGAAAACAAAAAAAATGTTTCTTTCGATTCGTTCGGAAAGATATTTTGGAAAACGCACCGAAGAGATGGAAAGATAAAGGCTCACAATGACATTGACGTCTTTATGGCATAGACAAACAGACCCCTCCAAATGCTGTCTTCTTTACACAGCCTTAACAGCTGTAACCCTTAAACAACTTTAACCGGTAACCTGCAACAGTTTAACTCAGGATTAACATTTATTGAACTGATTAGACAGTTTAAATGAAATGAATGAATTGAAAAATGAATATAAAAAAAAAATAAATGTGAAAAATAGAAATAGAGAATAGAGTTATTAAATGCTCCATGAGTTCCAGGCGCATCTCCACATCTTGGACAGGGTTGAAAATGTTCCAGAAATCATTTGTCAATAGTGAAGATCGTTTCTTGAAGCATATAAGACAACTTCATGAAAACTTTTTCTATTTTTTGGCCGTTATAACAAATACTTTATCCAGTTTTTATTTCGATGAAAAAAAATTGAATACCACAATTTTGATATAATGAAGCCAACCTCACTTATATTCCAAACTAATAAAAAACAAAAATAAATAAAAATAAAAATAAATTATTTAAAAAATTAATTATTTGAAAAATATTCAGTTCATACGAAAACATGGAAAAAAAATTCGAAAAAAAAAATTTGAGAATTTATCAAAAGTTGAATTTAGCATGGATGAGGGGTGTCCTCTAGGAGTGATAAGAGACTGCTTTATGCTTCGAGGCTGGTTCGTTGGATTTAAGTGAAAAAGAAATGTTAATATTTGAATGGGTGGTTTAGTGGATGAGTGGATAGTGGTTGGATGGATGAGTGGATGAGTGGATAGTGGTTGGATGGATGAGTGGATGAGTGGATAGTGGTTGGATGGATGAGTGGATGAGTGGATAGTGGTTGGATGGATGAGTAGATTAGTGGATAGTGGTTGGGTGGATGAGTGGTTGGGTGAATGAGTGGATGAGTGGATGAGTGGTTGGGTGGATGAGTGGATGAGTGGATGAGTGGATGAGTGAATAGTGGTTGGGTGGATGAGTAGTTGGATGGATGAGTGGTTGGGTGGATGAGTGGATAGTGGTTGGACGGATAAGTGGATGAGTGGATAGTGGTTGGGTGGATGAGTGGTTGGGTGGATGAGTGGATAGTGGTTGGGTGGATAAGTGGATGAGTGGATAGTGGTTGGGTGGATGAGTGGTTGGGTGGATGAGTAGTTGGAAGGATGAATGGATGTGTGAGTGAATGGGTAGATGAGGATGATGATTCGATAAGAAGATGGGTGGATGAATGAATGTCTGGATGAATGAAAAAATGAACAAATAAAACAATAGGTGAGTGAATAACTGGATGGATAAACAAAAAGATGATTGACTGAAAGCAAAGTAGTCAAATGAAGAAATGAATTGAACAAAACATGGAGCAGTTTGAAGCCCGTATGCATCTTTCCATATGAAACCAACTACAAAACAGGACATACAAACCACTTTGAGCACTGCGTGGTAGTGCAATGAATAAAGTACTTGAAACTAAAACTCATAAAAACTCATTCAAAAACATGGAGGCATCAATGGAGTGGCCAAAAGATTTAAATACACAAAAAAACACGCACACAAACGCACACACAAACGCACACAAACGCACAAAGGCACACACAAACACGCCAAGGCACACACAAACAGGCCAAGGCACACACAAACATGCAAACAAGCATACAAACAAAGCGACGTTGAGTCTAAATTGAAGGACACTCTTAAGCAATTAAAGTCGCTTTGCAGTGAGCGATGCATTAAAAGAGGCTGCCTCACTTGAGCCTGTGTGAGATTCCCTGAGTGGATCAATGTGTGTGTATGTGTGTGTGTGTGTGTGTGTGTGTGTGTGTGTGTGTGTGTGTGTGTGTGTGTGTGTGTGTGTGTGTATGTGTGTGTGTGTGTGTGTGTGTGTGTGTGTGTGTGTGTGTGTGTGTGTGTGTGTGTGTGTGTGTGTGTGTGTATGTGTGTGTGTGTGTGTGTGTGTGTGTGTGTGTGTGTGTGTGTGTGTGTGTGTGTGTGTGTGTGTGTGTGTGTGTGTGTGTGTATGTGTATGTGTGTGTGTGTGTGTGTGTGTGTGTGTGTGTGTGTGTGTGTGTGTGTGTGTGTGTGTGTGTGTGTGTGTGTGTGTGTGTGTGTGTGTGTGTGTGTGTGTGTGTGTGTGTGTGTGTGTGTGTGTGTGTGTGTGTGTGTGTGTGTGTGTGTGTGTGTGAGTGTGTGTGTGTGTGTGTGTGTGTGTGTGTGTGTGTGTGTGTGTGTGTGTGTGTGTGTGTGTGTGTGTGTGTGTGTGTGTGTGTGAGTGTGTGTGTGTGTGTGTGTGTGTGTGTGTGTGTGTGTGTGTGTGTGTGTGTATGTGTGTGTGTGTGTGTGTGTGTGTGTGTGTGTGTGTGTGTGTGTGTGTGTGTGTGTGTGTGTGTGTGTGTGTGTGTGTGTGTGTGTGTGTGTGTGTGTGTGTGTGTGTGTGTGTGTGTGTGTGTGTGTGTGTGTGTGTGTGTGTGTGTGTGTGTGTGTGTGTGTGTGTGTGTGTGTGTGTGTGTGTGTGTGTGTGTGTGTGTGTGTGTGTGTGTGTGTGTGTGTGTGTGTGTGTGTGTGTGTGTGTGTGTGTGTGTGTGTGTGTGTGTGTGTGTGTGTGTGTGTGTGTGTGTGTGTGTGTGTGTGTGTGTGTGTGTGTGTGTGTGTGTGTGTGTGTGTGTGTGTGTGTGTGTGTGTGTGTGTGTGTGTGTGTGTGTGTGTGTGTGTGTGTGTGTGTGTGTGTGTGTGTGTGTGTGTGTGTGTGTGTGTGTGTGTGTGTGTGTGTGTGTGTGTGTGTGTGTGTGTGTGTGTGTGTGTGTGTGTGTGTGTGTGTGTGTGTGTGTGTGTGTGTGTGTGTGTGTGTGTGTGTGTGTGTGTGTGTGTGTGTGTGAGTGTCTGCGTACATCAGTATTTTTTCAGCTTACAAAAGCCTTATTTTCCGTATTTCTAGTCGAAGGATGGCAGGAGTGGGGGTGGAGTAAGGGGAAAGTAGATTGACGAGAATATTAAAGGAAATCCACCACGCAAAGTGCGTTGTAATGGGCAAGGTGGTAGTGGAAGAAGGCGCCTTGGTGCAAGTGATGTTTTGATGAAGCATTCTCTTCAAATGTCTATCCAGTGGTGACCTGAAAACAAATCTGTCTTTGTGAGCCTTACTTCTCTATGATAGTTTTGTATAATTCTTCTATATGATAATCTTGTATAATTCTTCTATATAATAATTTTGTATAATTCTTCTACGGTGTTTCTATAATAATTAGAGATGGTAAGAGAGAGGAATCGAACCTCGGCTCTAGGGCACGCCTCACTAACTAAGCCACAGGCGACCAGCCTCTGATGTGAACGAGTTAATCGTCTCAGTTGCTGATTGTTATCCATTGTTTTGTAGCTATTGTCTGTATTTTTTTGTGTTTTATGAAAATTCCAATAAATAATTGAAAACGTAAAATGAAATAAAATAAAAATAATGATAATGTTGACAGTAATAATAACAATAATTATGATGGAATAGAACAAATGTTTTTTTATAAAACAAGATTGATTTTATTATTTTTTTATTCCATTTTTGCCTCATTACTTCAATTATTTTCAACATCATTCAACATTTTGTAGGCATGTTCAAAAGGGTTCACTGACATGAGGGCAGGCGGCAAGAGAAGAATCCAAGCACATAAGATTCAAAATTTGAAATTTATGTGAATTGTCAAAACTTCGCAGCAGGCCAAACACAAGGGACGGATGGGATGATTGATGTTAAGATAAAGCGATATAGAATTATTTTTTGACGCATTCAATCTCCTAATGCAATTTGTGTTCGCGTGCTCCACGTGTGTTCCCTTCGAAACATTGCCACGAGCGCGCTTTAAAAAGTAAATTTGATGGTTTTTATAACGATCCAATCAAGACATTATGTTTTGCAAAGGCATCAAAAGCATTTATACGCCTTGTTTATGGTCTGCTCTTAAATGCACAATTTTATTTTATTGCTACTTTATACAATGCCGAATATCCATTCTAAACTTCTGCAAATTAAGCATTTTGAGTTATCCTTCCTATAAACAATTGTAATTATCAATCTTGCAAAAAATTCGATTAAAAAAAATTTTCTTTGTATTTATCGTTCATTTGAAAGATTTCATTTTATTGAGTTGTATGGCGATAAACTGAAGAAAAACTGTTCAAAACCACAACTTATTAAAAAAAAAAAACTCCCATCAAAGCTGGAACATAAATGCTTTCAAGCTACCTTATAATATTCCACGTGGTTCTACACCCATAGAAGTGACGGCATATTCTCCAGTGGAGCGTGCATATTTCACTCTAAGTAAAATCTGAAAAATCTGTACACTTCAGCTTTTCTCTTAACTTTATTTTTATTTCATTTTTATTTTATTTTTATGTTATTTTTATTTTATTTTTTTTATATTTTTTTAAAATTTTCTTAATTTTTTTGAATAATTTACTGGATGCATAGATAAATTCAAAAATGAGGAATGGGTTTGAAACAGAGGAATGACCCGAGTGAGCATTCTAATAACTAAGCCATAACTGAATTGAATGAGCAGACACATGAAGCTTCATTAAGGTAATATCCCAATTGCAATGTGTTATATCAATCTATAACCGGTGCTATGAGTTGCAAAATTGATATGATAAAAATCTTGATAACAAACAGATTTAGAAAAATTAATTTTTTGAAATATGACTGAACTTTTTTCATTTATTTTTACTTCGTTTTTGCATGTGTCACATTCTACTTGTGGAACCAGAATGACGCAATTTCGGAGTTTTTGTAATAAAAAAGCTAAAAAGCTTTTTGAAATGAATTATCATGAAAATAAAAATCGAGAAATGAAAAGAAAATGAGTATAAAAACTTTTTTTTGTAATTATTGTTTAAAAGTCGTCTTTATTGAAAAAGATCCATTGAGACCAGTTTTTACAAAATGAAAATATTTCGACTTTTGACGGACACATCTTTGATCATGTGGAAACTACATATTCAAATGTTGAAACATTTATTTGATGAATTTCTCTTGACATTAAAAAAATCAATATCATTCAAATTACAAAAATTTAAGCTTTTTTTTCAAACTTTCTCCCACCACTCTCTTTCCACCCTCTCCCACCCTCTCTCTCCACCCTCTCTCTCCACCCCCTCTTTCCACCTTCTCTCTCCACCCTCTCTCCCACCCCCCTCTCTCCACCCTCATTCTCCACCTTCTCTTTCCACCCTCTCCCACCCTCTCTCTCTCCACCCTCTCTCCCACCCCCTCTCTCCACCCTCTCTCTCCACCCTCTCTCTCACCCCCTCTCTCCACCCTCTCTCTCCACCCTCTCTCCCACCCCCTCTCTCCACCCTCTCTCTCCACCCTCTCTCTCACCCCCTCTCTCCACCCTCTTTCTCAACCCTCTTTCTCCACCCTCTCCCACCCCCCCTCTCTCCCACCCCCTTTCTCCACCCTCTTTTTCTGCCTACCTTTGTTTTTATTGCGGTTTTCTTCCCTTCTTTGTCTGACTCTGTGGTTGTCAGAGAAACGAATTGAAAAGCATACGTTGGCAGTTATTGCTCATAACGCGTTTTAGGGCTTCAATGTTCTAACTCCACTCTTCAGCGTCAGGCCAATGGCCTCTCACCCCCTCCACCGTGTGCTTTCTGTTTTCTTCTTTTCATTCCCACTCTTTTTCTTTGCATTCATTTGTTTTTCTTTCCATTGTTTCTTTTTATTTTTTTGTTGAAGCTATTTGAAAACTTGTATTGATGAAAGTAAATATAGTGTTATGATTAAAACGAATTTTTGTGTTGAAGAAATGTTATAAAGTGCTTTTTGAAGCTTGCTACAACTTTGCAAACAAGATTTCAACAAGTGGGCTCTCAGCTTCCACGCAGTAACGCCACTGCAGCGTCAGTGATTTTATTGTTGTGTAAACAAAACTTTATTTCTGTTTATCATCTCGAAATCTTTACTCTTCAAAAACTGACTAAAAAAGAAAAGAAAACAGTTTATCTGTCTCAGAATTTTTTTTTGTACACCACCGATTCATCAGCCTTTTCATTCCCCAATTGATTGCGATCATTCATATGTTTTTGTTACTTTCAGAAATTGCGGCCAAATATCTTTTTTGATTGATCTTTCCATGTGATTAATGAAAAAACCTTCCAAAAATCACCCTTATCGGAAGATTTACAATACTATGCGTGCTTTTTATTTTTTGTTTTTCTGTCTATATTTTTTTTATAGTTTTCCTTGACAACTAGCTTATGTTTGGTTTTGTAGTTAGTTCCCCCACGTTTTTGAAGGTTCGTATTGCAGGAAGCTCATGGTTGTTTTAACTGATTTTCCAACACAATCTTTTACGTCACAAACTTTGTGAGGTTTAAACATACGAAATAAGACAATGACGTCAGGTAGGTGTCTTTTTCGCAAAAAATCCCAATGAAATAATTTTTGGTTACCTTTTAATAATTAACTTCAAGGTTTTCAAATCTAATTACGAACTTCAACGTAGGAAAGTGTTCTGATTATTCTATTAAATATCACCTAATTAACAAACTTCATTACATTTTTTGTTGAAAGCCCATTTAATCTGTTACACTAATAGATTTTTTATTTTCAAATAACTAAAACAATATTTGAACTGAATTATTGAAAAAGTGACTTCAATGGAATTTCTGGTTTGAAATCTGTGGATAAAAACAACTAATGACTCACAAGCTTGATAAATCAATTGTAGTCACGTGACACCTTGATGACCTCTGAAGCACATATTGGAAACTGTGGGCTTCTGCTCTCCCCCCTTGCCAAATCAATCTAATAAAAAAATAAACAAAATGGAAAAAATATCAGAATTAAAAACAAAAAAACACAAAAATGAAGAAAAATGAAAATTAATTAAGCTTAAAACTAACCAGATGAAAAGGTGCAAAATTGGAATACTTAATAGAAATAATTGACCAAATGAAAGTTATTTTTAGATTTTCTTGGCATTTTTCCACTATCGGACAATGAAATTTAAATGTGCACCTTTTATGTATATTACTCAGAAACACAATAAAAGACTGACCGCATTACCACTCTGCAAATTAACAAGTGCCAGCACAGCTCGGCATTTCCCAAGTAACGAAATATAATTCTCAAAAAGAGTTTCACGTTAACTTCAAGCATTTTACTGAACAGTTCAACAACATCACACTCTTCCATTGAATTCAATTGTATCACTCCTGGCCATTCAAAAAAAGCTTCTTCGGAAACCTCTTATTAGCGCCGTGTAAATGACTTTCAGAAATTGCATCACTTTTTGATTTTTTAAAACTGTACATCAAAATATTTTTTAGTTTTTCAATTTTTTTTTTTCAAAATTCTTTTTCATCATTCTTTTCGGCATTTTTCCGAGTTTTTCTAAATTTTCCTTTTTTCGCTTCTTTCCATTGCCTTGTTAGACAGAATATTTTCAAAATTTGGTAACTTTTTTTGAAACTTGAAATATTAATACACGATTAATCATACTAAAAAAAAATCTTTTAAATCCGGTTTTTCCGGCTGCTCGAAAGCGTGTATGGCCGTTGCTGTTGGTTACTTTAATTTAATTTTTTTTAAACTATTTTCATAAATTATTAAAAATTTCAACTTTTAAAAATTTCAACTTTTAAATATTAGTCATGAATAAACTACTTTCTCTAAGAGTTATAGTTTTGGCTGGTCAAGAAGCTTTTTTTAAAATGGCCGAGTCCGCTATTTTCTCGTTTGAAACACAGGCATTGTAATGAAATCGACAACCTACGACTACAGGAATACTGTTTGCCAACTTTCTAAACAAGAAAAAAGAACAAATTTTGAGAGGCATTGCAAAGAATTGCATGGGAAGTCTTTTTGATCTTCAGACAGACTTCCCTGGGAGTATGAGAAATGGCTGACGAGGAAAAAAGAATAAAAGAAGAAATAACCTGATAGTTATATACTCTCCAATAGTTATACTATGTGCTTCCAAGTTATGATTCAATTTTCAACTTTTAAGTCTCTTTTATTAGATTTTATAGACAATTAGACTCTTGAATGTTTCAGATTCCTTGTAATCTTACAGTTTTGGTTAATTTGACATGACATTTCGTTCAATAACTATTTGATGTGAATATAACTATTATTGAACTTTGAAGTTTTGTGATTCAACAATGTTTGATTTTTTGTAACGAACAACTGACAGTTCTTAAGTGTTCAGTTGCTGTTAATTTCACTTTTGCCCATTATTTCGATTGCTCGCCCCGTTCCCTACCATTTCAAGCGTTTGTCAAGACTTGAGTTAACAGAGTATGAAAAAAAACCTTCTGTTACTAGATACAAAATGATGAATAGCTAACACTATCTTTCAATACAAATAACTACATAAGTTGGACACCTAATCGATGTTCCCAGACCTTAGAGCGCCTTTGAACAGTGCTTTATCAGAACTATACAAATTTTTAGCTCAGATTATCGTGAATTATCCTCATTAAGTACAGCGCCCAGCCGTTATTGTTGTCATTTTCATTTATTTTGAAACTAACTCTACTCAAGCAAAAATTAAAGTTAAAATTTATTGTGTGACTAAAAAGCACGAATGTTTGAAAATCACATTTTATATCTGAAGTTGAAAAAGCTTATATGAATTATTATTATATTTATTTTCATAACACTTTCAATAAACTTTAATTTTGATCAAAATGTCGAGAAAAAATGTTTTTAAAACACGTATTTTTATATAAATTCAAAGCAAATCTTTTATCCATCAAATTCACAAAAGTTTCAAATACAGACTGGTCCACGAAATTGCATAACTTTAGGCCTGTAAGCTCTTTTAAATTAATTTCAATATTTCTTCATTAATTTTCAATAAATCAATTTAAAAATCTTTTCAAGAACATTTCAAATTGAGCAATTGGGAGGTATCTTTCCACTGTTGGAAATGATTTAAATTGTATCTTTGATTCTCGTTAATGAAGGATCGCAAACGAGTTCAACCAACGTCAGTTCGGATAATTTTCTTCAAAATTGTCACCTCCAAATTATTATTTTAAATAAATTTTCATTAAAAATCTCTTTGCAGCTTGAAAACTTTGACCAAAAATTTATTTGGTTTCAAAAAAATTAAAAAAAGTACAGAACTTTAAACTAGAAGATGAGAGCTGTGAAAATGTATGAGTGGTTTTGAGTGTTTGGTGGGAGTTTCCCATAGCCGTTCGTGAGAACTATGAGGACAGGAACTTTTCGGTGATAGGGGGCCTGATGACCTGCAAGGCCATGTGAAGCACCGAGGCTGTAGAGAAGTGCTAACACTATTTGAACCACTTGCGTATTGTTGTGTTCGATTGCAATTAAATTAACTCTCTTTCAAAAGAAAAAAAATTTCACAAAAGCAAATGTGTCAAGTTTTGGCCACGTTGAAGGTTATAGGAAGCAAACCTTCAAGAAAGTATTATAAATAGTAGTAGTATTAATATCAGAACTTGACGAATTCTGAATTAAAGTTCCAGAGAAACTTGCATTTATAAAAGGCGTGGAAGCTTTGTGGAGATGTGATATTAAACAACGTCACTCACTCCTTCTCCACAGTCTCATTTGTACGTCTCAGCTTTTTGCTTGGTTCGAGAATAAAAAAATATTTTAAAAAATTAAAAAAAAAAGATTCAAAGAAAAAGTTTTTTTCATAAAAACTATTGATTTTAGAAAAAAATTATCAAAATTCAATAAAAATATTTTTATGGCAGTATCATTTTTGTAAAAAATAAATCTCGTTAAAAGAGGCAAGATGCGACGCAGAAGATGAATTATTTCGCTTGATTCGATTTTAAAACGAATTGAATTTTTTTATTTGGAGTGTCTAGAAATTTAAAAATAATTTTTATTGTATCTAATAAATAAAATTCATTATTTTTTCAAAACTTCCTTTTTTCATCTTCTCAGAGATTTATTATATTTTATTTATTTTTCTTGTAACTGATAAATTAATTATACTTTGAAATACTCTTAAAAGTGAAATCTTTTTTTAGACCTTCCTTGGAACTTATTTAGTTTTATTTTGTCGAATATTCTTTGTGCTTTTAAAAAAAATCGAACAAACACCGAACAGTATTTATCTGAATTATCACCAAATAGGCATTTATATATTTTTCAAAATAATTTTAAAACCACACAGCGACACAAAAAATAATGAAGGATAGGACTTTTGAATGAGAATAAATTTGAATAAACAAATAACATACAACTTTTTCACAAATGAACTAATAAAATAGCAACTGAATTATGAAAATAAAATATGACACAATAAAGAAGAGAATGAAATGGTTTTATGAGCAAAAATTATGGAATATCAAAACTTCATAAAAAGTATTCGAATGAAGCTCAAGGATTATTGTTCTATAAAATGATCAAGCAAAGATTAAGCGCCTCTGAGGTGACCTAGTTTGCAAACTATGCGTTATAGCAAATTGTGCCTTCATTCATTAATTCAAAACAATCACTGAAAGTCATTGGAACTGAAATAACTATTATTAATTATAATTGGAATTGAAATGAAAATGATTAATTATTATTGGAACTGAAATGACTATTATTGATTATTTTCGAAAGGTGGCATACTTCTTGTAATATGAAACTGATGATAAATTCGCCATTAATATTAAAAATGTTAAAAAAACTAAAGCAATTTTTATAGCGCTGGTTTTTTTTCACTTAAATTGATAGAAATTGATATGTAAACTGTGCCCGCCACAGAGTGGCCATTTTTTCTGATCCAGGGTGATGACACAGCTTACAGGAAATTAATTTTTTTTATTGACTTCAAATGATTTCATGTGAACTTAATTTTGAAAGTCAAGTTTCAATTGAACATCGTATTCTTCGGACTTATTGTTTAACTTCTTCGCAGAGAATACTTGAATATACTGGAATTTAAAACGACACTTTGATTTTAAAACGAGTCTCAAAAATTCCAAAAAAAGTAAAAGCCTTCTTTATTGCTGCCTTTAATTGATTCGTCACTACATTTTTCAAACTTTGGTATTCGACGGGCATTCCAGGCACATTTTGAATGTTTATGTTCCTTCCATGCTGCCCAAAGCCCCCTCAAAACCTCCCAACGGCATCTTTGGCGCATAAACTCAACATTTATCTCTTCTAAAGTGATTCTCTCTGTACTCATCAACACTACCACACACCTCAAAAACCTCGCATCATCCAAAAGCTTGAGCTGTTTTTCCGAGTTTGTTTCTGAATTTTACTCTTTCACTAACAATGATACAAAAAAATTCAGTTTAATTCCAAGAATTTAGAATTTTTAAACTATGCACACTTTCAGTTCTTTGGCAGTTGAAGTTTTATCACGCGTAAATGAATGCAAATAGTGAAAAACTTTAATGAATTCTGCCTTTTTTTCAAAGTTATTTTCAAAAGTTACGAGATTTAGGGATTTTTTGAAAATTTGCAACAAAGTTTGCTTGTCTCGATTAAAAATACTTTGAATTAAAAGTAAAAACGATGCTTTATTGGAGTGAAACAAAAATTTCGGATTAAATTTTATTTTAAAAATAATTTTTCAATTCTTTTTTTCCAATATCACATTTTTTCGAGTTTTGCCACTGTTTCATATCTGGCACTATATCTACATTTCACAGCTCGCAATAAATTTTACGGATTCTCCAGAAGAAAGGCTGCCGCGTTTGATATATACTCCATATTCTGCTACGGAAAGCTTCATAAAGACTGTTGTTTTATAATAATAATAAAAACTTCTAACTTTTTGAAAATTATTTTAAAAATTATTTTTTCTATTTTGTCACTCTAAATTATTTGCTTCAGCAAACCTCATGGCACCCTTCGAGGCACCACTGGAGTATAAACAACCTCGTGTTATTGTCTTTGCTTGGGAGGTCCACCAGCGTTTTATTCCTTCAAAAGTGTACAATTAATTGAAAAGTTGTTTCGTTGTTTTAAGAAAAATTTGAAATTTCAAACAAAATTTTGAATTTTTTTTCACAACGAATGTCGCTCTAGATAAACATTTTAGAATATTGAAAGCTTTTTCTGATAAATAAATTTGAGTTTGTGATAAAATTCGGAAAAAAATTCATTAAAAATATAAAATTGAAAAATGGAACATAAATCTGCTGAAAACATAAGCTCACAGCCAATTAAGCAGCATGATTCATTCTTCAAAATGTCCATCAGTTAATTATGTTGATTTGCCGAGTTAACCTGATAATTGCATGTTGACCTCTCCACATCTGACTATAACAAAATATTTTCGAAAAACCCTTTTAATTGGAAATAAATATTGATTCAATTTTCATTAAAATGAAAAAATCATATTTACAAAACTTATTAAAATTATTTTCCAACCTCTCATCTTTAATTGACTTTGTCAAGTGCTACTGAGTTTGATATTGTTAGCCTTTCAGACGCTACACAACGCTGCCTACAAAGACACATACATTTGTAATTTTTTAAACTTTTACTACTTTTTTCACGTTTTCCCACTTATTTTCATTTGACTTCTTCAAATTCTTTTTCATTTCGACGTATTTATATTTTTTCGACCATCAAAATTTCTCATTTAGTTTCCAAAAGTTCCATTTTGACAGTTTGAAACATTATTTTGTTTCAAACTTTCAGAAAACTTTTCTCCCTTTTACTTTTCCAACTAATATTTTTTCAAATCGATCAAGACCGACTTAGAAGCAGAAATTCGACAGCATACAAACAAACTTTCTCCACAAAAACTTCCTTCAATTTAAAGAGCTTTGAATGGATCGGCTGGCTAACGAAAAGCTACATGGCGCAGGCTTCCTTACAGTGACTAACTCTTCTGTACCGAAATATTTTTTGGAGCTAATGAGCTCGAAAAGACGAAAGATACAATACTTTTGCACAGCTTCCCAGGGGGAGTTTCAGCAAACGAGATGCCCTTGTGGTCACTTCATACGCTCAGCAACAAGAAGGTTGAGAAAAAAACAAAAAGAAAAACAAAGTAAATAAAAATAAAAATGAAAATGAAAACTATTATTATTACTACTACTACTACTACTACTACTACTACTACTACTACTACTACTACTACTACTCCTACTACTTCTACTACTACTACTACTACTACTACTACTACTACTACTACTACTACTACTACTACTACTACTACTACTACTACTACTACTACTACTACTACTACTACTACTACTACTACTACTACTACTACTACTACTACTACTACTTTTTTCAGTTTTGAAACTTTCAAGGCTAATTAAAATTTGAATTCATAACAAAATGAACGAAAGAGGAGTGAGATTGGAAACCTTTTGACGATTTCCTCAGTTCTCAGTGGCATTTCAATGATTCTTCGAACTAACGCCACATAACAGTCTCAATTGGATAAGCGAGTCGCATTTGAGTGGAACCGATCTAAATTCGGTCTTTAATTGAATTGAAAATGTTATGTTACTGTAAAATAATTAGTGCTCGGTCTGTTGGGTCAATAAACTACTTTTATTACCTTACTATATCTGGTTCATTGTCGGATCTTTGAAAAAGCCGTTTTTAAAAGGAATCTCAATTGATTTTTTATACATTGCAGTTTCCTCAAAAGGAAAGTATTATGAAATAAAAAACTAAAAAAAGAAAATTAGATAAAAACTATGAAAAAATAAGATTCAACATAAAAATGACATGAAAAGAAGGAAAAAAAAAAGAAACATACCGAATCGGAACAGTACCCGATAAACAAAAACAATAACTGGTGGTCCAATGCAATATAGTGAAGTGATGCCATGCATCCACAAGTGACGTCAGCTTCGACGTTTCCAGGTAGCTTTAGTTCACCGTACAACTTTTAACACCTTCTAATGGATTATTTTCGTAATGGATAATACATAATGTTCAACATTAACAATCTTTGAACGTCCATATAAAATAATGAAATGCGATAATAGATTGGTGATAAAGATTTTGATAATAATACTCATAATCGTGGCCTCAATGCCTAAGTTGGTGAGTGAACGTTTTAAAAAGAATTTCCAGCACAAAAACAATGAAAACTCCAATCGATCATATAACTAAGTTTTTGCTATTCTGGATTGCAATCACAGAGCCGATCCTTGATTAAAATCTTCATCAATAAGCACATTTCGAAGTAGTCAGAAACATGGAGTAACACTGATATAATTATGTGTCAACAAAAACTCGTGTGTTTCAGCGTAGATTGGATTTCCAGCATCGGGAAGAGGGGTGGAATGGCCTTCCATTTGCTTCCATGCGGAAGAAAGAACCGAGGTGGATGTGAAAACTGCTGCCTCAGGAAGA
Organism: Branchellion lobata; assembly: GCA_947562095.1. Lineage (NCBI taxonomy): Eukaryota > Metazoa > Annelida > Clitellata > Hirudinida > Piscicolidae > Branchellion > Branchellion lobata. The sequence continues at coordinate 240,512 of OX387251.1, read as the reverse complement.
AATGTTGTGAACCTATTTTTTAATCTAATCTAGTCAATTCATTTGAATGACGCTAGTTCCACACTGTTCAAGAGCGCTCTGCTACGAAAAACAAAGTTTTAACGGGCTTCACGATAACAAAGAAAATAATGTTGTTGTTGCGAATAAGGCGTGGTTGTTGGAGAGTGTTGTTGCTGTGAAGTTGTTCGTGTTGTAAAAATGATTTATTTGTTTTTTTTCTGAGTGCATTATTGTTGTTAAACAGGTAAGTCGGAATTTCTTAACATAAACACTTGTTTTAACAGAATAGTTTTTTTTTCACCATTTTATCTCCGCATCTTCACTACCCCACCACCAACATTTCCACCCCCACATCATCAAACTTTCCCCAATGACCCTCTCTGAATTAACTGAAAGGATCAATTTAATGTCCTCTTCCACATGTCCTCTTGACTTCATACCAACTCATATTTTCAAAGAGCTTCATTTTTCTTTCTATCCAAAAATTCTCGAGCTAATTAATATCTCTTTAACAACAGCAATTTCTTTTTTACCTTGAAAATTCTTTTATATCACCAACAGTTAAAAGATTTTTTCTAGATTTTTCTCTAGAAAGAAATTCAACAAATTATAGGCATATGTCTAATCTCTCTTTTATTTGGAAACTTCTGGGAAAGGTTGTTTATTTTCAGTTTCTCCTTTGTTTTGAGGCTAACAATTTGCTCCTTTTTACTCCGTTTGGATTTTTTTTCGCAGTACTGAGACCTCATTTGAAAATATATAATGATTTTTTACTTTCTTGTGACAAAGGTAACATCTCCCTCTTTCTTTGCTTGGATTTTTCTTCTGCTTTTGACACCGTCGACCACTTCTCACTAATTCAGCAACTTGAGAATTTTTTTGGAATTTCTGGCTTTTGTCTTAAATGGATTTCCTCTAATATCTCCAACTGGAGTTTTGTAGTTTCTATAAACAACTCTCATTCTACTCCTTCTTCTTTTCCATTTGGTGTTTCTCAGGGTTTTTTTTCTTGGTCCTTTTTTTTATTTCTCATACTTTTGAACTTTCAAAAATTGTTCCATCATCTTCTCTTCAGAGTCAACTTTAGGCTGATAACTCGTGCATCTTCATTTCATTTCTTAAGTGTAAATTATCTTCAACTATATCGAAAAAAAGTTGTATTGGTAAACTGATTTTGGAGTGATTCTATACTTTTCAAACTCAATCCTTCAAAATTCGATTTTCTATAATTTACAAGTCTCAGTTTCAGGCATTCACAAATTTTCTCTTCTAATTCCTACCTGTACCTTTTTACACTGGTTGCCTCTTAGAAAAAGATCAGTTTTCAAAATCTGCACTCTCATGTTTAAATTAAAAAAATAATCACTCACCTAAGTACTTAGCAGACCTTTTTAAGTTGCCTCCTCGTAAGGGATTAAGCTCTTCTAAATATTCTCATTTTTGAAGATACCTTCCAATAGTACTTATGCTAAATCTGCACTTTAATACTGTGGGCCCCTCCTATGGAACTCTCTTCCCCTCAATCTCACCTCCATTACTTCTCTATTTTCATTTTCTAAAGCCCTTAAAACTTTGTTGTTTAAACAGTACGTAGCAGAGCGCTCTTGAACAGTGTGGAATCAGAGCTATACAAATGATTTGATTAAATTAGATTTTAATTCTTTTTTTTTTTTAATTTTTTTACTTCTCATTTTTCAGTTAATTTTTTTCTGATTTGAAAAAAATTGTTTACAACTTTTTTTGTTTTTTTGTTTCATTTTAAACCTTTTATTTTTGACTATTTTTTGAAATTTGTATATTTTTTTTACTTAAAAATTTTTTTTAGTACTATTTATTTTTCTCATTTATTATTTTTTTCCTTTTCAACGATATTTCTTTACCATGTTAATGCTGTATTCATTAAGTTTTTTCCCTTATTGTCTTTTTTATACTTTTCTTTTTTCTCATAATCCTCCTCCTATTCCTTTCCTTCATCTTTCAGTTTTCAATTTTTCCTTTTTTTTTCTTATTCCTTCTCTTCTTCTTCTTCTTCTTCTTCTTCCTTCTCCGACATCACGTGTCATTAAACGCGTGTAATGAAGCGGTGGTCATTATGGGGGGCATTCATAACCCAAAAAGAGGACGTTTTATGGATCGACACTGCCGAGGACTATATTGATTCCTTGCAACAAGGCTGTTTCTTCCAAGGCCACAAAACTACCTCCATCTCAGAAATTTCGTTTGTGAAGTTTTCTAAAAAAGCCTTTTTAACTTCATTATTTTTATTTCAGAAAGAAAAATGATGACCCGGAATTGAGGAAAGAAAAATGATGACCCGGAATTGAGGAAGGAAGGTATTTTGATGGTTTAGAAGGAAATCAATGAGATAGAGAGAATTGTTGATATTTTTTTCGAGAACGTTTCAAAATGACTTTTGTTCTTAGAAGTCAGAGCATTCGAGTGTATAATGGCCTTTTCAAGAAACAAAAAAAAATAAAAATAATTCTGAAGTGAGTCAAAACAAAAGAAAAACTTTCAAAGAAAGTTCAATAGTGAAAACAAAATGACGAATATTATAAAAGCGCTTTGAATAATCAAAGGTTGATAGAGGGAGAATTTTGAATGGGTGGGGAAGTTGTGAGGAACTGAAAAACTGAAAAATGAAAAAAAATGTTCACTGTTTGTACTGTGTCTTAAAACTAAAAAAAACTAAAATTGAAACTATAAAAAAACAACTTATAGTGAAACTAAAAATTCACTTCACGAATGAAAAATATTAAAATGTCATTAAACGTGTTTTGTCAATGTTCTGAACCAAATATATTTACTTAGCTTCATTACTTCTTAAAAAATTGCAATCTTTTTTTGAAAAAAAGGCATTTTGAAATAAAAACTCAGAAGAAAAAAAGATGCTAGAGTACAACACAATCACTCACGTCTAATACAATGAAGCAAAAAGACGATAAAACAAAATAAAATGAAAAAAAAGTGACATCAAAGTAAAAAAAAAAGCTAAAAAACCACGATAACTATTACGAGCTTCAAACTACCACGTGAATCTTCACAAAATCCAATGGCAAACAATCAGTGATTAACAGAGTAATTCCTCATTTTAGATAGTATATTATAGTTTCATAATAAAGCGTCATTTTCTATCAAAATAATTGTATTAAAAAATAATTACTTGGCCCACAGCTAAGCTAACCCGGAATTTTAAACAGATTTTTCAATGGAAAAACCACATTTTTTAGCATTTTCCTACTTAGAAATAAAAAATAAAAAAATAAGACAATATTCTCAACACTGCATTGTTTCATTAAGTTGAATGTTTAATAATACCTCACCTATCTTTTCTTCTTCCGGCTTCATCTCTTTCATATGCCTAATGATTACTTTCCTTATTGTTTCCATAAAAATTCTTTCCTGTACTTCCCATACTCAGCTGCTTCCACACACACACACAGACACATACACACACACACACACACACACACACACACACATACACACACACACACACACACACACACACACACACACACATATATATATATATATATATATTTGTATTGAGATATGTCACATTAATGTCTTGTGACTGAGAAGGCGTAAGACATAGCTTCAGATACACAAAAGAAGCTCAAATATTGATATCTTACACGATTGATTGATATTAATATTGATATATTACATTATAAACACATTTATTCGTTCATTTTTTATACTTGTCCATTTTTCTGCCCACATACCTTTCTCGCCTTCCGTACAATCCACACATCACTGATCCACCCACCTAATAAACTTCTTCCTTTCACCAAGTTAAATGAAATCTCTTTACTACCTCCTATTCTGCTCCTTTCATGAAAAAGTCCACACTTCCAGCTTTTTTATTTTCCATTCACACCGTTAAGAACTCCAATTTTATTTTAGACTGTTTGTTCATCGTACAACATATGTTATCATTACTTCCACAACCCATGCAATCCCCTCCGTACTTCCCCGTTCTAACAATTTCTCTACAACCTTCCATACTTCGGCATCGATGTTTGTTTCTTCCTACCACCTCTCAACCTCTCATCAATAAAGCACCATTATGGCCGTATTTCATGCAAAATCCTTTTCAAACAATGATACGGACGTCACGGTGATTGGTTAGCCTATAATATATGTGTCTATAGTACGCTCAGCTGGTTTGGTTGTAACATTTACTGTATGATCTGATATAGTACCCAATAAAAAAGTAGAACATAATAAAAAATCAAAAGTTATTAACAATTCTAGTTGGAACAAAACTATTTTTTTAAATATCAATTTTTTTCTCAGTTTTATGGGAGATTGAATATTTTTTAATGTTTTATTATTCAATCTTTTGATTTAAATTTTTAATTCAATTATTATCAAATATTTCCAACAGCAAAAAAACAAAATGAAGTTCCTTCTTCGACATGACTGCTCCTCTGTCTGTCGTCGCTGAAGTCCTTGCACTAACGGCCCCATGAAAAAAATTCAAACGTCACCAAAGAAAGAAAAAAAAAACTGGAAATGATGAATAATGATGAAACATTAAGTAAAAATGATCAACAATAAAAGACAAAAGAACAACAAATATCAACAACAAAATCAAAAGACTCCAACCATGACGTCAGAACGAAAACATAAAAGTTGAAGTTCAACTACGAAACTAACAAAAGCACCAGAACCCCTCCCAAAGAACCGAGAAAAACAACAACAACAACAACAACAACAACAACAACAACAACAACAACAACAACAACAAAAAACAACAACAATAACAACGACAACAACAACAATAACAACAACAAGTATACTAACAAAGAAACAACAGCGATAAAAACAAAGACAACACACCGTCAACAACAACAACAACAGCAAAGCCAGAATGGACGTTAAACGCTCACGAACTGTTTGCGTTTTTTTGAAGATTTTTCTCGAAGGTAAGCCATTAAAAATAACAATTGAAAAACAATAAAAAACACGAAAAACGAAAAAAAAACATTCCCGCAAACAAAAATAAAAATAAAAACACAAAAAACAATAGTAGCACAAAAAGAAAAACAAAAACTGGAAAAACCCACAAGACAAGCACAATAGCAACACATCACTCATGGAATCTTTTGTCCTAATATTTAAATGCAAGGATCAATGCATTATTCAGGTCTCTAAACAATCAAACAGCGTGCATGGCTGCTTTGAAGACATAAGGGCAGAGGAAAGGTAGGAATAAGATAATGAATATTTTCAGAAGAATAAGTTATAGAACTGCAGCAAAAAACGAGAGGATTTTTGTTTGAATGATTCGCAGAGGTTGATGTGGGCGACAAAAAGTGTTGAAAGGAATGGTCCTTGAGGTTTTTAGGGAGTAATGGCAGGAAAACAAATAAAGTTTCCTTGGAGGGTTGTGAAGGAATGAATGTTCATGTTTTAATTTAAGTGGGTACTATGGTTATGCGGATGGAAGGATGAAGACGTTTGTGTGTGTGTGTGTGTGTGTGTGTGTGTGTGTGTGTGTGTGTGTGTGTGTGTGTGTGTGTGTGTGTGTGTGTGTGTGTGTGTGTGTGTGTGTGTGTGTGTGTGTGTGTGTGTGTGTGTGTGTGTGTGTGTGTGTGTGTGTGTGTGTGTGTGTGTGTGTGTGTGTGTGTGTGTGTGTGTGTGTGTGTGTGTGTGTGTGTGTGTGTGTGTGTATGCAGATTCACAAAAAAGAGCTGTTATTCACGTATTCACAAAGATTTGATGATATCAAACCAAATTTTTCAACATCTCCATGCGTCAGAACATGCTAATAACCACATGAATCGCCCCAAACGTTGATTTTTCGGTTGAAAATTTAAACCTTTTTTACAGTTTTTTTTTCTTTTGAAATATGCCAATCTGAAGGTAAATGTTGAGAATATGGTTGTTGGTGCTGTGGTCGTTGGTGGTATGGTTGTTGGTGGTGTGGTTGTTGGTGGTATGGTTGTTGGTGGTATGGTTGTTGGTGGTGTGGTTGTTGGTGTTGTGGTTGTTGGTGGTATGGTTGTTGGTGGTGTGGTTGTTGATGGTATGGTTGTTGGTGATATGGTTGTTGGTGGTGTAATTCCTGGTGGTGTGGTTGTTGGTGGTATGGTTGTTGGTGGTGTGGTTGTTGGTGGTATGGTTGTTGGTGGTGTGGTTGTTGGTGGTATGGTTGTTGGTGTTGTGGTTGTTGGTGGTTTATTGCTTTCTTATGCTTGCTAACAAATAATTTCTTTTATGGACGTGGAATCGATTACAAAAATGAAATTGAAAGAAACTTAAATAACAAAATCATTCATTGGAAGCATTTATGAATGGAATTTTGATAACTCGAAATTATTTCATTCTTTGGAAAAAAGCCGAAGGAGGAGAGCACAATCGGCCTTGTAGCATTGGTGTTATAGGCCCTTGGTCTTATAGACCTTCCATTGACTTCCAAGGTTGTGACGAATGTGGGAATCTTCCAGAGCTTATGTCGAAGCAATTTAGCCACTACTGAAGTTTTATGACTCAGAGCTTCACGATAAGGCAATTGAATAGAAGAGGGGGCCTTGAAGCAGTGAGGCACTAAAGTCTCTGCAGCAGCACCCGTGCTTGTATTGTAATATTATGAATTACAATACTTCTTCTCTCTTTCAAACTTATGCTCCTCACACAACACACATGCATTCAACCGACTTTCATGGTTTTTTAAGAATTAATCTTTTAAACTCTCTCTCAGTCTCATTGTTATTTCACAGCGGGTTCAACTACTTACCTGCAAAAGAAATACACAAAAACAACCATCAGTAACAGGAAACAGAATAAAAAAACACAGAATACTGAAAACTAGCTAAATAGAACTCGGCAACTCTCAGTATTACCATGACAACAAACCACTGCTCAAAACATCACTTTCGACAAAAAACTAATCGTGATTGATCCTATTTAATTGAAGTCCGACATTTGCAAATTAACACACACACACACACACACACACACACACACACACACACACACACACACACACACACACACACACACACACACACACACACACACACACACACACACACACACACACACACACACACACACACACACACACACACACACACACACACACACACACACACACACACACACACACACACACACACACACACACACACACACACACACACACACACACACACACACACACACACACACACACACACACACACACACACACACACACACACACACACACACACACACACACACACACACACACACACACACACACACACATACACACACACACACACACACACAAACACACACCCACACATACACACACACACACACACACACACACACACACACACACACACACACACACACACACACACACAAACACACATACACACACAAAAAGAAAAACAAACACTTGGCATTTTGAGACAAGTTCTAACGTCATTTGACGGACATATCAGACTCGAGAGATTAGGGTGTGCAAACATGACGTAAAAAAAGAAGATAGTGGTGAAACAAAAAAAAACAGAAACACAGTGGAAAAAAAACAAAATGTGGTGAAAAAATGTATTTTAACTTTTAAATAATAAAAAAATTATTTGTGAGAGTCGCAACAAAAACGTGGAAGTGATAAAATGAAAAGAAAAACATTGAAGAAGTGAAAAAATTGAATACTAAGAGAAAGAAAAAATTGAAAAGTTGGATGAAAATTCAGATTTTTGAGTTTTTTTCGTGAATGTGGAAATTTTTATCTAAAAGGGGTGGATAGCAAATTGAGTTTGATGGCGTTTAGGTGGCTCTGGTCACTTTCCTTCTTTTGATTTTTTTCCATAACAAAATTGATGCTTTTAACCTGTTTTTATCCATTGTTTAAAACAAAAAAAACAGTTCGAAAAGTGGACTGCTTTGTTTCTTTCGCATAGATCAGCTTTATTTATTCAATTATTGAACAAGAAAATATGAATAAATCTGATTTTCATTAAATGTTCGGGCTTAGAAGTTGTTGAAATTAATTCGAACGAAGGTTAATAAAGCATTTTAAATCGTTAAGCGTGCTTCTTCGATGCATCCATGTCATGCATCGACAAACGTTTCATTACTTAAAATTGAAAAAAAAAGAATAATTTGAAATTTTGAAATTAAAATCGAAACTTGATCTCAACGGGAATTAATTTTTATGAATACAATTGAAAATAAATCTTTATGGTGATGAAGTGTAACACTTTTGATATTCTAATAATCTGTAATTAGTCTTCAATGTTTCAAAACCAGATAAAACTTGGAAATGTTTCAATCAAACAGTATGTTAGGAGGAGGACAATGTATGATGATAAGATATTATGATGGTGGGGACAATGTATGATGATAGGATATTATGATGGGGGGGACAATGTATGATGATAGGATATTATGATGGGGGGGACAATGTATGATGATAGGATATTATGATGGGGGGGACAATGTATGATGATAGGATATTATGATGGGAGGGACAATGTATGATGATAGGATATTATGATGGGGGGGACAATGTATGATGATAGGATATTATGATGGGGAGGACAATGTATGATGATAGGATATTATGATGGGGGGGGACAATGTATGATGATAGGATATTATGATGGGGGGGGACAATGTATGATGATAGGATATTATGATGGGGGGGGGACAATGTATGATGATAGGATATTATGATGGGGGGACAATGTATGATGATAGGATATTATGATGGGGGGGACAATGTATGATGATAGGATATTATGATGGGGGGGGACAATGTATGATGATAGGATATTATGATGGGGGGGGGACAATGTATGATGATAGGATATTATGATGGGGGGGACAATGTATGATGATAGGATATTATGATGGGGGGGGGACAATGTATGATGATAGGATATTATGATGGGGGGGGGACAATGTATGATGATAGGATATTATGATGGGGGGGGGACAATGTATGATGATAGGATATTATGATGGGGGGGGACAATGTATGATGATAGGATATTATGATGGGGGGGACAATGTATGATGATAGGATATTATGATGGGGGGGGACAATGTATGATGATAGGATATTATGATGGGGGGGACAATGTATGATGATAGGATATTATGATGGGGAGGACAATGTATGATGATAGGATATTATGATGGGGGGGGACAATGTATGATGATAGGATATTATGATGGGGGGGGACAATGTATGATGATAGGATATTATGATGGGGGGGACAATGTATGATGATAGGATATTATGATGGGGGGGACAATGTATGATGATAGGATATTATGATGGGGGGGACAATGTATGATGATAGGATATTATGATGGGGGGGGACAATGTATGATGATAGGATATTATGATGGGGGGGACAATGTATGATGATAGGATATTATGATGGGGGGGACAATGTATGATGATAGGATATTATGATGGGGGGGACAATGTATGATGATAGGATATTATGATGGGGGGGGACAATGTATGATGATAGGATATTATGATGGGGGGGGACAATGTATGATGATAGGATATTATGATGGGGGGGGACAATGTATGATGATAGGATATTATGATGGGGGGGACAATGTATGATGATAGGATATTATGATGGGGGGGACAATGTATGATGATAGGATATTATGATGGGGGGGGACAATGTATGATGATAGGATATTATGATGGGGGGGACAATGTATGATGATAGGATATTATGATGGGGGGGACAATGTATGATGATAGGATATTATGATGGGGGGGACAATGTATGATGATAGGATATTATGATGGGGGGGGACAATGTATGATGATAGGATATTATGATGGGGGGGACAATGTATGATGATAGGATATTATGATGAGGGGGACAATGTAGGATGATAGGATATTATGATGGGGGGGACAATGTAGGATGATAGGATATTATGATGGGGGGAGGACAATGTATGATGATAGGATATTATGATGAGGGGGACAATGTATGATGATAGGATATTATGATGGGGGGGACAATGTATGATGATAGGATATTATGATGGGGGGGACAATGTATGATGATAGGATATTATGATGGGGGGGACAATGTATGATGATAGGATATTATGATGGGGGGGACAATGTATGATGATAGGATATTATGATGGGGGGGACAATGTATGATGATAGGATATTATGATGGGGGGGACAATGTATGATGATAGGATATTATGATGAGGGGGACAATGTATGATGATAGGATATTATGATGGGGAGGACAATGTATGATGATAGGATATTATGATGAGGGGGACAATGTATGATGATAGGATATTATGATGGGGGGGACAATGTATGATGATAGGATATTATGATGGGGGGGACAATGTATGATGATAGGATATTATGATGGGGGGGACAATGTATGATGATAGGATATTATGATGGGGGGGACAATGTATGATGATAGGATATTATGATGGGGGGGACAATGTATGATGATAGGATATTATGATGGGGGGGACAATGTATGATGATAGGATATTATGATGAGGGGGACAATGTATGATGATAGGATATTATGATGGGGAGGACAATGTATGATGATAGGATATTATGATGGGGGGGACAATGTATGATGATAGGATATTATGATGGGGAGGACAATGTATGATGATAGGATATTATGATGGGGGGGACAATGTATGATGATAGGATATTATGATGAGGGGGACAATGTATGATGATAGGATATTATGATGGGGGGGACAATGTATGATGATAGGATATTATGATGGGGGGGACAATGTATGATGATAGGATATTATGATGGGGGGACAATGTATGATGATAGGATATTATGATGGGGGGGACAATGTATGATGATAGGATATTATGATGAGGGGGACAATGTATGATGATAGGATATTATGATGGGGGGGACAATGTATGATGATAGGATATTATGATGGGGGGGACAATGTATGATGATAGGATATTATGATGGGGGGACAATGTATGATGATAGGATATTATGATGGGGGGGACAATGTATGATGATAGGATATTATGATGGGGGGGACAACGTATGATGATAGGATATTATGATGGGGGGGACAATGTATGATGATAGGATATTATGATGGGGGGGACAATGTATGATGATAGGATATTATGATGGGGGGGACAATGTGTTCAACAATAATAGAAAAAACTAATTTGAAAACCTCAGTGACAGAAAGAATAACAAAAAAAACAAAACTAAAATAAAAACGTAAATAAAAACAATAATAAAGAAAACAATGGACAAAAGCTCTATTTAGTAAGCTTGGAACGAAGGTTTTTCCCTTGAGGGCTGTAACCTGCATGCCAACCATGTCCTTCGCGCCTGTGCAAGCTTCGCAAGCACTGAAGGCGGCTGTTGAGAGGAGGTGGATGCAACGCTTGGGAGAATTTTGATGACCCAAGTTGTCAATGGTAATTTACAGCATCTGCAACTCACCTTACGTCGTCTCAGTTGCATGAGAACCTCAATGCCAACCAGTTATCCGCATGGTTTTGACAACCTTTGTTCTGAGCTATATAAAGCTTCAATGAGTATTTTGTTGAATAATTCGGTCTGCATGGAATGTAAATCAGGTTGTAACCACTTATCATTAGCTTTTTCTTTTTTTCTGCATTAATAAAGTTGCAAATGGTGTTCATCACATGAAAGTCATTTATTATGCAAACTAGTAACAAAGGCGTAGAGATAGGGAGGTAAGAAGGGGTGCAAAGACTTCTTGAACAAATAATTAAAATTTTCTCGAGTTTTTTATAAGCAAATTTTTTTGTTGGGTGGGATCGTTTGGTGAGATTATTTGTTCAGTAGCTTAATATGAGAAAAAAACCCAATCAAAGTCTTATTGAATTGGTGGTTTTTATTGGGGATGTGAGAGAAAAAATGCCAACAAATATGTGAAATGGCAGAGAAGTTTTGTGAAAAATAAAAGTTTGAAAACAAAAATGAATAATAAAAAATTTAAAAATATTTAAAAAAACAAAATTTTCGAAAAAAATTTTTTAGAAGGAGAAAGAAAAAAAGAAAAAAAAGAAGAGAAAGAAGGAGAAGAAGAAAAATAGAAGAGAAAAGAAAAGAAAAGAGAAGAGAAAAAAATAAAAAAATAAAATGACGAAGAAATGAAAAAATAAAAAAATAAAAAAGGAAAAAACAAGGAAAAAAGAGTAAGAAAGATAGGAAGGACGAGTGAGGTGTCATAGGAGCACGTAACATGACACCACTGCGTGCTGAAGAAGGCGTATTAAAAGAGCAGGAAGCATAAAAGCAATATAAAACAAATATAAAAGACGAATCGTAAAGAAAAAAATAAAGCAACCATCAAGGAATTCAGTGGCGAAGGTTGAAATAGTTTCTGGAAATTCCTTGCAGATTGTTCATAGGTCGTATGGCCAGCGAGTGCATGGTTCATGGCTTTTCCAGTGTTACTCAGACACCCACATGTATTCCCATTTAGCAGGCCACCGGAAATGTTTTGTTATGTCACTTATATTGACGTCACATGTAGTCTTGCTTATAGTCTTAAACAGAAGAAAACAAAAAAACTTGCTGGAATCGAAAGTTCAACTTTCGTGCTATGTATGAAGCTACTTAGAAGGTCACTCCTCAATGACATGCTTTGAGTTTTAGTGGCATTCAACCCCACAAAGCTTTTGAAAGAGAGCTAACATGGAGTGAGCACCTGCCGCCGTTAAGCAGTTCTGAACATGCATTTCATCTTCCATCGTTTCCAAATATTATCTCGACATTATACAACACTGCCTGTACAATGAAAGTTCCACCTCCATAGAACAGCCTCCACAATCACCAGCAATATTGAAAACATTCTTAAATAAGCCCTACGTTCACCCACAAAACCCCCAAGTAGGCACCTCAATTTCAAAATCATCAAAGCCATCACCATGCCAACAAAACCAAAACAACTAACACTACCACAACCACTATGCCACCAACACTAAAACAACCAACGCCACCACCACTACATCCATCAAGCCAACACCACCACCACCACCACCACCACCACCACCACCACCACCACCACCACACCACCACCACCACCACACCAGCACCACCATCAGCACCACCACACCCCCATCACCACCACACTACCACCACACCAGCACCACCACCACACCAGCACCACCACCAGCACCACCACACCACCAGCATCACCACACCACCATACCAACAGACATCACTTCACCAGCCCAAGACCATCACCACTACCACCCCTCAGTCATGACAAACGCGCTAGATGGCGTCGAAGACTTCATTGTGATGACGTCACAAAATCGTGAAATGGTCGTCCGAAAAGGAGAAGATGTGGTACTGGAGTGTTCTTTCAACTCCTCTCATTTCAACCTCTTTGCCAACCCCTTCATGTGGAAGAAACAACAACTGGATGAAGAATCCCAGGTGGGAGGAAGAGGGTGGTGAGGGTGGAAAGAAGAGAACACAAAAGTGGGAAGAGTGTGGAAGAAGAGTTGAGCAAATAAAGAGATGGGAGGAGTGTGTAAATAATGAGAGAAGAGAAAAAATTGATGGATAAATGGAGTTTTTGTTACAAAAATAAGCAATTAAATGGATGGGTGGAAAAACAGATGAATGGATGGATGGAGTAGAAAATGGGTGAATGGTTGAAGGGAGGGTGAGTGGATAGATGGAGGGAGGGTGAGTGGATAGATGGAGGGAGGGTGAGTGGATAGATGGAGGGAGGGTGAGTGGATAGATGGAGGGAGGGTGAGTGGATAGATGGAGGGAGGGTGAGTGGATAGATGGAGGGAGGGTGAGTGGATAGATGGAGGGAGGGTGAGTGGATAGATGGAGGGAGGGTGAGTGGATAGATGGAGGGAGGGTGAGTGGATAGATGGAGGGAGGGTGAGTGGATAGATGGAGGGAGGGTGAGTGGATAGATGGAGGGAGGGTGAGTGGATAGATGGAGGGAGGGTGAGTGGATAGATGGAGGGAGGGTGAGTGGATAGATGGAGGGAGGGTGAGTGGATAGATGGAGGGAGGGTGAGTGGATAGATGGAGGGAGGGTGAGTGGAGGAAAAAGATGAGTTGGTGGTGGTTATAAAAGTTTAAAAAAAAGATAAATAGTTCAGTGCATAAAGATAAAGGTGCGCCTGATGGAAAAATAGCTGGGTGGATGATGGGAGAGTGGATAGCTGGGCGGATGATGGGAGAGTGGAGAGCTGGGTGGATGATGGGAGAGTGGAGAGCTGGGTGGATGATGGGAGAGTGGAGAGCTGGGTGGATGATGGGAGAGTGGAGAGCTGGGTGGATGATGGGAGAGTGGATAGCTGGGTGGATGTTGGGGGAGTGGATAGCTGGGTGGATGATGGGGGAGTGGATAGCTGGGTGGATGATGGGAGAGTGGATAGCTGGGTGGATGATGGGAGAGTGGATAGCTGGATGGATGATGGGAGAGTGGATAGCTGGGTGGATGATGGGAGAGTGGATAGCTGGGTGGATGATGGGAGAGTGGAGAGCTGGGTGGATGATGGGAGAGTGGATAGCTGGGTGGATGTTGGGGGAGTGGATAGCTGGGTGGATGATGGGGGAGTGGATAGCTGGGTGGATGATGGGGGAGTGGATAGCTGGGTGGATGATGGGAGAGTGGATAGCTGGGTGGATGATGGGAGAGTGGATAGCTGGATGGATGACAAAATGGAGGAATGGATGATTAATTGAATGGATGCACGAAAAGACAACAAAATATTAAATTAATAAGATTGATCGAAAGTTATGATTGCTTTGCTGAGAGGCTGTACGCATGTGTGGAGGGAGCACTTTGAAGGATAAAATGTTTGACTGATTGAACAAAGAATGGACTGTTGTTATTTATTGTTTGTCATTTTAGTTGTTCATTTGATTTTGTTTGATGGAAAGAGGAGATGCAAATGAATACAAAGAGGGCGCCTAAGAGTAAAAGAACAGTCTTCTGATTTTCAAAACTGATTGACTGATTAAATGAATAATTGAAGATTGGGATGAATGATGGAATAAAAGAATAAATGATTGAATAAAAGAATGAATGATTGAATATAGGAATGAGTGAATGAAGGAATAAGTTCAAAAAGGAATGGATGAATGAATGAATGAAGGAATTGATGAATGGATGAACGATTGAATTAATAGATAAATGACTGGATAAATAAATGAATGAATGAATGAATGCATAAATGAATGAATGAATAAATGAATGAATGAATAAATGAATGAATGAACCAAGGATTGAATGATTGAATGACTGACTGAATGTAAGAATGAAGGGATGAATGAATTATTGGATGAATGAATTAATGGATGAATGAATTATTGGATGAATGAATTATTGAATGAATGAATTATTGAATGAATGAATTATTGGATGAATGAATTATTGGATGAATGAATTATTGGATGAATGAATTATTGGATGAATGAATTATTGGATGATTAAATTATTGGATGAAGGAATTATTGGATGAACGAATTATTGGATGAACGAATGAATGAATCACGTAATGAATGAACAAATGAATGAATGAATGAATGAATAAATCTGTGATTCTTTTTCTGTTTTTTATTGCATTGGGTGAAACAGGGCAATGAAATGATGAAAAAAAACGCAGAATGTCGACTTGGTTTTTTAAATGCTTCAATCTTCTGAAAAAAAACGAAAAATTGTTTTTGAAGCACAAAAAAAATAGATTTGATTATTAAATCACTTGTCTCATTCGTTATTTATAACAAAACGCTATGATTCTTTTCAATTTTGTTTTTTTTCATCCTATTTTTTTGTTTTTCCATTTTTTTTAATAGTGTTTATAATTTTTTTAAACTTTCGATTGTTTTTTTAGATTGCTTCTTTCTTATTAACCGCTCGATCGAATTGTATAGAAATGTTATTTTTAAAGAAGATCATGAAAGGAGTTTTCTAATTTTAATTCCCTCGAATGAAACTTAACAGAATAAATGGAAAATGTATGTTGGGAACGTGGAATAAAAAATTAAAATTTTGATGTAACTCTCAGTCTTTTCTGAAATTTTTTTTGAATTTTTTTTTATATAGTTAAATCCCAATAACTGAAATGAGCAAAAGTTTCAAGCTCAACTACTGAGTTTTATTCACTTATGAAGTTCTATTTTTCGAATATTTAGAAAAAATCATTTGAAATTGACTTTCGAAACCAAATTTGGTTTATTTAACTCAAACAGTCAATCAACCATTCAAACCCATCCATCCAACCCATCCATCCAACCATCCATCCAACCCTCACCTTCCAACTCAGGTGAACCTAATGGTGAATTTGGTAGAACCCTTTACTTCCACCAATCGCTTCAAGTCTTCCTACCACTCCAGCCGCTCCCACCACTCCTTCCGCCTTCTTATTATCGGTTTGTGCTGCTGAATTCTCTCCATGAAAGACGTTTTTTTATGTGGCTTCTGTGTTGTTTATGTGGTTTATGTTTTGTATGTGTGAGTTATATGCGGTTTTTGTGGTTTCAGTGTTGTTAGGTAAATTATTTTTATATATTGAAAAGGTTTATGTGTGGAAATGTTTACGTGTGGAAATGTTTATGTGTGAGAATACTAGTGCGAAAGTGTTGATAGGCGATTATAAGTTGAAGTTGTTTATGCGCTAAAGATGCTTGCGCATTAATGCGATGGATGTATTATTTATTAATAAAAAAACAAGTGTAATATCTTTTTTTGCAACCTTCTTCCTCCAGCTTTTCTCTGAGTGACAAAAATACTCCTCGCTCCGTGACTGGAGTCGGTTGGCGATGATTACCATAGTACTCACATCCTTTCTTCTTCTCACGATTTTTTTTAATCAATTTTTTTTTTCATTTTGAGTTTTGTTTTTTTAGCGAATATAAATCTTAACTTTCATTTTAATTCAGCAAGTTTTCGTAAGTGGAAAGCTTCAAGTTATATGCCTTTTGATGTTTTTTTTATAAAAAAATTTTTTTCAATTATTTTTTAAACATAACCTTTTATTTATTAACATCATTATTATTATTGTCCATAGCGTCAAAACGCAATCTGTGTCACACTTTATGCCAGTGTTTCGAGAACACCACTGAGTGAAAGTTATTAGCCATAACTCAACTAATGCTATGCCTTTTTCTTGACTTTCAACCAAAAAAAAAATTAATTTGTTAAATATTGTGAAAAATGAAAAATAAAACTATAAAAGAGCTGACAGATTCAAAAAAACGGGGAGATAAAAGTTTAGTTTTAGTACTCGTGAAACTAGTAGGAAGAACAGTTTGTGAATGATGCAGTTTGAGGCATAACAGTTTAAAACGATGAAAAACGCTTTAGTCTCAACCATTTTATTGGTGCTGGTGTGTGTGTGTGTGTGTGTGTGTGTGTGTGTGTGTGTGTGTGTGTGTGTGTGTGTGTGTGTGTGTGTGTGTGTGTGTGTGTGTGTGTGTGTGTGTGTGTGTGTGTGTGTGTGTGTGTGTGTGTGTGTGTGTTAATTTGCAAATGTCGGACTTCAATTAAATAGGATCAATCACGATTAGTTTTTTGTCGAAAGTGATGTTTTGAGCAGTGGTTTGTTGTCATGGTAATACGGAGAGTTGCCGAGTTCTATTTTGCTAGTTTTCAGTATTCTGTGTTTTTTTTATTCTGTTTCCTGTTACTGATGGTTGTTTTTGTGTATTTTTTTGCAGGTAAGTAGTTGAACCCGCTGTGAAATAACAATGAGACTGAGAGAGAGTTTAAAAGATTAATTCTTAAAAAACCATGAAAGTCGGTTGAATGCATGTGTGTTGTGTGAGGAGCATAAGTTTGAAAGAGAGAAGAAGTCTTGTAATTCATAATATTACAATACAAGCACGGGTGCTGCTGCAGAGACTTTAGTGCCTCACTGCTTCAAGGCCCCCCTCTTCCATTCAATTGCCTTATCGTGAAGCTCTGAGTCATAAAACTTCAGTAGTGACTAAATTGCTTCGACATAAGCTCTGGAAGATTCCCACATTTGTCACAACCTTGGAAGCCAATGGAAGGTCTATAAGACCAAGGGCCTATAACACCAATGCTACAAGGCCGATTGTGCTCTCCTCCTTCGGCTTTTTTCCAAAGAATGAAATAATTTAGATTTATCAAAATTCCATTCATAAATGTTTCCAATGAATGATTTTGTTATTTAAGTTTCTTTCAATTTCATTTTTGTAATCGATTCCACGTCCATAAAAGAAATTATTTGTTAGCAAGCATAAGAAAGCAATAAACCACCAACAACCACAACACCAACAACCATACCACCAACAACCACACCACCAACAACCATACCACCAACAACCACAACACCAACAACCACACCACCAACAACCATACCACCAACAACCATACCACCAACAACCACACCACCAGGAATTACACCACCAACAACCACACTCCCAACAATTACCTTAAGATTGACATATTTAAAAAAAGAAATGCATAGAAGCTTTCAAAGTTGCTTCATTTAAGGTTTGGTTCGTTTCAAGTATATGATTTTTGAAAATATGTTTTTATTTGTCTTCAATTATAAATTCCTACTTCAGTGATTTTTTCTCTCTTATTCTTCTTCAAAAAACTTGTTTCACACTGTTTTTTTTCAGAACAGTGTTTGTTTAGTTTTAAAATTATATTTATCAGATACTTTTTTTGCTAAAGCAAGTGTAGTATTTGTGGGTTTTCGTTTATTCAAATGTTAGATCTATTTCTGCACAATAATCGCAATGTATTGTTGCCTCTAGAAACCCGATTAGCATTGAATCGACTTTGGATTGACAGGAATCAGAAGATGTGGCACTACCAAAAAAATGAGCGCATAGGAAGGTCAAGAAAGGTGCACCAGTATAAACCCCCATCTATTGTTTTTCTTGCTCTCAAAATGTCATCGGGCTCAAAAGACAAGATCTCCAGTTCTATTTAAGTTTCAGAACGTGTGTTCACTAAAAGATAGAGTGGAAGATGTGTAGGAATCAAGTTAAAACTATGAAATTGAAGTGATTTTCACGACAAAAACATGGCATGACCCGGAGTCAATCAGCATATGTAAACTGCGCAGTCGGAGTCTTGTGGTCCTTGAGAAAGCAAGGCCAAGACTTCCCGAGTCAGTGAAACCCTGCTCACCAACCATAGAAGAGTGGCAGTGGCTTCCAACTCCACGTTCCAGAAAATGCTGTAAAGATTAAATTTGAATGCCAGTTTAGAGCATCTGTCTCTGAGAATAACTTCACGATCCTAGTCAGTCATTGAACTGGTTGTTTATCTCACAGGTAATTTCTCTTTCTTGTTTCACTAAAATTTTGAAGACACCTTGGGCATTTTGGCTGCACAAAATGAAAAGATTTTGATTCTGAAGGATTTCAATTTACACGGAGCAACAAATCTAACAAATATTCAAAGCTATGCTGTCCATGTACTAAAAAGCAACATCCTTCCATCCAAATCTGTGTAGAACTTGGGAATCTCCATGGTCAGAAACCTTACGATGTCAACGCAGATGTCAAAAACCATACAGATGTGTTTTACCTTTGCGTCAAATAAGATCCATCGACAAATTTTTGACAATGGACTTCTTGAAAAAACGCATCAGCCTGAAATTTATGTCAGATTGACTATAACAACATGGTTTTAGTTAGCTTACCTAAAGTAAAACGCCGATTGTTTAATCCATAATCAATAAACAGCCAGCCTCATTTCAGAAGTAAAGAAATATGATCACATTTTCTCTGTACTCAAGAAACTTTGCTGACTAAAAATGATGGAAAAATTGACATTAAATTACACCACAGATGTAAAAGTGTTTGTCTAATGAGGGTTCTGCGTATCTGACACATGACCTAGTTCCAGTTGCTAGTTTGCAAGAAAAACAAAGATTGAGATCGGCTGAATCAAAGGACGTTGTTCCCAACAAGCACAAGCTCGAACTATTGAGATTAAGAAGGTTCAGCGTCAGCGGACCTAAGTTGTGGAACAACCTGCCTAACAGTTTGAAATCTTCAAGTTCAACAGAATCATTTTGTCGACCTCTGAACACGCATCCGTTCGATGAATCATTTCTTTCATCAGAATATTATGGATGGTGATATCACATAGAGAGCTTCGTTTTCACAAATAACTTTGTTTATTTTTGAAATTCTTTAATTCAATATTGTAAATATATTTTAAAGATTGTGAATAGAATTTAAATTTTGTAAATATCTTTCAAACATTGTAAATTTTATTTTCAATGTTGGTAAATAAGAGTTGATATAAATAAATAGATGAAGAAGATAACAATGGGAGCTTTTCCACAATGAGTCATCAACAGTCTCACCCGTAAATTAACATTTTTCCTTTCTCTTCCCATGATATTATCTGGAAACTCATGGTTTGTTTGCAAAATGACGTTTCTAGAACCTAGTTATATGCTGCCAAGTTGCATATTATTGTCGTCGTATGAGCCTTTCGTTTAAAGATTCCCAGCTCAACATTCGATTGGAGTTGTTTTGAATTTTTATTGGCACTGGAATGATATGGGAAATGTGAATGTAAAAAATAGATTTTGAAAAGTAAATGATGTGGAAGATGTGACTGTGAGAGAAAGTTTTTAATGAAAGTTATTTATATGTAGAAAAACTTTGAAAAAAATTATAAAAATGCGTGAGAAGATGAAGAGACATGTGTGAAAAAATTAGGAAGATGTGCAAAGATCAGCGGAGGTTGAGAAAAGCAGAGTAGACAGAGATAGAGCATATGCTATGATAAACACGAAGATGCAGTGGGACATGTGGTAGCGTAAGCAGTAGGATGCAGTGGGACATGTGGTAGGATGGGTAGCAGGATGCAGGGGGACATGTGGTAGGATAGGTAGCAGAATGCAGTGGGACATGTGGTAGGATAGGTAGCAGGATGCAGTGGGACGGGTAAAAGTAAAGGGTTGCGGAAACATTATTCTGTGTCTTGGAATCTCTAATTGTTTTCTGCTTCGAAAGGCTCCAGTGGAAAAGGGGGTTGTAAATTAGCATTCTGATATGAGGGTCGGTAAACTGAATTTGAAAAGTTTTAGCATGAAAGAATTAATTAGTTTGCAGATTCATTGAAAACTCTAATCTATAACTTTTAAAGCAGAAATCAAAAGTTTATATATGAATCTGTGACAACGTATTGAAAAGATATGAAATAATATTATTGGACATTTGTAAAAAATAAACTCTCATAAAAACTACGACAGAATAACTAGGTAAAATGTTTAGCACTATTTAAAAAATTGAACATGAAACCCGTAAAAGGCTATGAAAAATGTTTGAAAAAATTATTTAAAAAAAAATAAAACGATAGAAATGTTTGAAAAAATTATTTAAAAAAATAAAACGATAGAAATTTTTTCTGAAACGTTGACTCAAATTGATAAATCAAGGGCAGCAAGCAGGCAAGCAAAAGTTAAAGCAGCATGTGGCTACACAAAGTGTTGTTTATGTTGCACGCATGGAGGAGTCTTGTTACTGCCATGTGCAGAGTCGCTCTGACGCGTTTGACTAAGCGTCCCTTGTCGCTAATTTATTTGCAAGGGAGGTTTCGAAAAATAAAAACAGGGTTTTGGGAGTTTATGAGTATGAAAAATGTTTTTTTGAGTTTGTGGATATAATAAAGTAAAAATAGATAAGAATAACAAGGTATAATTGAAAATTTAAAAAAACTTTTTGAGAAAAAAATTGGAAATAAAAAAAAACTAAAAACTCACGAAAAAATATTTTAAAAAATGAGGGAAGGAAAAATGTTTGGAAGAATTACGACAGAAAAAAAGAAACAAAAAAAACGAGATTGAATAGGGAGAGGAGGAAGCTGGAGTGGTTGATAAAAGTACAAAAAATATTCCGGAGAGTTTTGTTGGCATGAATGGTGAATTAAAAATGGAAAAATAAGCGGACATGACAAATTAACAAAAATACACGAAATTTTGCTGTAATGGGAGAAATGAAAATAAGGAATCAGCAAGTTGGGTACTTTTCTTACAAAGAATCAATTCGCTCTTAACTTTTTAATTCAATCTTTGTTTAAAATTTTAAAGTTTTCTTGCAATCATGGGAAAAACTATTTATTTTTAGTTTAGAAACTTTGGTTTGAAAAGTATGAAAATAAAAATAATTTGAAAAATTTTATAAAGAGAATTAAAATAAACAAAAATGAGTTTTTAAAAAAGCGATTCCGGAAACTATATATTTAGTGGGTGTATCATTGTAGCCAGGCATTTATACACGCACATAAACACAAACACGTTCACACACGCACATAAACAAAAACACATTCACACACACACACATAAATACAAACACGTTCACACACGCACATAAACACAAACACGTTCACACACGCACGTAAACACAAACACGTTCACACACGCACGTAAGCACAAAAAAGTTCACACACGCATGTAAGCACAACCTAAATTTGTTTCATAAACACTTTTATACACGCTTATACAGACAACTCTGCACCCACATATGAAACTTCAACTCAAACAAACCCTTAAAAGTTCACACATGTGTGTGAACAACTCGACATAAGCAGATAATCAGACATACTTTCACGTATGTTCAAATGAACCATATAAATATAATATAATGTGTAAAAACATTTAAACACGTACATACAACCCCATAAACACGTACACACAACCACATGAACACGTACATACGACCACGTGAACACGTACATTCAAACACATGAACAAAACCCATTATAACACCCCAACCTCACACTAGCATGAGCACACAATGATCCGTGCACACACCTCCACTCACACATTTCCATGACATTCAAACAGTCACACATGTCTTTATAAATACCTACACAGACTTTCATACAGACATCCTCATTGATATGCAGACGAACATCCACAGAGATGTTCATAAAAACACCCACACATCTTCATTTTCATAAAGAGGAGAACATAAATCTTGAGTAACATCTGAAGACACATGTTCACATATCAAATACAATTCTTATCAATCACCTTGCACACACCCAGTCGCAAGTCCCGCCCCAAAAAACCTTTACACGTGTATCCGCACATACAATCACAGATACAATCACACATACAAGCACACATAGAACCACACATGCAACCACACCCACTCATCAAACTCTAGATTTACCCACATATATCTAATCAAATGAAACCTCTCAACCATGCACTGAAACATTCAAAAAACAAAACACAGTCACGAGGAAGAATCCCAACAGACATCCACCCAGAAGCTCTAAGACGAATAAAGAAAGAGAGGTGATTTCGTGAGCTAGCAACTCGTGGGAGTAGAAAGAGACATAGTTATAGAGAGAGGGAGATATTGATGAAAGATTAATGAAGGAAAAAAATTGAGGGAGGATTTTGGAGAGAGGATGTTGGAGGGAGGATGTTGGAGAGAGGATGTTGGAGGGAGGATGTTGGAGGGAGGATGTTGAAGGGAGGGTGTTGAAGGGAGAGTGTTGGAGGGAGGGTGTTGGTATAAAAACAGAAAAATAAAAAACTGACGGAAAACAAAAATGTTGGAAAAAGAATGAATTAATGAAAAGAAAAAAAAAGAGAAATAGTGATGAATAAATGAAAAAATGAATAAGAAAAAGAATTGAGAGATAATGATGGATAAATGGAAAGATAAATAAGAAAAAAAATTGAACGCCTCAAAGATGCATTCTTATGGGTGCCACAAAAACTAAACATCCACAAACAAGACTATCTAACTAACGGCCACATAAAACTCGAATGAAGGCTGCACTCAAACGCACACTTGTACGTACAAACACACACACACACACACACACACACACACACACACACACACACACACACACACACACACACACACACACACACACACACACACACACACACACACACACACACACACACACACACACACACACACACACACACACACACACACACACACACACACACGCACACACACACACACACACACACACACACACACACACACACACACACACAAGAAAGTGGGCGGAAAGACATATGGAATAGCATAATGCTTCGAAACATGTCTTTCCACCGATGCATGAGGGACCTCTTTAACTTGCGCAATGTATTCAAGGAGATAAAGAATGGAAAAGTGAATTAATGAATGCATGGCTGAATAGAAAAAGTTTTTTTTAAAAAACGAACCTTAATGGCAGAAAGCAAATAAAGTTGGTGAAATAACTTTCAAAATGGACAATCACATTGAACCGATGGACTGAAGATGGCTAGTCTCGAAAGGATGGCGTTTGAAGCTTTCAATGAAATAGGAATATTTACTGGAAGAAGATTGAAAGTTTATTAAGAAAAAATCAATTAAAACAAGAAAATGAAAAAAGATTAATAAAAATAATTGAACAAAATCAAATAAGAAAATAAAGTTAAATGAATAAATGATTGAAAATAGTTGAACATGAATGAAAAATAAAAATAAAAAAAATGATAAAACTAAAGAGGCGACTCGTGGAGGGATGAAGAACAAAGAGATTTTAATAAGGAATGCTTTATGGTGGGTGGCATTGGCTGCGGGAGATACGATTTGTGGTGCAGAGGTCTGCGCGTGTGTGGAGAAAAAATTTATTTGATTAAGTTGACTGCTTTTAATTTTAAACTAAGAAAATAAAAAATTGAAAAAAATTGAAAAAAAAAGGTTACGCAAATGCAGTCTGAAGAGAATAGCATCTGCAAAATAATGCAACATAAAAACCAGTGTATCATACAAGTGACGGAAACGAAACGACATGCAATACAAACTGTGAACCAATGAAGAAATAATTATGAAGTAAAATATCATCCGACAAAGCGACACTTTGCGACAAAGCGACACGTTGCGACAAAGCGACACGTTGCGACAGAGCGACAAGGCGACACATTGCGACAGAGCGACAAATTGCAACAAGCGACAAGGCGACACATTGCAACAGAGCGACACATTGCGACAAAGAGAAAAATTGTAACAGATCGACAAGCCGGAATCGAGCGATAGAGCGACAGAGCGACAGAGCGGCAGAGCGACAGGGCGACAGAGCGACAGAGCGACAGGGCGACAGAGCGACAGAGCGACAGAGAAGTTGAAAAGAGAAATGTGACGTCAATATTGAGAGTGGGCACATTGGAGGAGAACTAGTAGGTATGCTCAGCATGCTTTGCACTGAAAGCCGAACAGGGTCTATCTAAACAAAATCTTCAAAATGGAAAATAATCCGTTTTTTTTATTTTTTTATGGAAAAACATTAAAAACCAAAAGTTTTGATGATAAGTTCTTTGTGGAGGTTTCACAATTTAGAGGGCTTTGAAGTTTGTTGTAGGTTTACGAAATAAAAACAAGTGAAGGTTTTGTTTGGGATTTTTGTTCTTCATATTTTGAAACTTCTACATCGTTTCTTTCTAGAGCTCTAGCTCATTGTTCCTTCTCATTTCATATTTTCAATTATTTTTTATTGTTTTCTTTTCATATTAAAAAACGAATTTTCTTGTTCAAACTTTGAAATATTTGTTTTGAGCAGATTATTAACATTTTGCCATTCGCTTTGAAATTATGGGGCAGTTGATGAGGAGTTTTATTGAAGGACCCAAACAAGAAAAGTACCCTCATTTCGCTGAAATCTCGAAACGCGACTTCAAATTGCATTCTCTTTCAAAGATTTTTTTTGTAATATAAAATGTAAACTTTTTATTTTAAAATAAATACACAAATTTTCAAGAAGGAAAAGCATTATTTCGTTTATGGAAAACTATGCAAAAAAGTTGAAACGATTTTTAAAATGGTCAAAAGTGATTGAAAAAGTGTCCAAACCAAATTAAAAAAAGCACTTTCCTACAGAGGAAAATACAACAAAAGGGGATATTGCTAATATTTGAGGCATATCGACCTAAATTTGAGAGTTGGGCTTATTGCTTGACTCCAATTAGTTTTTTTCATTTATTTCTGAAGCCTGGAGCCTCCAGTTCATAAAAGCTTCAACTTGTTTATATTCACAGGTTCGAACGGCAAAGCTTACTTGGCAATTAGTCTTCGATTTCAACTACGAATTAGTGTGACTATCGAAAAATGTTTCAAATAAATTATTCGTTTTTTTATTTACAGCTTGCATTTTATACAAGTTTTTTTCAAACATGCACTTATTCAACCATCACACACAGCCTGCACCCATCACACCCTTAGAACTTGCATACTTCTTTGAACGTGCGGCCTACGACTTCACGTTAACACGGACTACACCCCAACACTCATACCCCAAACCTCAACCTCCACACACCAACATCCACACACCAACATACACACATCAACATCCACACACCAACATCCACACACCAACATACACACACCAACATCCACACACCAACATCTACACACCAACATACACACACCAACATACACACACCAACATCCACACACCAACATCCACACACCAACATCCACACACCAACATCCACACACCAACATCCACACACCAACATCCACACACCAACATCCACACATCAAAATCCACACACCAACATCCACACACCAACATACACACACCAACATCCACACACCAACATCCACACATCAAAATCCACACACCAACATCTACACACCAACATACACACACCAACATACACACACCAACATCCACACACCAACATACACCCCAACACTCCAGCACCCCAATACCCCACACCATCCACTCACTATGAAGCACACTGAAATCTGCATGACCATTAATCTTCACACACACACATCCACATCACACTATAGAAGCTTCACACTTTTCTAAGGAATAACTTAATAAGTAATTTTGAGGAGGCTTCTTCTGCAAAGAACTTCATTAATGAGCTTCCCATTATTTCTCCAAGCTTCCCGAGAGGAGTTGCTGCGGGTCTTTGCGAAGAAAAAAGCTAATTCAGATTGAATTTATATTTGAATGAGTTCTAAAGATGCCAATTTTCGTTTTTGAAAAAATCTTTTACTCGTGTTCATGCATATTTTAAAGCACTTTTGACGCTGTGACTAAACATGGCACGCACTTGTGGTCACGAATTTGCTCGTAAGAAACGTTTTTTTCAGTACCCAGCTCTTTCAACTCTAACCTATTTCCTCAGTAGGTAAGTATTCTTAGCAACTTAATCTCCTCAGTAACCAAGTACCCTAGCAACCAGAAATCCAATAGCAAGCTTCAACAACAGTTTCTAATTTAAGAGGGAGTTTATTCGGAACAATAAAACAAGGATCAAACCAAATTGAAATCCTCGTCACCTCAGTGACATCAGCTCTTTGAAAGGTTGAAAAAACACAGTAATGCTTGAAGAATAGTAAAAGATTTGATGCTCTGAAATTCAAAAAAAGAATGAAGAAAAAGGAATGAAAAAAAATTAAAGAAGATGAATGAAGGAAATTGGACTAGGAGGGTTCCTAAACATTGAGTTCGAAAAGCTTGTGGAGTGTCTGAAGCCAATTGGTGGTGAAGTTAGAAAAGTGAATTTGGGTGGGTGTCTATGTGGTTGGGGAAGGTCGAGGTGAATGGGGGATTGAATGAAACAGAAGAAGAGTGACAGTAGTGGCTGGGAGTGGGTTGTTGGAATTGAAAAAAACAGGGTTAGAGGGTTTTGAGTTGGAAAGTGGAAAGAGTGAGTGGGGTGGAAGATTTGGGAGTGGAAGAAGTAGAAAGTGATAAATAGAAAAAGTGAACTGAAGTCTACAAACATGACTTCCCCGCTTTTTGTTTTCAAATAATTTAAGATTTCATAATCGGATTATGAAGTTGACAAATGCTGCGTTGAAAAAAAATCTACGCAATCTTGAAAATTCCCTCGTTTGTCGATCGGAAAAAGAAAATGAAGTATTTGAGAGAAGCAAAATATTTCAAACAGTGAACATGACGTTCCTTGCCAATTACTTCGTTGGTTTACTTAGTTTATTTGTTAGTTTCATAAAAACTAACAAGTCCAAAAAAATAAATAATGGAAACAGAACTTGGTGAAAAATTCAAAATATAGAAAAATATGGAGAACGTGAATGTTCACTCTAAGAACTTGTTCAAATTATTTTTTTATAGACTAGAATATTTTTACATGGAAATGGAGTGGCGGATTTTATTTTGGCATTTTATAATGCTTCAAAACTTCATGTTGCTATGGTATCCATGACGCTTTGAAATCAAAAGGTCACGTAGAGTCAGAGCAAATTGTGGTCATAAAGCCACCAGCATGCACGAGTTCAAACGCTTATTTGCATTCACCCTTCGGATAATTATATCAACCGGCTTAACACTCTGTTCGTTAAGTTAGAGGAACATTTCTTAAAAACACCCGAAAATTTGTCTTCAAATCACTGTAAGAGTTGGATAATGACTTTTAGTATCCTTCCGTAATTATCAGTAATTATCACTCGTTTTCATTATGTATTTGAATTATATTTTCAATACAAGGTGGATAAAATTTCGACTGATTCAATTAATTCCTTTGAACTTACCCATGATTTTTATAAAATCCTAGTTAAAATCAACTTCAAACGCAATGAAAGTGTTCTTATTTTTGAAGATCAAACATAATTTTCCATTATTTTCAATTTACTTTCAAAAGAATTTTTTTTACATGGAAAAGACCTCTCAGTTCAGCTTCAGCGTAAATGGCTTTAGTATTTTAGTATTTTTTGCATGCTTGCGTCTGCTGCTCGGAGAAAAAAGCAAATACAATACAATAAAATACAATACAATACAATACAATACAATACAATACAATACAATACAATACAATACAATACAATACAATACAATACAATACAATACAATACAATACAATACAATACAATACAATACAATACAATACAATACAATACAATACAATACAATACAATACAATACAATACAATACAATACAATACAATACAATACAATAC
This sequence comes from Branchellion lobata, assembly GCA_947562095.1. NCBI lineage: Eukaryota > Metazoa > Annelida > Clitellata > Hirudinida > Piscicolidae > Branchellion > Branchellion lobata. Next base: position 211,593 of record OX387251.1, on the reverse strand, counting down.
AATACAATACAATACAATACAATACAATACAATACAATACAATACAATACAATACAATACAATACAATACAATACAATACAATACAATACAATACAATACAATACAATACAATACAATACAATACAATACAATACAATACAATACAATACAATACAATACAATACAATACAATACAATACAATACAATACAATACAATACAATACAAACACGAATATTATTATAGTGGCATTAACCCCGTAGAGTTTCGAGGCCACAAAAATGGCGAATGGTGTATTTCAGACAAATGACATTGATTTGAAAGCCTATTGTTGTTTCGTTAGTTGTTGCATTATAAAAAAATTATTTAAAAAATCAAAAAGTGTTTTTACAGTAGAATTTTTTTTCTTTTTTTTCGTGAACAAAATGTTTTTGGAACTGGTATTCAATGCTTTTTTTCTATAGTGGATATCTAGTCACAACCAATTGAACCAAAATGAAAACTTTGAAAAAATTCAATGGCTTCTGCCTTCAATAGCAACGTTGCATTATACGTAAATATATTGAATTAGAACTAGTGAGAATACGAACAACTTAACCAATAAACTGGAACAACTTCCTAAAAAGCAATCAAAAATGAAAACCAATAAAAACTCTGGAAAACCACTAGATAAAAAAACTTGCCAACAAAAGTTTAGAAAACCTCTGGAGTTATCATTAACAACACCTTACCTGATAAGCTTCTTGTAACCAGTGGAAACTTTCAAGAAGGCGTTCTGAGTCTCCATTTTATCTACCTTAGTGATCTATCCGACATTTCTAACTATAATGAAAATTTTCATTTTCTGTTATTTGCTCATCACGCAAAACTCATTCACCGCATAAAAACCATTGATGACCAAGTTTCTCCTCAGTCCTCAGTAAACAAACTTCATCAATGGTGCGGTGAATGGGAGGTGGAAATGGATTTTGATAAATGTAAACCCTCGTCACTTAATCCTTAACCAACCAAATTTCAAATATAACATTGTCAATTTAAAAAAGTAAAGTTCATGAATAAGATCTCGGTTTAATCTTCCAACCCAACTTTAAATTCCAATAAAATACCCATAATCCATTTGAAAAAGCAAATAAGTGCTTAAAACTGATATATAGACACTTTTCTTCTCATTCTACCTCCTTCAATCTAATCTTCAAAAAACCCACTCATTTTTCAGTAAGGAGCCCAGGCTGGTCACCTCATACAATTAGAAAAACTACCATTATCGAAAAGGTTCAAAAACGAGCAACTTGACTAAGTTGCACAAATATTCACGCCAGGCTGAATACGTTTTCAGCTATTATCAAAAGTTCAATCTCAAACTAAACACTTTTCATACCAGAAGAATTAAAATTGATCTTATGTTATCGCTCATGATGGCCGAAATAAACAAAACCGATTTAACTTATTTTCAAATTAGAGAAACGCGAAGAAGTTGTTAAAATCTAAATTGAAAAGTCATCTCACGAAACATTTCGACTCGGGCACCTCAAATGCTGCCACAAAACAAAGTTGGAAACCTAAGCTTTCCAGTGCTTCGGTCACAGTCGAAATTGCCAGCCTACCCCGCTTTCTTCCTTACCATTCACCATGACATCATGTTTTTCAACTTCTAAAATATCATAATTTTTTTCGTCAATCCCTTTTTCATCCCCCATCTCAACGAACTTTCCATCTCTCATCATGACATAATCCTCTTCATCATCTCTCACGTTGAACAATCTCACCCCCATCATGACAACCTCGTCATCATCCCCCCCCAAGACCACATTTTTTCCATCATACCCCAACTATTCATGATTTACAATAATGTGCTTACTCTATTCCTGATGTCCTCCCCATCAACCACCATGACATCATCCTCTCTCACAACAATTCCTCCTCCATCCCTCATCAACCCCTTGACATCTCCCTCTGAGGCAACGTTGTATGAGAACTGTGCGCTATGACAAATTGCACATTTAATCATTCATTTAACAAAAATGGATAAGTCAATCAACAGTGATGATCAAAATAAATGATCAAGATTGTGGACCCCAGCTCACCCTTAGAGCGCAAGTGAAACTAGAGGTAACTATCCAAAATTATACAAAAGTCTTTTCCTTATGTATGCAAATTCATTCAAAAAGAACTTTGCTCTTTGCAATGAACTACCAAACCACATCACTTCAGTTCCTAGTTCAGTTTTGCTCTCAAACAAAATAGTATCCTCTACTTTTCAAACTCTTCTCAGAGTTTGGACTTTGTAATGAAGGATTTTCATTAACTTAGACCTCGTCAGATCATTTGATATAAATTCGCTTCTTTGAAATTTACTTGTTTAAACTATTATTATTATTATTATTATTATTATTATTATTATTATTATTATTATTATTATTATTATTATTATTATTATTATTATTATTATTATTATTATTATTATTATTATTATTATTATTATTATTATTATTATTATTATTATTATTATTATTATTATTATTATTATTATTATTATTATTATTATTATTATTATTATTATTATTATTATTCTTATTATTATTATTTTTATTATTATTATTATTTTTTTTTTTCATTTTATTTTTTTTTATTTTATTTATTTATTTATTTTTTTTTAATTATTATTATTATTATTATTATTATTATTATTATTATTATTATTATTATTATTATTATTATTATTATTATTATTATTATTATTATTATTATTATTATTATTATTATTTTTATTATTATTATTTATTTATTTTTTATTTATTATTATTATTTTTTTATATTTTTTTTATTATCTATTTTATTATTATTTTTATTATTATTATTATTATTATTATTATTATTATTATTATTATTATTATTATTATTATTATTATTATTATTTCAATTATCTCTCTATCACTTACATATGTTTTTGGACACAGAGACATTTTTCTTCTCTTTGGAGACTTTTCTTCAATAAATAAATGATAAAATAAAATTGCAAGCTAGCATTGGCAATCGCAGCTGCCTTCCGAATGAAATTGACTTCAACCACTCCTCTTGCAAGCTCAACCAAATATCGTTATTCGTGCCTTTCTTGTAACTTTATTTCACTTTTCAATCCTTCCAGTTTTTCCCGGGCACTCATTTTCAGTAATTCTTTTTGATATTATCTGAGAGGTTCCTCGACAGTTTTGATTATTTCCTTGGCAATAATTTTAGTAACGTTGTTTTTTGTTTGTGACCCGTTTTTGTTTCACGTGCATTACTATTTCGTGTATATCTTTTTAGCAAGTTTTTTTTAAATTTTTTGCAGGTTTTTTGTTTGTTTTTGGTGATGTTTTTTTCCCTTTTTTTCAAACTGAGCGCTTGGGTACATGTGAATTTATCTTTTTTTGTATACTCGTATTTTCTATTGAAAAAAAAAATAGATTGAAAAAACAAATTAATAAAAAAAAACACACAAAAAAAAAATTAAAACTAGAATAAAAACAAAAAAATTAAAAAAAAGAATTAAAAAAGAAATAAAAAACGTTATAGAGCAGACATAAATGAGCATACAAGCATTTCGAACTGAAGGACTTCGGCACGAGAGTGATGCCCAACCAAGTAAAAACTCAACCATCCTGCGAAGTTGTCTGAGCAATAACTGTCTACAAGCAAAGAACACACAGTGAATCATCGCAGCTGTGGAAAACGGTGCAAAGAAATCACTCCTCTCCTACTCTCCTCTCCTACTCTCCTCCCCTACTCTCCTCCCCTACTCTCCTCCCCTACTCTCCTTCCCTACTCTCCTCCCCTACTCTCCTCCCCTTCTCTCCTCCCCTACTCTCCTCCCCTACTCTCCTCCTTTACTCTCCTCCCCTACTCTTTTTCCCTACCTATCTTCTCCCATTTTATTTTTATTCCTTTTTCAACTTCTTCATGTTAACAGAATAAAAACAACAGACAACAAACAACAAACAAAGATATTCGTGATGTTGAATGGTCTTTGAGCCATCTCAATCACACTATTTCACACTAACAACCACCGAAAAATATTTCGGAGCGGCGGTATTAACATGCTAACCTCATTAGCGGCATAAAGAAGGATAATGTGATGAAACACGTCTGCAAGGAAGTGAGAGGCGAAAACTATTCATAACTCCATTTGTTCCCTTCCTTCCGAAATTCCGAAGGAAGAACATTTATTTTTCAAAACATTTGGGATGAAAAAGGTTTCGGAGACTGTGGTTGACTCAATTGGGGTGGTAGGGGTTGTGGTGGTGGAGGTGGTGATGGTGGTGGTGGTGGTGGTGGTGGTGGTGGTGGTGGTGGTGGTGGCGATGCTGATGATGATGACGATGATGATGAGGATGATGATGATGATGATGATGATGATGATGATGATGATGATGATGATGATGATGATGATGATGATGATGATGATGATGATGATGATGATGATGATGATGATGATGGAGATGATAAAAGTGATAATGAAGAGAAAAGAGAATGAAAAGTTGGTAAGCATGTTGATGGGGCTGAGAAAGTTGAAAAGGAAAAAAACAATCTGAAAAGAAATGGAGGAAGTTTGAAAAAAGTGAAATTCGGAACAAATGGAAAAAAGAAAAAAAACAAAAGAAGCGACTGAGACCGTCTTCATTGTCGGATGGGCAGTAATGGTGGTATTGATATTCAAACTTTCACTTTAATCATTTTAAAAGTATTTCAGTAAATCTCCAGTTAATTAAAGTTGCTGCAAGCACTTCCAAGCGTTTAACTGACCATAAAAGCTGCAGCGACAAATCTTGCGGAAAACACAGCGCGGGGGCTTTCAGTGTTATTTAACAGGGTTAGGTTAGGTTTTATTAGCCATAATTCAAGCGTTGGTTGCGGCAAATATTCACGGAATTTTGTACATTCCTGCTGAGAAAAAAATTTAAATTTTATTTTGTTCAAGTTAAAATTTATTTGAAATTAAATCTAATTCAACTAAATTTAGTTCAAAGGTGAAAAAACCTCAATGGAGTCTTGTCTATTTCAATCTTTCATACGTTTATGAAGATATGCGAAGCTTATTTCTTTGGTATTCCGAAAGCTGACCTCATCGCTGTTTCATTGTGCCTCACTCCGAACGAGCTTTGCCTCCTCTTCTTCTCTTAACCAATTCACTCTCGTCCAACTTGTGAGTATTTGGAAACTTCGAATTGATTTCGTCCATCATCTCCAAAAGACTTCTCATTTTTATTTTCATTTTTTTGTTTCTCTTATGATTTTTATTAATGATATTATTATTAGCAGCAGAAGTTTAACATTTTTATTATTACTATTATTATTTTTATTTTTTTATAGTTTTTTTCGGATATTTTGTTGTCATTATTATTATTTTTTAAATTTTATTGTTGTTATTATTATTATTATTATTATTATTATTATTATTATTATTATTATTATTATTATTATTATTATTATTATTATTATTATTATTATTATTATTATTATTATTATTATTATTATTATTATTATTATTATTATTATTATTATTATTATTATTATTTTTATTTTTATTATTATTATTATTATTATTATTATTATTATTATTATTATTATTATTATTATTATTATTATTATTATTATTATTATTATTATTATTATTATTATTATTATTATTATTATTATTATTATTATTATTATTATTATTATTATTATTATTATTATTATTATTATTATTATTATTATTATTATTATTATTATTATTATTATTGTTATTACTATTATTATTATTATTGTTCTTATTATTATTATTGTTATTTTATATTTATAATTTTTATTTTCATTGTTATTCATATTTTTTTATTATGAAGGCGACAGCTCCGCAACGTTAATTCATCGTTGATTTGTATTAAGAGAAAAAGAGGAGCTTACTTGGCAATGAGGCAGCAGAAAATGGACAATTGCGCTCCACTGGAACCCACAATGGATTTCCTGTGTAGTTTCTGCAATTAAAATGTCCAATTAATAAAATGAAATTCTTTTTAGGTGATTTTTTTTCTGTCATCAAAATCAGTATTTAGCTCGACCTCATGTGTGTTGAAGCAAAACCTTTAAAATCATTTTTTGTTTGTTGCAAATAACCAACTCCAAACCACATCCCTGCAACATCCGGCAGTTTTCTATTGAAGGGTTTGTTTTTTGTACAACTCTCCAGCTCATTCCACTTACCATGAAGAGAGCAAAACCATCATTTCTTCATACATTCATTTTTATGGAATATTTACAAAAATCCTTGTGAATACAAACTTAGTGAAGAAATATCAAAATCATTTATTCTTCTGTTCATGCAACTCGTAAATTCTTATTCAGGACTTGTGATGCATCCACGTTTAGAGTGGGGAGTGTTGGGTGGAGTGTATGACTGATAAGGGTGGAGGTAAGGTAGGTGAAGACCATAAGAGTTGGAGGGGTGGTTTGGTTGTTGAGGTTGAGTTATTTGTGGAGCGGAATCAATATGAATGTTCAAAGTTTCGAGTAGGGGAGGGAGCTGTGATGAACTCTGAAGAAACTGTTGTATGGAGGTTGTGAAAGTGGCAGAAGTGGTGGGGTGGTGGATGTTGGAGGGGGGTGGATGTTGGGGGGTGGATGTTGGGGGGGTGGATGTTGGGGGGGTGGATGTTGGGGGGGTGGATGTTGGGGGGTGGATGTTGTGGTGTGGTGCAAAAACATATTTTTTCGGATTGAGACTCGTCTGTTGGGTCTGATTCAATTTCTTCAAAACGTGTACAGTTGCGTGCTCAGGCAGTTCTGTTTTTATAACGAAAAAATGAAATTATCATTTTTGTTTTTTCCTTCAAAATATTCTTTTTAAAGTTGTATTTCCATTTATTTGAATGATAGAGGTTTTTCTCTTGAATGTTCAATTTAAAAGCATTTTCGTTTGAACGAGTTTTTAGTTAAACCATTTTCAAAACAATTTCTTACTTATTTTTTGTGAAAATATACCTGTTTGCTTGAAAAAGTTTGAAAATTAACAAACGTGAAACATGGTCCTGTGGCTGCTGACTGCAATGAACATGCAATGATCTCAAAGCTCTCTTGGATTTTCTCCACTCTGGAAAAACTTTCTTATGGTTTTGTTGTTTCCAAAAACTACCATTTGGCTTTTATACTTTTAAAAACTGGTTTTTTTGGAAACAGGAAAACCCTTTAAAAATGTTTATTCAGAGTGACGTAAACCCAAGAGAGTTTTTCTAATGTATTTTTCTTTCATTTCATTTCTTTACTTTCTTAGTGGTGACTTCACTCAAAGAAGAAGCTTCATTAACAATTCCATGAAGCAACATAAAGACCTGTTTAGAAAAGACCTGTTTAGACGTGAACGCATTAACTATTTAATAATTGGCTACAAAATTTGTACCAGAAATTTTGCCAAAATTTATCAGTCAATTCATTCCAGCCCCCTGCATACAATCTTCTTCTCTCTACATTCAACTGATCAACAAATTTGATTATTTTATTATTTTTTCATGATTTATCGTTTCATTTGATAATCACTTATTCATGACGAAGTGATAATTGTGTAATTACCATTATACTCTTCAAATTTTTCAATACGTTTTCTTCTCACAAGGCCTTCCAATGTCTTCCTTTGTGGTCCAAAAAGATTTCAAAAATTCAGCACGGCACTCCGGTTTCAAAGGGCTTCATTGAACGACGAGCTATCTTCATATTTATGGCTTCAATTGTCCAACTAAAATGCGAAAAGTGCATTTATAAATTGAAATCTTTATCGTGAAGTCCTACTGTACTATAAGGATCTTTGAATTCTTCAACTCACAGATCAACTTGCCAACTGCTTCTCGTCAGACCTTTCCGCAAGATTAATTTTTCTTTGAATATCTTTTTGGAGGCTACTTTTTTTGAATAATTTGGATCAGTTTCAGTTTAGGAATATTTGATGAGAAATGAGAAAACAAGGTCATTTGTTTATTTCAAATTGAAAGGTCTTTCAAACTAAAGCAAAGCAGCACATAATTGAAACACACAGCTGGTTGCAGAAAAGTTTTAAATTTTGAAGAAAAAAAAGTTTTGTGTGTGAAAATATTTTCCATGGTTAAGCAAAGATGAAAAAAAAACAAATCGCTAAATTAATTTGTAGAAGACAAAATGAAGCAAGGTCCAAAAGAGTGATATTGAAAGTCAAAGCAGTTTCCATAGTGACGCGTTGTTGGTTGCTAGAGTGCTTGAGATGCATAAAATCGTAGCCATGACAACCACTTGGTCAAAGTAGGTTGCACTTGACGTGTGGGTGTTGCCTCGTGAGTCCTCGATCCTCCAATTGAACTTCCAAACTCACTCTTTAATATTGAAATCCCAAATGATCTTTCAATAAATTATATGATTTATTTCATATTGTTTCAATGGTTGGAAACATTTTTGAATTCACACATAAAAGACTAAATATCGTCTTTAAAACAGCTTCTTCACATTCTTCCAAACGCACTCGCCTATTTATTTACATCGTTTCATGGACGGCCATGTAATTTTGCGAAAAGTAAAACTTTTCGTTAAAAAAATAAATAAGAAGGGCTTTTGATGACAGAACTTGGATGCTGTTCGATCATTTTTTTCTATTCACCACCAAAACTGCTGCCTTGAGACCCGTGCCAGGGTGCCGTTGTGAATGCGGAAGCTTATTAACGCCAAAACTTTATCAGTTGAAAGTTGAAGAAAACATTTTTTTGTATTTTTTCATAATTTTTCATTTAATACTTTTAATAAAAATTTTTTTTCACTTATTAAAGTAACTTGAACGTTAAAAATACAAAATGTACCTACAGACAAATTTACATATAAATAGGTAAAAAATGTCAGATGAAACGACGTTTGAAATGTTAGAAAAAATTTGAAAATTAACAAAAATACTTTTTATTGAGTTTTGAAATAAAACGTGCAGAGAAAAATAAATTTTGTTAAACATACAGAGGAAATTTTGCTATCAATAAAAACAAACAAGGTGTGTACGTTTGAATTCAAAACAAAATGAAATAGCAACCTGAAATGGACAATCAGACTGGGTTTATGTACAATTTATTGAAGTTTTTCTCTGCATTATAAAGACAATCAATGAAGTTTTGGACTTCAAGTTTAAATGAACTCCTTGTGTGTTCGTTTGTGTGGTTCGGTGTGTTCGTTTGTGTGGTTCGGTGTGTTCGTTTGTGTGGTTCGGTGTTTTCGTTTGTGTGTTTGCTTTTGTGGTCATTTTTGCGGTCGTTTGTGGTAATTTGTGGTCAGTTGTGGTCGGTTGTGCACTGGTTGCCACGGAAAGAGCACAAACAATAACGAAATATTATGAGTAAATGACTGAAACAGTGACACACCAAATTGGAACAAATATAAACTCGTGCTTTCCTATGAACGTTTTTGTTGCAAAGGTGAGTTGGCCTTGAAGCTTTTCCAGGCTGAAGGCCACTCTGAGACTATTCACGTTGTTTTGTATCGCATGTCCACTGACAACCTCCCGTCTCTTCAACCTGCTACACCCCGTCTTTCGAGGGTCCGTCAACAAATCGAGAAAGAAAGCTACTGCTCGCATGGAAAAATAATTGCATAAACACCTTTCACAACCTTTAAATTCTCTAAAACTTTTTATCGACAATATCAAATTTTGCACAAAATCTAAACGTTAGTTCGAATTTATGAGTGGAGTTTCATTAACTTTCAATTGAGTTTGTATTTTCGAAAGTAAAATATTTTCAAATGCCAATTCAAATTCAATTCATTGAAGTTTATGAACAAAATTGCTCCAAGTGTTTCACATATTTCATTGTTTTGTGATCTTCAAAAAAAAAGTAAACATTAATTATGCAGAAATAATTGTTTGATGAGCAAAACTGGAGAAGGCTGAAGGAGTTAACTTATATAAGTTGTCACTTCCTCAAAGGAAAGTTTGAAGAAGTAAAAGGAATATCTTAGATGAACGCTTCCGTAATTTATTTTCTTATTTTAAAATGTAAAAAAAATTAGAAAAACAAAGAAACACATTCACAAAAACAATTCCAAAGCTTTTAAAAAGGCCAAAAAAGATATTCATAAAGAAATAGTTTTTAAAAAGGTTTTTCATGATATTTTCCTGCCTGTAAGATTAATGCGTGGCTCTGACGCGTAGAGACGGATGGCTGAATGAATGGAGCAGTCGCCACAAAGGATCCCGGGTGGGTGCAGTCTCTGATGGCTGCCCATTGAAGTCTCTGAAGCCTCTCATAACTCATGAACCTTTCTTTAAACAAACACTTCGCTCTTTAGTTTGTTTTTGTGCACCATCAACTGCAATAAAGATGCAGCAGAAAGACAACAGTTTATCATTTGGATCGGTGTGCTGGCATCACCACCCTTTTGCCATTTTGAGAATAAAACTTGTCAAAATCATGAAAACAAATACACGTGTTAATAAAATGGTAGCGTTAACACCAAACAGTTTCAAGAATGCCTTATAATGTTGGGTTTTTTTGAAATAAGAACTAACCTGAAAACGCCAAATGATCATATGAACGGTGCTATCCTATTCCACTGCTTCTTTTTCAATATATTTCTCGAATGAACCATTTTCATTTTCTTCTTTTCCAATATTTTCTTCAAATATTTTGTTTTTAAATTTTTCTTTTCATTTTCAAATTAAATTTACGGCTATTTTGGTTTTCATACACTTCAAAGGATGCTTTGGAAAGTTCCAATATATTTCAATTTTTATTAAAAGTTTCTGTGATTGCAGTTTTTCAATCAATCTTCCCTCCAATGTAAACCTTGTAAAATTAAGACTTGAAATCGTCATCATCAAAAGATCAAAATGATCAATTTTAAAGTTTCTTATTAATACGAATGGTAACAATTATTTTTAATTAGTTAAAAAAAAGATACTTTGAAATAACATCAACAAATTATTGAAAAGCAAAAGGAGATAAAAGTATTAACACAGAACATACCAAAATATGGTTTAAAGTATAAAAATGAAAAAAACTTAAAAACATACATTCAAATAATTATTAAAAAATACCTGAGAAATAGTGACTGAAGAAATATACCTGAGTAAATAGCAACCTTTGAAGAAACCTTTGTAATGGAGATGAGGGAAGGTGGGTGTTTGAGCATCAAGGTGGACTGACACAACCCCAACCACCCATCAAATCCCCCTTGGAGTTGCATTCATTTAATAATTAAATAAGAAAAACAAGAAAAAAAAGAATAATGATTAATTGTTTCAATTACATTTTTCTATTTTTTTTAATTATTATTTTTATCATTATTATTATTATTATTATTATTATTATTATTATTATTATTATTATTATTATTATTTATATTATTATTATTATTATTATTATTTATTTATTTTTTTTTTTTTTTTTTTTTTTATTTTATTATTTTTTTTTTTAATCATTATTATTATTATTATTATTATTATTATTATTATTATTATTATTATTATTATTATTATTATTATTATTATTATTATTATTATTATTATTATTATTATTATTATTATTATTATTATTATTATTATTATTATTATTATTATTATTATTATTATTATTATTATTATTATTATTATTATTATTATTATTATTATTATTATTATTATTATTATTATTATTATTATTATTATTATTATTATTATTATTATTATTATTATTATTATTATTATTATTATTATTATTATTATTATTATTATTATTATTATTATTATTATTATTATTATTATTATTATTATTATTATTATTATTATTATTATTATTATTATTATTATTATTATTATTATTATTATTATTATTATTATTATTATTATTATTATTATTATTATCATTATTATTATTATTATTATTATTATTATTATTATTATTATTATTTTTTTTTTTTTTTTTTTTTTTTTTTTTTTTAATTATTTTTTTTATATTTTTATTATTATTATTATTATTTTTATTTTTATTTTTATTTTTGTTATTATTATTATTATTATTCAATTCAAAAAGCGTTGTTAGATATTTTATTTTTGCTGTTTGGACGTTTGAGTTTCGGCGGTTGAAGTTTTTTTTTTTAATTTAAGGTGAGTAACCAAATATAACAAAATGTATGTTGACTATACGAAGAAACACTTCAAGATAGCAAGGGAATGTTACAGCTCAATAATTGAAACTTCAGAACTCAAAAAGAAAAATAAGATGCCATCGCGAGGTTGGCGTGAACTTGATGAGTTGGTTGTGATGAGTGATGAAAGCTGGGTGGTAACACAATGTGGCTCCGAAATTGTTGCTATCATTGCTTTTGGTGTTTTATTTGTGGTTTTAATTGTCGTTTTTGTGTTGTTGATTTCTGTTTAAGAAGTTGTACAGTTTGAATGTTTCATCCGTAGACTTCCTTCAATCAACCTAACACAAACGCTGGAGATGCTACAGTGCATGGTGACTAATCAGACCTAGAGAAACGGCTATACAGTTTTGCGCAAACTAATTTTTAAAATTTGAAAAAGAAACTATAATAATGGAGCCTGTTTTAATGGAGCCACCTGCATAGAGTGGGAACGTAGGATAGAAAAAATAGATTTCGAAAAAAAATAAATAAATATTTGGATGGATGATTGATGTGAGCCTGAATGAGTGCACTGTGTGGATAAGGAGTGATTGAAAAAAAAGAAGAAAAAAAAGAATAAAAAAGCATATAAAAAATTATTAAAAATAAAGTGAAAGAAAAAAAGAACATACATTAAAAGGGCGAACAATGAGATGATGAATAAAAAATAGAAAGACAAAACTGATAAACATGAAATATTGAGCTGAAAATAAGTGAAAAAAAGAAAAACAAAGAATAAAAAAAACTTCTGAAAATTATTATCATTCAAAAATGAAACAAATGAAAAATAAAAAATGATAAAAATGAAACAAATGAAAAACAAAAAATGATAAAAATGAAACAAATGAAAAATAAAAAATGATAAAAAAGAAACAAATAAAAACATAAATTGGAGAATGAAAATGAAAATGGATACAATTCTACAACTGATGAAAATATCAAAAAAACTCTTCGAAAGGAAATTAAGAAAATAAATGAACAAATAAAACTTAATAACATGACACATGGAAAATGAAAGAATAAGACAGTAACAGGAAAGTAAAAGTGAAAAAGAAGTTTCAAATGGAAAAAAATGAAAAAGAAGAAAATAGAAAATGTTGAAATAAAGAGCTGGAATGAAGCAGAAACAAAGAAAAACTATTGAAAAATGGAAATGAGCAAAGAAGAGAAAAGAAAAAAGTTCATTGGGAGTAGAATGGGTGGAAGCGTTGGAAGAGATATGAAATAGAGAAGCGAGAGCACTTGTTTATATGGAGTGTCACGTGTGAAGGCAAAACTGCCTGATTGATTGTGTGCTTTAAGTTTGCAGTTGGAGTGGAAGTGGCAAAATAAAAAAAATCAGTTGAAAGACGTTGTAGAATTTTATATTTGAAAAAATCGAAACAAAAAATCGAATAAAAAAAAGAATATGATGAATTAGACTTAGCGATTTTGGAAGAGGCTGATTTACAAAAGAAATCGATGTTTTGACATTTGGGAAGATTGATGAAAAGGTTGGTGCTTGTGAGAATGCGAATCAGAAGGGTGGAAGGGCTGAATGAAAAAGTTAAGAATAAAAAGTGGCTGAAATGAATTATTCTTCAGACGTAGAGCCACACCAAACACCATTTCTCGGGCCTGCCCCACGCCTACATCGAAAAACTTCTATCTTTTTTGGCGGTGTTACGGTGAATTCTTTTAACTTTCGTATACAATGTTGAGGAAATATAAGTATTTTTGGAGAAAAAAAATTTCAAAATTTCTTTTCATCACCAGGCAATATTTTTTAAAGGTTTTCCACCGAATGCATTCAAGCTGCATGCACCTCCGTGACCTTCTTCCTCCCGTCCTCTCCTTCGAGGCTTCTGCATTCTTACTTTCCAGTTTATCTGTTTTTCACGTCATTTTCACTTTATTTTCAAGAGTAGTTTTTTCTGGTCGTCATCTTGAAATTAGAGGTATATTTCTCCATGACGCCTGCACGATTTTATCCAAGTTTCATTACTCAAACAAATTCACGAAAAAGCAATTAATATCGAAATGTGATGAAAATCAATGATACAGAGAAGTTCATTTTCGAAGTAATGAATGCACACCCAGGGACGTTGGCCGCTGAAGGAGGCGGCGACCAACGGTCATGCTTGCACTACGACCGCATGCGCCCTGAGTGGGAGACTGAGTAGTTGGCAGCCCTTCCATCAAGAGCTCAATGATCTCAAAACAACATTTCAATCATAGCTGATCGTTCTCAATGCTTTCAAGCAGTTTCCACTTACCTTCCATCAGCTTGTCTCCACGCACCTGTTCAATTATTGCAGATTTAACGTCTCTTTTTTTCATTATTTTCTTCTATAACTATTATACATTTTTTCCAACCGCATCATTACCATAAACATCGTCATCGTCATCTTCATCGTCATCATCAGCATCAACATCATCATTAGGGTAGGCATGTGGGAGGTAATTGCAGACACAACAGTAGTAATTTCCGTGCGTTGCCTAGCGAAACCTTAACCCACTTCTTTGGTAGATGTCTTGGCGACTATGACACCTGCCAACAATGCTGGTCGTTCTCAGGTTTGTGCTGCAGACAAATGATTAGTTTCCATCGCTACACTTTATGTTGTTGCTGGTGTAGCCACGAGTCCTGTGTAGTGCTTGCAAGTGAGTCAATGAGTAAACCTTTTGTTTCGAGTAAGTCCACAGCAAGCTATTCAACATGGCTGGCTGTTACTTGAGCAGATGATAGGGGTAATGCCATGTCTGATTGTTCAAGTTTATTTTTGCACTCTTGTCCAGGATTTACCTCGACGTCGCCTACCCTTAGAAGGAAAGACCAAAGACGCAGGGCAGGGTTTGCACCTTCGAAAATGGAAGAAAGATGCGATTTGCGCTTTTCACAGCGCGGTTTGGTCAATGGGTTAGCTAGAATCGAATGATGTCATGAACGCTTACTTGCTGGACACTATGTAAAGGTTCCAAGTCTTGTTCAACAACGGATTCTAGCAGTCGAAAAATCTACAACAAGAAGAACCTCGTTAAACTTTAGCGAAATTTATAATAGGGTCTGGAGAACAGTTCTGTTTTGAAAAATACACTTTCTCATTATCTTGGTTTGCTCTCTGGTATGGATCAGTTCTTGGCTGACGAATTGGTTAGCCCGTGTCAGGGTCACCGCCAAAGTTGGTCGACCAAAGACCCTTACAAGGCAATAATGTCCTCTTTGCTTTTTGCTATCTATTTTAATGACTGAGGCAATCTGAAGACGCAAGCTTCGTAAGTGCCTGAACCGACGACTTTGCGACTTCATGTAATAAAAGGAGTAAGAAAGAGGCGAAAAAGGAGCCCTAACAAAAGTTGCCATGGTGGTGAAGGGGAGTTACCATGCCTGTTCCACACTTGATGTGAGCAAGTCTGAAGCTTTTTTGTTCACTTGTTCACAGCTGAAACATCCAGTATCAGCTTCTTCGGCAGGAAACAGCTATGAAAGCTCCTTTGGAGTGGCTATAAAATGAAAATATTTGGCACAACGCGACTGGTGGCTGTAAGTGCGAATCACTATTCTAAGTCACAGCCAATCTACGTCAAACCCACCCGACCATTGTTGCTCACCAACTGCCTGTTGCCAAATTGATTTACTCAAAAAATTGCACATTTCCTGGGTCCTTGGACACAGTAAACTTTGAAGAGGCAGAAGCCAAGCTTGGAAGCCACTTCACCATGCCTGCATCTGAACGCAAAAACCAGAATAGCGGCAATCCGTCGGGAGATAGACCCTTCCCAAGTAGCCACAACCGCTTTCTGAAAATATAAACTAAAAACATGAAACAAATAAAAAAAATTATCACAAGGCAGAACTGATTGACCTAGTTAGGTTCCAAAGCAGGCACCACCAAAATCTCCGCCGATGGAAGCACATCCATGGAATCAGGGCCTCCTAAGACGAACTCGTGTGCCTTCCACGGCCAGCTGAAGTGCATCAAATGCTTGAAATACACATTAACAACAACCACAAAACCCGCAAAAACACAACAGCGATAACAACCATGACAACATAAAAACAAAAATAAAAACCCCAACAATCAAAAAACAAAAACAACAACCACTACAACAACAACCACTACACTCACGACAACTACAACAACACTACACTCACAACTACAACAACAACCACTAAAATCACAAAAACTACAACAACAACCACTACAATCACAACAACACAACAGATGCACAGCCTGAAGACTCGGGGAATTACTCGTGCAAGATTGCAGCACCCAACAACGCTTTGGTTGCCATGGTCACTAACCACGTCATTGTGCAAGGTAGTCTCAGAAGATGTGACGTTTTCAAATTTCCTAAAAGTTTTTTTTCTCTAATTTTTTTTCAGTTTTGTTTTTACTCATTTTTTCTTTTGTTGAAACTTCTTTATATTTTGAACTTTTTTATTTTGAGAAGTTAGTTACTTTTTCGAGTTGTAGCAGAATTGAAGACATTTTTTCAAAAATCAAGAAAGCTTCTCGAGTTTTGATTGGAGATTGAAGAAGAAAAGTCTGTTCGACATTTTCATCAAGTGGTTTCAAAAAATTCATCGAACACTTTTTATCAGAAGAAAACTTAATTATCTGAAATCATTTTCATCAGAAGCAAAAATGAATCAAATTCTTTTTATGTTTTGTTCATTTATCTTTTACCGAACTTTTTCATCGTCCGAGGAATGCTTTCTGATTAGCATTTCCCTTTGTTAAAATTTATTTTCCTGTTTTCATGAAAAATTAAAAATTCAAATCATTTGAAAGTATCTTTTGATTGTATTTTTCAAACTTATTGGTTTTCTTAAAGTTTTTTGTGAGAGAATACTATTCCGAACAGATGTCCTCATTTTTGAAATTTATTATTTTCTTCCACGTTAATATATCTGAAATGTCTCAAAGAATTAGTTTTATCTTCTGTGAACGCAGTCCTAATTAAATTTAAATTTATAATCTTCGAATAACTCAATAAACCTTCATTAAAATTGTGAATAAAGTTTTTATTCTTTATTTTCACCACATTTCCACTAATCCGCTAAGTAAAGGCTTTTTTGGACTACTAAAATCAAATCTAAACTAAAGGTGTGAAAAACTTTTTGTAAGACAGTCTGTCAAAGTGTACTCACAAAAGAATAAAAATAATAATTGAAACGACAAAATGATAAAAGTGAAATATGTAATAGTAAATGTATATAAAATGTAATAATGAATACTAAGAAAGTATAAAGTACTGTGATAATAACTAATAATTTAATCTGATCTAATCAAATTATTTTAATAGCGCTGATCCACACTGTTCAGGAGCGCTCTGCTATGAAATGTTTTAACAACAAAGTTTTAAGGGCTTTACAAAATGAAGGTAGAGAAGTAATAGAAGTGAGATTGGGGGAAAGATATTTCGATAGAGGGGGCCTACAGTAGGAAAGTGCAGATTTTGCATAAGCATTGTTGGAAGGTATCCTAAAAAATGAGAATAGGCAGCTCTCAGTCCCTTACGAAGAAGCAAGTTAAAAAGGTTAGCTAAAATTAATAGTAAAAAAATAAAATTAAAAGTTAATAGTAATGTAACAATAATTAATATAGAAAGGATATTTCAATGTCATAATAATCAATAGTAAAAGCACGTACTAATCTAAAAATAACTAATACTAAAAGTGCATGGTAATGTGAAAATATTTAATAGTAAAAGTATATAGAAGAGGCAAAATAAATTATAATATTGATGAAATTATACTGAGAAGCATTTTAAAAAATAGAAAATAAAAATAATATTCGTTTTATTGCTATTTTACTAACGTTATTTCATATTCTTACACACGTCATAACCCACAAACGATGTATCTTCAAGCATCAGTACGACTTGAAAAATGGTTGTTGCGACTTTTTACCATTCAATCCCTGAAGCATTTGGAGCCTAAACGCTTTACAGCTTCACTCCCTTGCCACTAAACTACAGGCAACAGACGGGTGAAACATTAAATGCAATTATGAGAGTTGAACCCTCTAGTTGTGGGTCACTCTGGCTTTGAAGCATGCATGAAAATTTAAATTTTTTGGAGACTATTTGTGATAAAAATAAAATAAGAATGTCAAACTTGGAATAGAAGTTTGGCCTAATGAGACGAGGCATCCGAAATAAGGAAAAAATCAGGAAAAGTAGTAAAAAGACTGGTTGAATCATATTTCATTATTCAATGTGAGTTGATTTCTTTTATATGTAGTGTGTCACTTATCGATGGAAGTTTCATTTATTCACGTTGTACAAAAGACGCCATTAGTTACACCAGCATACTCTCATAATCACTAACGGTTTGAATGCTATCACCACTATAACCACTCACAAAACAACCTTCAAATTAAACATCAGATAACCATCAAATATTCACCACAGTAACTACCAAACGACAAAACCCACCACAGATCTCACCATTCAGCCAAGAGTGATTCTAACGCAGAAGAACAGCACCTTAATAACAGACCTCACACATACTTCAAGTCTCCGCTTTGTACAAGGAAAGCCAGAAAGACTCTTGTGCATAGCCGCGTGCTCTTACCCGCCACCCGCCCTAGTCATCACCCTCGACAAGCAGTCCCTGCGAGGGGTTAACCATCAGCAGGTGCGAAAAGAAGGAAGGAAAGGTTAGAGGTGTTTGGGTATGCTGATTGGGGCTTCACTTTTCGATCGTGAATATATACTTTTGAAACGTCATAGGGTTGATTTGATGATTAGACAAGGTGGAAAGTATGAAATTCCTAAAGGTAAGATAAGATTGTAAAAGATTGAAAAGGATAAAACTAGTGTAGATTGCTACGAGATTTGGAAAGTGTAAAAAGTAGTAGCACTAGTAGCAATTTAATATAGGCTTTCGGGGATTCCACGTTAGTCATTGAAGCGCACTGCACAACTTAATATGCCGGTTGCTTCGCCCACTCATTTCTTTACGCACTCCAAATTGCTTATTTCAGCGTTGTAAATATAAGAAGCAAGTTTTAAATATTTCCGCTAGGATTGTTCAAGTGTATGAAAATTTGTCTTTTTACTTTTAAATAGGGATGGCTAATCATAGTGAGGCTTTTATGATTGTTATCATGCCTCATTTTTGTATTCATTTATTTTTGTGTTTCTAGATAATTTTGAATTACGTTTTTAAGCCTTATTTGTTAACATTCTGCCGTTACGGTTTTTATTGAAGCAGTTTATGGTAAGTTTTTTAACTGTTCAAAAAATTAAAGAAATCAATTTCTCACTCTAGCTAAATAGATTTTTTAGTAAAATGCCACTGGAAGGGCAATACACCACACGTGAAACACTTACACAAAACGAGGAGGCAGAAACTTTCTTCTAAATGCCGTTGTTCAAAACGGAAAACGCAGCAAAGAGGAAGTATAGTCTTTTTTTTTCTTTTTTTATGAGTCAATAAACGTCTCTTTAATTAGATAGACTGAGATTAGCTACAAAGTTTATATAGCAAATGAGAGGCGGCGTTATTCAAAGATACTCCAAATGCATGTTCTAATCAGCTTTAGTGTTCTGATTACTGATGTACAATGGACAGTTCGATGTGATGAGCAAACAGGAGTAAAAGTGCAAATATGAAAAAAAATTGAAGCATACTTTCAAGTTTTATGAATAAATCTTTTACCAGTTCAACGAATGGAGTTGTCGAGTAATATTGAAAACACTTAAATAAATAGCGCTATTTCATCGCAAAACATTAAAAAAGTTACTTTATGTTGGCTTGGAATGAAATTCCGAATAAGAAACCGGCATATTGAAAGTTGGTTCGTGAGCATCCGAGTGACCCAGCGCTTTAGAGACTTTTTTAATTAAAATTAATTAAGATGATACTTATAGTTTCTCTCTGAGCCACAATGCAATCAAAGACGAGTGGCCTTGAAGTGGCGCTGGCTCACAAGAGGTCTTAAACCACTCGACAGAATCCCCAATGGCTTCAAACAGAATTTCTTTTTTAAAATTGTTTAGAAAAATCAATTTTAATTTTATTATATTTTTGAAAAATTCAAAACAAAACAATACTTCAAAAATGAATTCACCAAATCACCAAAACTTGAATCGAGTCTGAAGTAAATAAATCAGGCTGAAGTTTCAATTCACACAGTTCACTGAATAGGAAAATATTTTGAAGCTGAATGACTTTAATTGAATTTGATGAATTATAAAAATGTTTGCAAACTTGAATGAGTCTAAATCCTTCTTTTTCCATCTCTGCCGCATCAAACAACTCAGACCACTTCTTGACACTTCCACTCTCAAATTGCTAGTCTTTTCGCTTGTTCTATCTCGCCTTGACTACCGCAACTATTTATTCTATGGTATCCCTGAAACTACTTCACACCCCTTACTGACTTTTTCAACAGTGCTGCCCGCCTTAATTCTAGTAGTCTTGTATATGACTACTATTCTCATCTCTCTAGATTGGCTGCTTTTAGATGAAAAATCAATATTGAACATACTTTTCCTTATCTTTGAAATTGAAACCACTTTTTACCTGCTTTCCTCACTGACTTAAGCAACTCACCACCACAGCAAACACTCAGATCATCCATTCTTCCTATGAGCCCCCATAACCATACCCACACCTAATCAACATTTTTCTACTGCGGCCTTTTTCTATGGAACACTTTCCTTACCTCACCTCCCGCACCTTTTTTCTTTCATTCCGTAAAGTTTTTAAAACTCACCTAGAGGGAGCATTCATTAGAGGAACATTTTTAAATCACCCTTAAATCTCTTAATATTCATCAAACTTTTCATTCGCCCCTTCTTCCACCATTCATAGTTTAAATTAAACTTCTGATTCTTTTTTCTCTCTCATACCACAATGGGCATATATTTGAGTATCATCAGCCCGTTGATGAAATCCCGGCTTGTATTTCATAAAAAAATTTTCAAGGTTATCAGTGTAAACAAAAATGTTCCAAGAACAGATCTTTGAGGGACACCCATTGAAGAGTCAACAAAATCCGATTTTGTCCCACTGCAGCGTACATTGAAGGATCTGTTACTTAAATAGTTCTTGAACCATTCCAGTGTAAGACCATCGAAACCATATGTGCTTTCTAGCCGTTTCAACAAATTACTGTGATCAACTGAATCAAAGGCAGTTGACAAGTCTAACGGTATAAAAATTGGAAGTTTACCATCATCAACTGCACCAAGAATGTCTGAATACACTTTTGTGACAGCCGTTTCAGCGGAATGATGACGACGGTAAGCGGTGGGTGGAGAGAAGGTTTGAATTATTTAAATAGCTCATGACTCTGTTGAGAACAAGCCTTTCTGAGAGCTTGGACAAAACAGGCAGAATAGAGATGGGTCTGTAGGATAAAGCAAAGTTGTGATCAAGACTAGGCTTTTTCAACAGTGGTGTGATCTGAGCCGATTTCCAAGACTTTGGACATTTTTCTCAGAAAAAGATTGATTGACCATACTTTTTACAAAAGGTAAAATCATTTCTGTAATCTTTTTCAAAAGCCAAGTTTAAATAATTTTCTAACAAAATTAACTTTTCCCTTTTTCTTAGTTTCTTATTTGCTTTCGTCACTCTTGACCACTCTACTAATTTTTCAGCAATTTGAAGATTATTTTGGTATCTCTGGATCTTGTCTCTAATGGCTTTTTCCTTTTCTTTCCAACAGAAGTGTCCCAGTTTCAATGAATAATTTCTATTTTCTTTTTTTGTAGTTGGTGTTCTTAAGAGTTTTGTTTTTGGTCTTCTCCTTCTTATTTTTCATACTTTTGAACTCCCATGATTGTTCCATCATTTACTTCTCAGATTCAACTTCAGGCTGATGACTCTCACATCTCTACTCTCTTTTTTAAAATCCGTTTCAATTTTTTTTGGTTCTAATACATATTTCTGTATTGGAAACAGAATATTTTTGAGTAATTCTGTTTTTCAACTCAACCCTTTGAATTTTTTTCAAATACTCAGCAAGTTTTTTATAATGTGATTTTCTTCCTTCAATTGATCTTTCATCAAACCTCTCACTTGACTCTTCTTTCACCATTCATATTTAAGGTTTTACTCTTGACACTTCACATTCTCAGATACTACCATTGCAATCTGTAGCTGAATCATCTTTCTTCTATCGTCGTTGTATCCAACAACTGAAACTGTTTTCAGACAATCTTACCCTCAAATTACTCATTTTCGCATATTTGGCCTCGCTTTGGTTATTGTAACTGTTTTTACTATGGACTCCCTAAGACTAAGCTACCCCATGAAAAGTACAAAGTTTTTTTCGTTATACACTCCACACCTATCCAACCTCATATGATCTGAACTTATCTATTCTGATTCAATCTGATTTTTATTTGACCCTACCTTCTTCAACATTATTTCATCTAATCGAATTCAACTCAATCTAATCTTATCAGCCCTTTTTTAGCGCCGAATTTTTCATTCCAAATTTGCAGGACTACGAACGATGCACTACACCCTCTACCACGACATCCAGAATCGAGTGTTCTCACATCTCGAGGACGACAGCACAGCGAGATGCGCTGTGTGGCTCATGGGGCAAAAGCTTGCTGAGGAAGAAAGAATGGTCATTGTTTCGTGTGAGTTGTAGAGTGGAAGGGATTAGCATGCTATCAAAAAAGTGTCGTCTGAAAAATAGTTGGCAGAAAATTTTTTTTCTCTGCTATTATGTATGCATTTTATGCATGAGATGGAAAGATTTTTTTGTGATGAAAAGGTTGCTAATAATAAATTGTTAATGAGGTTGTGAGTTGTTGAGAGTGCTTCAACTTCTCCTGTTGTTGATAAATAATTTGAAAGGTATCCAAAACTTATAACATAATTTAGACAAAAATTGGGATTGGACATGATAGTATAGGCCGTGAAAGTGCTAAAACATCAATTCAATCTGGTGATATTTCAAATAAATAAATGAAAATTAGTTTGCGAAATGTGACGTGTGAGCTTTCTATTGAGCACTCAAATAAATTTTAAACTATATGAGCGATTGAATTATCTGACTAATTGCAATGAAGAGTTTCATTTCATAGCGTTGAATCTCAGTTCAAAGACGACCACTCAATCTATACCTAATTTATTGAGGGAAAGTTCCAACAATAAAAACAAGGTCTTTGTGTCCAAACTTTTTGTGTTAGAAATTTTGCGAAAATAGACACATTTTTATTGTTATCACAAAAAACTAGCTAACCCATTTTTATAAATAATAAATCAGCGTTTGAATAAGGTTGTGTGGCGCTGTATAAATGCTATCGACAGAAATTTGTTTTTGAAAATATTAATTCTCTCAATTTACTTTCGAAATCGAAAAAACTTTTTATCATTTAACAATTAAAAAGCCAGGTCATAGCAGACGATATAAACTGACTCAGATAGGTAAGGTAACTAATAGGGGCTGATAATGACATTAAAATAGAATAAAATGAATGAACGGTGCATCAAAGCGATGGTTCGAACGATAATAAGTGCCACAACAATTTCTGTTTTGAAAATGGTAATTGAAAAATCTTTTTATTTAAGAATGGTTAAACAGAACGATCAAAAACTCTCAATTTTTCCATTGATTAACTGAGAAGCCAGAGCACACTAAAAATAGTAATAAATTTGTCGATCTAATTGAGAATAGCATTGAAGCACATGAGCACTCAGCAAATACGAGTGATTGTGGATTTTAAAAGCAAACTGTGCAAATTTACAATGCAAACATGACGCCGATGCAAGTATGCAGACACGAAAAAAATTTATATGTCGACGAAATTAAACCGGAATCGCAAAATTGAACAAATGAAAACAGGGGTAATTTAAAATGTCATTTTGATGTCGAAGAACAGACTTGATGAAATGAAAATCTAGGAGTTCTTAGAGTTTTCTGTGAAACACGCTAGACGGGTTCTTTGGACTAAATTTGAAGGAAATAATTATTTAATGGTTGTTGCAGGAACACAACATGCGTCACAATACTTCTCCTATAGAGAGCACTCGAAGACTTCAACTCTGACGTGGCTTCCAGAAACGACTCAGGAAAGCTCATATGACACACCAACGCTGGTCCTCACTCCCTCACTAATCGCCTCTTAGAGTACACTCTGCTAAGCTGCTTATGCAGGATACAGCATATGCAAAATATATTGAAATGTAAAATGACCCAATACAAGAAAACACAATTTATATATTATAATGAAAGTTTACCTATTAAAATTTAATCTAATACGGTTCAATTGATTCACTACAACATCACACAAAGTTATTTATTGTAACACAACAAAGTAAGTTATACAGAAAAAACACAAAGAACCAATAAACGGTAACCTAATCTGAATCAAACTATTATATAGCGTCAAGTCCATACTGTTTGAAATCCTTTAGTTGGAGCGGCTGATGTCAACTTGCGTACGAATAGCGCAAAGAAAAGTGGCCATGAATGGGAAGAAGAATTTAGATGAATGAATTAATATCCTCGCAGACAGAGGTCTGTTGGTCGATAGAGCTGCTGTGATTTATCAGCAATCCATCGCACTCATTAATTTACTGCGCACTTCCTATTGCTCACAAACGAACAGCTCAATCAACCCCACTGAAACTTTTTCCACTCACTCTGCCAAATCATTTTTCCACTATATCTTGCTATTTCTTCTTTTTCCCTTTATTCATCCAAATCCCCCTTACCTTTTCTACCAAACCCAATTCTCATCGTTCTCCACCCACTCTTTCAAGCCTTCCTTTCAACTTTTTCTTCCACCCTTTCCTCCTTCCCATACTACTCAATTAAACTTTTCTATCCACACCTTTTCTTTCTTTTAGTTCCTTCCATGCACCACTCCAGTGAACCCACACACACACACGTCTGCTTCGAAACACTTGTAACATTTATCTTCTTCACAAACTTCTTTAACCTTCTATCCACAATGTTCCTGACCCCATCGTTCAGTGTTTCCTTTTTAAACTTTCACCACAAAGCAACTCTTTTTGTTTTTAAAAGTTATTGCATCTAAGAACTAAAATCCTTTTCTTTCCAATCAATCTTTCTAAATCCATTTCTACTTTTTTCAATCATTCATAGTTAATACTTTTCTTCCGTTAAATTTTTTTTCTAATTTTTCACATCTGTTTAATCGTCTATTTATCCATCCACTCATATCCTTATTCTTCTTTTTCTTTCTTTTATTTTTTTATTACTTTTTTTTTCGTATTCCTTGTTCTATTTCTTTTGTCCTGTTTTTATTTCTTTTTTCATCTTCTCAGTATTTTTTTCAGATGTTATTACTCTTACCCATCTTATACTCTCTTTTCTCACCTACTTATTTATAGCTTCATTTATTCGATCTCTAATCCATTTATCCACTCATTTATCTCATTAGTCAAATACTCACTCTACTATTTTTTTATTCTTTCCATTTGCCCATGAGATTCATCGATTCACATCATCAAACCATTACTTTCCTAGGTACTCTTTCTGTTTTGTCATCCATTCCTCCTTCCATTCATCCATCCATTCATCCATCCATTCATCCATCCATTCATCCATCCATTCATCCATCCATTCATCCATCCATTCATCCATCCATTCATCCATCCATTCATCCATCCATTCATCCATCCATTCATCCATCCATTCATCCATCCATTCATCCATCCATTCATCCATCCATTCATCCATCCATTCGCCCTTCCATTCATTCCTTTTTTATCTTTCAATCCCTTTTGGTTCTCTCATCTATTCAGCTACTTTTTCATCCAACCATCCATTAATTGTCTCATCTGTCTGTTCATGTTTTCATCCTCCCCCTTTTTCCACTCACTCATCCACCACCATCACATAATTGATCCACTCATTATTCTTTTCACCAACCCTCTCACTCATTTACAAGCCGAAATTTATTTTTTCATTTATCTGCACCTGTTTATTCCACTTCTTATTCATTCACCCCCATTTATTTATCTCTTCATCAATCTTTCTATTCCTCCTGTTATCCACACCCATTCACCCCTCAGACCCTCCAATCATCTTGTGCGATGACGCCTTCCATCCATCAGACGACAGGCGTGGTCATATAAGGTACCTTCAAACGCTTCTGTATCAGACTATCATTCCTCCACCGCCTCACCACTATGACTATGTTATAGACAATTAAAACAGGCTTTCCCACAACTACCACATAAGTTGTCTTACATTATTTGTGAGTTCATTCAACTTTTGTACTCACCACCAATTATTTATTCTATTTTTTATATGGTGTTAGTTCGATGGTGTTAGTTCAATGGTGTTAGTTCGATGGTGTTAGTTCAATGGTGTTAGTTCAATGGTGTTAGTTCAATGGTGTTAGTTCGATGGTGTTAGTTCAATGGTGTTAGTTCAATGGTGTTAGTTCAATGGTGTTATTTTTATGATTTTATTTTTTATAGTGTTATTTTTATGTTGATATTTTTTATGGTGTTATTTTGTTGTTAGTGTTGTTTTGTTGTTAGTGTTGTTTTGTTGTTAGAGTCCTTGTATTATAATGACAGTCTGTACAGGTCTGCCAGGACACAACCATTCATAGTTTAATTCAAATTCTTCAGTAAGCTCATTTGTTGTGTTGACCAGTTGCCCATTAAATTTGTTAGTTGTTGGTTCTACAGCATTCAATTCTTCATTTTGAGTCACAGAAACGCCTTTTATTTCTTGAAATATCTTTTGTTTCAGTTATATCTGTTAATCGAATGATCCTATAGTGTAGAAGTTATAAGCATCGTTTCAAAAAGTAAAACCAATTCTTTTAGTGGTAAATGTTTGTCTACTCTAATCTGACCAAAACATTAATATAGCGCTGAGCTACAGTGTTCAAGAACGTTCAACCACAAACGGTTTGAGCAACAAAGTTTCAAAAGCTTTACAAAGAAAAGTAGAGAAAAAACAGAAGAGAAACTGGGGTGGAAAGAAGTCCATAAAAGGGGCCACAGTAATAAAGTGTAAATTCAGCATAAGTACTAGTAGATGAAAATTTAAAAAAACGAATAAGAAGAAGATCAATGTCAATTGAAGGAAGGGGTTGAATAAGTCAAAAAAATTTATCGAAGTACATAGGATCAAATATTGAAAGATTAATTTTGAGAAGCACCAAATCACACTAAGAGATTCTTTCACTAATACAAGAAAATATATTAGAAACAGTAGATGATCAATTGTATTTGAGAAAGGAACTAAAGATGTAACAGTATCAGCATGAAGTTGACTCTGAAGAGAAAATGATGAATTTTCGAGAGTTCAGAAGTATGAGGAATAAAAAAAAAGACCAAAAACAGAATTCTGAAAAACACCAAATGAGAAAGAAAAAAATTAATATGAGAATATTTATAAAAAATTCTAAATTTCTTTTGGAAAATTAAAGAGATCCGTTCAAGACAAAAACCAAAAAAAGTTTCAATTTGCTGAAATAGTAAAAAGTGGTCTACAGTATCAAAGGCAGAAGAAAAATTAAAGCAAAATGAAAAAAGAATTCACCTTTGCCACATAATCATTATAATCAGTAAATAATCATTAGAGATTCAAAAAAAGAGATCTCAATGCAATGGAAAAAACATAATCCAGATAGGGTAGAACGAAGAAGATTGTGAAAAAAAATCTGAAAAGAGACAACTTTTTCCAGAATTTTTGAGATAAAGGAGAAAGCAAATGAAGTTTGTTGGTGAAGAAAGATCTAGAAATTTTTTATAAATTCCTGGTATAATAGATTTTTTCAAGTTAGAAGGGAAAATGCTGTAATTGGAAAATAATTAATAAATTCAATAATTACTTGATAAAAAAATAAAACTTTGAAAACATGAATTGGGATGATGACATGAGTCTTTTAATCAGATCAATTTCTTTTCTGATATTAAATTTTATTTGAAAAATTAAATACTCACTTTACTTAATAACAATCTGAAAAATCAATTTGTATTAATCAAGTCATTCATAATTACTTTCACAAAAATCCATCTTATATTTTTATATAATCTTTATTGGAGCAAGTCCAGAAAAACGCTGGAAATGGCACGGAACATGGTGAACAATCAAAGTGAAAGAAAAATAACTAAAACCAACAATAACTGAATGTCATAAGAATGGTCAAGTGTCTGTTGCAAAAGATCAAAAACTGACTATAGAATCAAATTTATAACTTTCAAAATTTTTTTATTGAGTCATAGTTTATATTAAATGACTATTGAAGAATGTTCCATCAAATTAACCAAAACTGGAATGTTGAAAGGTTCTAAGAAATTCAAAAGCAGAATTGTCTATTAAACCAAATGAATGAGTCTTGAAAGTTGTGAATCATATCTTAAAACCAAATGAATGAGTCTTGAAAGTTGTGAATTGAATCTTAAAGCCAAAAAACATTGGAGAGTTATTCTATTTATTTCTTCTTTTCTCCTAATTATTTTCTCAGCCATTTCTCATTTTCACAAAATGGCGGATTCGGCTATTTTAAAAATATTCTCAAAATCTTCGCAATCAGCAAAAACTATAAATCTCAGATAATTTTTTTTATTACTAATTTTAGAAACTTCAAACTTCAAATAGTTAATTAAAATAGTTTAAATTAAGTAAATTAAAGTTACGTGGATACACGCTTTTGCGAAACCGGAAACAATCTTACTAACCTAACTCACGCAAATTAACTTCAAATTGAAAATAGTTACTAATCATTTCATTTCATTTTTTTTCATTAACTTCAAATATTTTGATTCATTCTTCATTTCCTCATTCATCCGTTTTCCCTCTCCATATGTTGATAATTGAATCACTTGCTACACAGATGTTCAATTCGTTCGAACCCCCTTTTGACTGACGTGTATTGGTCGGTGGGAGAAAACATGGTGGTGAGAATGGGCCAGTCCCTGGCTGAGTTTGGAGCTTTGCAGCTGGTTAGTTGTATGGATGAATTAGACGATGGATTGGTGGATGTATAGTTGAATGGATAAGTAAGAAGGATGTTGGATGAATAAAAAAATGAATGTGTTGCAATTTTAATGAGTGGATGAATGGAAAGACATTTGTATAGGTGGATGGATGGTTGAATGAGTGAATGAATAGTTGGATAACAGTTCAATGAATGGATGGACAGTTGAATGGGTGGAAGAATAGGTGGGTGGGTAGTTGGATGGGTGGATGGACTGGTAGATGTTTAGATGAATGGGAGGATGGATGGATGAATAGATGGAAGAGAAGAAGGGTAGATTGATATGGTAATGGTTGGAAGGATGGTTGGATGGGGAGATAAATGGGTGGATGAATGGATGAAAAGCTAAACAAATGATTGGAAAGATGGGTGAGTGTATTGACAGTAGGATGGATTGATTGGTCGATGAATGGACAGTAGGACAAGGGGAACTAATATGAATGGATAGTTGGACGAATGAAAGGAAGGATGAATGATAAAATAAAAGTAGGGACAGTTTGCTGGGTGAATAAACGAGTGGATTGAGAGTTGGAGGTTGGAAGTGTTGGCTGGATGGATAGACTGGTGGATGGATGATTGGATGAATGGATTGATGGATGGGTGACTAATTGTGCCGATGGATGGGTGAACAGATGGGTAGCTGATTGGGTGGCGGGATTTGTTGAATGGGTCAATAGATGGATGATTGAATGGGTAGTGGGATGGATGGGTTGATGGATGGGTGGATAGATGGTTAGATTAATGGGTGGATTCGTGAAAAGATGGTTATTTGGAAGAAGGGTAAATGGATGGGTGGATAGATAAGTGGATAGCTGGGTGAATGAGTATGTAGAAAGATGGGTAGAGGGATAGGTGGATAGATAGCTGGATGGATGAGTAAAAGGTTGGTAGAGAAAGGAGTAGATGAATGGGTGGATGGATGTATGAATGGATGCATGGAAGAAGAGATGGATGGATGGTGGGTGAATAGATGGGTGAGTGGATGGGTAGCTAAATGGGTAGATAGATGGGTGGATGAATGGGTGAATGAATGGGTTGATGGATGAAGGAATGATTGGATGGATGAGTAGATAGATGTCTGTAGAAATAGGTGGATAGATGAGTGGATTGACGGTTAAATGGATGATTCGGTGGATAGGTAGATGGATAATTGGTGTCCCGAGTGGATTGACGGGTGGATACATGAGTAGATTGATGTTTGGATGGAAGGGAAGATAGATGGGTGGATGAATGAGTGGCTGGATGGGTGGATGGATGGGTGGATAAATGGGTGGATGGATGGGTGGATGAATGAGTGGCTGGATGGGTGGATGGATGGGTGGATGGATGGGTGGATAGATGGGTGGATGGATGGGTGGATAGATGGTCAAATGGATGGATATATGAATGATTGGATGGATAAGTGGATGAATAAGTTAATGGTTGAGTTGATAGATGGGTGGATGAGTGGATGGGTGGGTGGAGAAATGGGTAGGTGGATGAGTATATGAATGGGTAGGTGGATGGATAGATGGATAGGTGGTTAAATGGGTGGATAGATGAGTAGATGTATACTTGGATGGAATGGTGGATTAATAGGTGAATGGATGAGTCGATGGATGTGTGGATGGATGGGTAGATGGATGGGTGGATAGGTTGTTGGATGTATGGATGCATGCATAGTTAGATCGATGAGTCAATGGATGTGTGGATGAATGATTGATTAAAAAGTTGAATGGATGAATGGATAAGTGGATAGACAGGTGGATGGGTTGATGGATAAGTAGACAGGCATTTGTGTGAATGAATGATTGGATACAAAAGATAGATGGTTGAATGTATGATAGATAAATTGATGGATGAACACTCAGATAGTTTTCTTGTTTGTTCATGTGTTTTGTTGATTTTTGTTTCATTTTGTCAGTTGCTTGAATTAGTCGTTGAATGAATGGTTAGAATAGGTGACTGATCCATAGTTCTACCGTTTAAGTGGTTAATTGAGTGGATTCTTAGCTGAATAATTCACGAAACATTCAAGTTATTGATTGATCGGTTGTCTGCTTGAGTAATCGGTTGGTTGAGAGGCGCTCATTGATTGATTAGGCGGTTGGAAGCGATTCACGCCTTGATGCGTCCAATGCCTTGAATATTAATTAATTTCAACTGAAGTTTGTGAGTTACTCTTTTTTTTCAAACGAATCATTGAAAACATTTTTTTTGTATTATTTTTTATTTGCGTTTTTAAAAAGTGTATTTACTTTGTGAAAATTGAAGTAACAACGAAAATTCTTATGACGGCCCTCATACGTGTGAATGCTTTATTTTGTTTACATTTTTTTAATTCAGAATTTTTGTTGTTATCCCTCTCTTTCGTTCTCTTCATGTTTTTTTTTATTGTTCACAGGTGTCCTTCTTTTTTTTTTTTCAAAAACTTTTTCTTTGAAAATCATGTTGTGTCCCTCTTTGAACTCCTTCCCACACTTTTCATGAGCCAGTTCAAAAGAAGCTCTGAAGATCACCACACTTTTTCAGCATATTCTGAAAAATTTAATCTAATGGAAAAAATGTTTATTTATTTTTAACTTTTGACATTTTTTTGTATTTTTTCACAAGTTTCAAATATTTAAAAGACCATTATTGTTTGCATTGTTTTTTAAAAAATGCTCAAAAGCGATATGAATCTGAAGCTGCGAAAAAAATTGTCATTCAACTCGATTGGAGGCATCGATTTCGAATGGTTCTTGATCTAATTTTGAAAACTGTTTTTTCTTTGTATGCTTTTTCCTATTTTTTTGCAAAATTATATTCATTGACTATATTTTGGTTGAGCCTTTGAAGCAGTTTGGAATATTTTAAGGCTATTTAGTTCTACTCATCAACCACATTTGTTTCTCATTGAAACATCTCCATCTTTCTGAAAACTTATGATTTTTCCACACCCCTCCACGCACCCACTTCCCCTGCCATACTACTATTTCACTGTTTAACTACCTCCAAACACACTCACACTCACACACACACACACACACACACACACACACACACACACACACACACACACACACACACACACACACACACACACACACACACACACACACACACACACACACGCACACACACACACACACACAAACTTATAACCCCTGATCTTCTCTCATCCACATCTCAACCTCTTTCCAAGCAACCTCAACCGTCACTTCCAAATGCTCAGACCAAGGGTAAGGAGACCGAGTGTCAGCTCTACATAAGCGACATCAAGAGCTACCACTTCCGCACCTATGTCCTCATCGCTAGCAACCTCATGGGAACATCCAGCGAACAAGTCACCATCAAAGACAGTGAGTTCATTTGAACAAATGCAATATTTTTTTTTAATTTCGTTTTTATTTCTGATAGTCTTTTTTTGATTGTATTATATTCCACATTTTCTATGAATTCAATGCATAAGTTCAATTGCTTTGCCATTTTTAGTTCATTTGTGACGTTGTCGTTTGGTGCTTCGTGGCATTATAACTGCATGCTCGCTTTGTGTGCACAAACTTTTTCAAGTTATTTTATGATCGTTGTAATATCTGTTTATATATTTGAGAATGAGAAAATTTCATTTCAATTCGCCAAAGAATATTTTTTGAATAGTCATTTATTATTTACGAGTCTCATGTTTCGAATAAATAATTTTTAGACTTTTTCACTAGTTACTCACAGCCACTCATTTCTGACCACCACACCCCACAGAGTCACCCCCCAAAAGTTCCCAAAAACACAACCGACAACTGCAAGGAGACAGACACACGCGCAAACACACAAACAAACAAACGCACAGACGACTACAGACTGATCTTAAGTTTTCATTTGGTTTTGGTAGAAGCGGATTTTCTTTAAAAGCTCTCGATCATTTTTTGTTTTTTTATCTCGTTTTATATGCTTGTTTCGCAATTGATATGGCTCATTTTGCCACCCTGTAAGTTATTCACACTTATTTATCACAATCTTTATTTTTTTGTTTGCAAACGCTTTCGAAACTTCGAAATGATTCACTGTTTTCCAACAGTTTTTCAACACCTCGAACGCTAATCTAAATTGAAATAAGTGAAATAGATGAGCACTCAAGCTTATTCGAAGATACATGTCACGGGAGAACTAGTCTATCATTCTGACACTTTCGTTAAATGTAGACTTTACTATTATTTCAGAGGTCCACAGCAGAACTTTCATTCAATTTTGAATCTGTATTAATAACTTTCATCTTATTAATTTTTTCAATTTGAGCAAATAAATACTGATCTTGGAATTTATGGCACGATTTTTTATCATTTCGATTATCAAAACTACCTTTATTAATAATTAATTCAGTGTAAATATACTCGATATTGGTGAGGAATTGCTCTTAAGAATATTTGATAATGGAATATGTGATAAGATAAATCTCATGATCCAGTTTTCTAATGATTGGATATAGACTGTATATAAGGCAATGTATTAATACTTTCAAATCCGTGATAGCTAATATACTTTTGAAGAAGTATTAGATTTATATAAAGACTTTAAAAACGGGAGTAACATTAAGTTGAAGCTATAAAAACTGAAACTAGCACTAGTGAAACTATTACTACTATTGAAGCTAATTTGAGTCCCAAAAAACAAATTTTATGACCACTTGGGCCCATTTTAGCTCGAAAATAATGCAATAAATGTATTTTGTTAATTCACAATGTTGCTGCTTGAGAAGTTGCATGCAGTTTTAAAAGTGGGTGCATAAAACCGAAAAGAATCTGGTTTAAGGTGTTTAAGTTTTTTTAAGAGTTTAAACTTCCAGAAAAAAATGAAAAAAAATAAAGAAAAGAATGAAGAAAAAAAAAGAAAATATTAAGAAAAGAAAGCAAATATAAAGAAAAGTAGAGCAGGAATTTTAAAACGATCCGTATAATCCGTCCGTTAAATTAATTTGTTGATAAATAATAGTAAAAGGAAGCATATGTTTTGAGTGTTCACATAGGACATTTAAATGATTAAGTTATTGATCTTTATGAAGCTTAAAAATGTACTATCTGTTACTTTCAAATATTGAACACTGAAACAAGAAATTTATATAAAGCAAAAATAGATCGTTTTTCTCATTATTTAAGACTAAAAAACATTTTTTTGTCATAAAACACAATATAGAAAAGTATTCTCAACACTCAGATAATTACAATGACTGGCTTGGAAAACAGGGGTATTATTTTTTTTAAGGTTTTCTTCGTGTTTTTCACGGCGTCTTTCAAGACCCTTCCTCACCAATTCTTCAGAACATCATTTTTTTAATAGCACTGATAAATAATTTGAAAGTAAAGAATAAATAAATAACTCAAAATAACTGATTTCATTAGTTTTTTAAATTCTTATATTTGAAGTGAATATTTTGGTTTTCATGTTTCGTACTCTTCATTTATTCATGATAAATTTCTGTGTCATCCAATAAAATCTTTTGAAACAAGAAAGATTTCAAAACTTGTTTTTCGAGAATGGAAAGCTTGATGTGTTCGCTCATAATTAATTCAACCGTTATTCAAGTATTCAATCAATCATGGCACACCAAAAATCTTTTTGTTGCGGAAAAGATTAAAACTCATTGTTTTCCAGAGAAAAAGTCGTTCTAGTTTTTATTTTTACAGCATCACAGCAGAATTGGTGAAAACTTTTGGTTACGTGTATTCAACATACATGACTTGCTAAATACATGAGACATCTTTCTGACTTTTTCAATATTTTCATTATTTTCTATTTTTAATTTTTTTTTAGATTTTATATTTGGTATTTTTATTCAATCATTGTGCTCTTCTCAGTTCGTTTATTTATTTTGATCATTATTTATAAAACTTACTATCGATGCAAAAGCCTGATTCTATTTTTTAAAGGGTGGAACTGAATGTTTTGAGAAGTTAGCAAAAAGCTGATGGTCACAAATGAATACTGACTTTCTGGGTGAATAAGCAGGGAAATAGGAAATATTTCAAAATGGAATATTTTTTTATATTTTTTTATATTTTTTTTAAATGGAATTTATAAGAAATGTGGTATCAATATCTGAGCATTGAAGATCTATGAAAAAATTAATTAAACATTAAGAAATAAAGTGAAAAATAGCTCTCAATTTCAAAATTTTTTGGAACTTCGTTAATTCGTTAGTTGAGCAGTTAAAAGTGAAAACGTCATGAAACATGATTAGGTATTTAAAACGATAGTAAAAATATTCATGTTGATGAAATTTATGATTGGAAAAATCAAAAAAAGTTAAAAGAATTGAGAATTATGTAAAGAAGAAAAAATAAAAATGGAAAAAATGGCAGAAATGTGTGGAATATCTCATCAAACAATTGACTTCAAACATGATTTTTTTGAATAAAGAAATGAAAAGTGTTAATAGTGTAAAAGTTATTTTTAAAAAAAAAATAACAGAAGAGAAGAATTTTGAAAAGTGAAAAAATAAATTTAAAAAAAATAAAATAAAAAAAAGAAAACAATCACTAAATAACAATAAATAAAGAAAATGAAAAAATCTTCATGAGGAGTAATTAATTATATATGTTTATCAAACATTCTAGTATTTATGACATGATTATGCCTTCCATCCTCCTACCATCACCTTGTCTTCAGTTCCTGACTTCTCAAAAATCTATGACTCCTTTGTCAAAACTTCTCAACCGTTCTTAATTCAATAATACAACTATCACCTTAAAAATCTCAGCACATCACAAGCTGCTGTTAATTTCTCTTTTTTCTGTCATTTGATTTTTTTTCTTATAATATTAATTATTTTAAATAAAGACCTGAAAGCGTTGAAGCAACGAAGCTCCACGCACACACACGTTTCACATGCCCAGTCCTACACTTTTTTTGATCACCTTCCAAGCTTTCACTTCTTTTGAACTGCTAACTCATTCTGACTCTTCACAGAAGCCATCCACTTCAAACCCTCCCTGATTTCACTATTGATACGTTGTGACTCGGCCATGGAACCGCTGTACTCTTTGCTAACTTTTTCAAGCTGACTAGAGTTCAGTAAGGTGGAAGTGAATTTTAAGTTTTCATTCCCTTCGCTTCATAAGCAACTAAATCCACTTTGAATGAATATAAAGGATCAACCATGAATTCAAAACTTCAAAATAATCGATTTCATTTTCAAAAAGTAACTTTTTTTATCAGCACTCTCATAATTGCCTTATTATTTGAAAACTTTAATTTATTCCATAATATCGACAGAATATAAAGTCCTTCAAAGTAAGGCCGTTCATCGACTGTTTGAGTGAATTTCAAAGGCTTGAACTGTTTTTAATGGGTTTCAACAACTTAGCCATCCACAGTGCGTCCAGGCTTCGCAAGACAAGCTGGTCTGTAAGGCACATTTCTATCTGGGAAGCTTGTTAGACGCAACAAAATGGCATTTGAAAGTTGCACGTAGTTCTGTTTTATTTCCAGTTTTCTTCAATTTTTTCGACTTTTTCTGTTAGTGCAATAGTTTATGCCATATTGATTGAGCATTCTATTCATAATAAGAATGCTTTTTGTTTTTTTTATTTTTTAATCTTTTGAACAATCTATTTTTGTGTTTTTAAGTTTCATTAATATGCATAGTTTATACATTATACTTTAAATTTCCCTTTTTTTTAATGTCATACTGAACTTCAAAAACGGAGTCTGATTTCAGATTTTCTACAGTTTTTACATTTTTTTTTCTTTTTTAGTTAGCGATTGAATAATGGACAAATCTTCAGATTGGATGAGAGATCATTAGTAGGCGTAAAAAAATATATAAATAACGGTTTTTAATTTCATTAATTTTGATAAGTTTTCATCAACTTGTTTTAACTTTTATTTTTACAATTGCATATATATATATATATATATATATATATATATATATATATATATATATATATATATATATATATATATATATATATATATATATATATATATATATATATATATATATATATATATATATATATATATATATATATATATATATATATATATATATATATATATATATATATATATATATATATATATATATATATATATATATATATATATATATATATATATATATATATATATATATATATATATATATATATATATATATATATATATATATATATATAGGTTAAAGGGTGTTTTTAGTGTTAATTCCAAGTTTACTAAGGATTACTAGTCCGAATCGAATATTAAACAAATAAAAGAAAAATTGAAAAAAATTTCTCTTCTTTTTATTCAACCAGAAACTCCGATCTATTAGCAAAATTTCGTCTTTATTTTTTTCAAAGTTAATTTTTCTTATTTTCAGTTTTTATTTTTAATTTATTAATTTGTTTCTCAAAGTTTCATTCCGAGTTCTTTTTTTCATTTTATTATTTTTTCGTTTTTCACAAAAATCACCCTAATGAAACAAATTTAATAAGTTTTTTTCGTGATTTGGAAACTGATTATGATATTGACCCACTGTACATATTTTTATCTTTTTTTTCTCTTTTGTAAATAAAATTATTTCAAAATTTTCAAAAAAAATGGTCCAACTGATTTTAATCATTCCAAAATTGAAAAAAATAAAATAAATTATTTATGGAAAATATTTATAAATCACTTTAAAATTTTCGTGAATTCAAATTAGTCAACCAAGCTTCTATCTTGTGAATAGAACTTTCGAGCTTATGAACGAATAATTATGTTGGAGTTTAAGGCCAAAAGAAAGTTTCGAGAATTTTAATAATCTGAGCTTTTGAGACTTATTAAAAAACTTAATTTTTGTATAATTATTCTTTTTCGTCTCTTTTTTACCTCGTTTTTTTCATTTTTCTTATTTCTTTTTCCACTTCTTTACTTTTTTTCTTTTCCAGAACCTAAAATTAATTGATAGAGCATTTGATCGAAGCAAAATGAAACAAGTAAACTTTTCAAAGTAGTCTCAATTTACGTGCAAAAGGTCATAAAGTTCCAAAGGATTGTTTTCATAAATCCGGCAGAAGCGAGTAGCAAGTAATTAAGAGGATAAGAACTCTTAACTTTTTGATTCATGAGTTCCTGCTGCCTCCGCTTCCGCCACTCAACATTGCTACATATTCCAACCAAGGAATCCCTATTCTTTCTGAAATAGCTTTAATAGAAGCTATTAAAACTAACTTCTGAAATAAAATAAAATTTAAATAAAAAATAATATCTAATATTAAATTTGATATGTTTCATTACTATTAATATAAAGTATTGATAGTAAAATATAATAATATTAGTAAAAAAACTACTATTTGTATATATTATTAATATCAATCTATAATATTAATTTTAAAATATAGTAATAAAATTATAATATATAGTATTAAAAATATAATATATAGTAATAAAATTATAATATAATAATATTATTGATATATTATATCAATAATAATGTATAATTTCTAGATTGAAACAAATTTTTGGAAAGAAATACGTTTTAAATTCAGTACTATATGGAAGAATAATATTAATTTATAATTCAATGGGAAATTTGACTTTTCTCTTATTAAACTATGGATTGATTGACTTTTTTCATACGATCAAATTTAATAGGTTTGTAAAACGAAATTTTCATGGAAAAAGAACTATAAAAACACTTTTTTTAAAGTGCTAAACTCAAGTATGAAAAAACAACGAAATATAATTTTGAAAATAAAAAATTTCCTAAATTCTAAAGCAAAAAAAATAATCAGAGCTTCGAAAGAAAAGGTAAAAACTTTGAAAAGTTGATGAAAAGTAAAAGCATAATTATTTCAATATGATGGAAGATGGTAACAACGACGAGAAAAAATTAATTTCAGTTTGAAAAATGTCCGATTTAGTTTTTCTGCTTCAAAAATTGAAACATTTCTTTTCAACACATTTTAAAAGCTACAAACCCAAATTTATGTGTGTCTTTGTACGCATGAATGTGTGACTTGTGTCTCATTATGTGCCTTCATCCTTTCATTTCTATTTCACGTTTGTGTGTGTGTGTGCGTGCGTGTGTTTGTGTTTGTGTGCGTGTGTGTGTGTGTGTGTGTGTGTGTGTGTGTTTTTGTGTTTGTGTGTGTGTGTGTGTGTGTGTGTGTGTGTGTGTGTGTGTGTGTGTGTGTGTGTGTGTGTGTGTGTTTGTGTGTGTTTGTGTGTGTTTGTGTGTGTGTGTGTGTGTGTGTGTGTGTGTGTGTGTGTGTGTGTGTGTGTGTGTGTGTGTGTTTGTGTGTGTGTGTGTGTGTGTGTGTGTGTGTGTGTGTGTGTGTGTGTGTGTGTGTGTGTGTGTGTGTGTGTGTGTGTGTGTGTGTGTGTGTGTGTGTGTGTGTGTGTGTGTGTGTGTGTGTGTGTGTTTGTGTGTGTGTATTTGCGTTGGTGTACAAAGTTTGTGTTTTTAATTTCTATTTCAGTACGCACCATAAGTACATAGTTGTTGGTTGCAGTCTCATTGTTGGCAACGTCTTTCCCTCATATGCTCTTCCTCCCAATAACACCTTCAACCTGTGGCTTCAGTGCTGACTCAAAAACGGAATTGTTCGTTTTTTCAATATTGTTATTATCATTCTTTAGCCACTCCCGTAAACTCCTAATGGACTTTATTTCATCCTGAATTTCAAAAACTTGATTTGAATTTTTGAAAAAATGAAATAAATGAACTGTTTTTGAATTTAATTTTGCTTCGAACATAGAAATTGAAAAGTTCAAATGAAAACTTGAAAGTTTTCCAATGAAAATAGTTTTATTTTTGATTCCATTATGACGGACTTTATTCAGCTTAACACTTTTTTACAGAGCGATGTTTTTTTTGAATTAAGTTGAATGATTCGAAATTGAATAGTAGAAGTTTGTTACAACAACTGGAGGTTGTTGAAGGATGGTGAGAAGAACATCTGACTTCAGTTAACAATGCCTCAACAATGTGGCCAGCATTGGTAAGTGGAAACTGATTGGTTTATAAAAGGTGGAAATAAAGAAAGAAAAATGAAACAAAGAAGAATCAATGAGTTGTCAAAAAGACCAGAGTGGTCAATGAAGATGAACAACAAAGAGTTATGTGGTTTTAACTTCAATCATCAGCAAGCGTGCGGGAATTATGTGAAGGTGGCTTATGATATTGAAATAAAAAGTTAAAAAAACACAAGTTGTTTTTTTAGATCTGAAAAACGTATAACATTTCTCAAGTAAGCTTCTAAGAATTAACCTATTTTATCTAATCATGAAATTTGTAACGCGTTCTTTAGCACTATGTTCAAAGGCGCTCCCATGGAAACAGTTTTACTCGCTGTGAGTTACTAGAGAGCTAGACACTCTAGGACGGCGTCTGTACTTTAATTGAGTTGCCACTTTTGAAGCTCAAACCTGGGCTCACCCGATCAGACTTCACAGCGGAACAGGCGATTCATTACTCCACAGAAGCTGAGACATCAAACAAAAATCCATAAGGCCACAAATAGCCAGTGTAAAATAAAAAATAAAAGCAAGCTGATGAAACCTCAACTGTTTACAATACAATACAAAAAAAAACACAAATGTTATTATAGTGGCATTAACCCCGTAGAGTTTCGAAGCCACTCAAAACGCCAAGTATATGAATAAGTCGAAAACAAATCAGGTAAATACTGAGAGATACAAAATAGTTGACAATAATATCAAAAAACTGTTGAGAAATTTTTCATCTTACAAAAAATATTACAAAGAAAAAAAAGCGAAAAAGAAGAGCAAGAAAGTTTATAATAGCTCATATTCATCTTAGATAATTACTGAAGAATGTTTCCTGGCCTAAGAAACCTTACAAAGAATGGCAAAAACAAATGAAAAAAGCAGTCAAATTCACCAAAACTTTAACGTCATGAAATACTCAGGAAATATCAGAAGAAAAATTGACAATAGAAAAAAATCAGTGAACCTCAAAAATTTTAAATTAACCATAGATTATAATCATATGGAAAAACTATTGAAAAAAGTTCATTGTTGCTGAAAATGCCACAAAGAATGAACAAAATCATAACTCAAAAACAAAGTCAAACCACTTAAACTGTTGCAACAAGACAAATAAGAGCAAAACTTACAACAAAATTGAAATATGAATATAATATAGTTGAATTCACTAATTGCTTCAATAACTATTGAAAAACGTTTCATTTTTGTGAGACGAGCGCGATGTCGAAGAACATTTCTTCTTTTCCGTTTTGTCCTTACACTTTTGCTTAGCACCGTAATAAACGGTTGTTTTGCTACAGACTGTCTTTAAATTTGCAATTTGGAAGAAAATCGTATGTTAAAATTTACTATAAATTTCATCATATTTAGATTTAAGTTCTGGCTTAGAATATAAATATTCATCATCAATATTTATAAACTAATCTCTCTACTTTCTTCGGAAGATTTCCTTTTCACCATTTTTCCCACCTCGCTTTGTTATAAGTAGAATTTTTTTAAATCTAATTTCACTAAAATCTGATCGTAGGTTTCCTTTTTTTTGAATAATGAACTTCACAAATAATCTAAAAATGAATATGACAACAGAGGTTCATGAAAATGTGGATAAGTAGCATGACACAAAATGAAATTTCGTTTCGTTTCTATAAAATTTTTCGCCTTCATTTCCAATTTAAAAAAAATTCATATAGTGATAAGTTGTTTTGAAAAGGTTTAAAAAATTAAATAACTCTCAATCTCGCCCCACAAATAATGTTGAATATTCACTGAATGTTAAGATTCAGTGTAAAAGTTAACTCTTAATTTCCGTCCAATTGTCTCAAGTTCAAGTTTCGAATGTCTTCTTATTTTTTTACATTTTTATTTATTTTATACTAAACAAGTAAAAACATTATTTTTATGAAAAATAAATTCAACGTGAAAAAATCATTGAAAGCTATAGAAAAAATCGAAAGTTGACTTTTATTAATTGTATCCTGAAGCATGGAAGAACGTGGCTGATAGTCAGAAAAGCTAGAAAGGCTTGAAAAAATGAAATATAAAAACAAAATCAACAAAATAAAAAAGAAGTAAACAAAAGAAAAAACGAAGAGTGAATTTGTTGATCAAAATGCAAAGTGCGGCCAATATGTGTGTGTATATGCCACCCTTTTGGAGAGGGTATATCAAAGCAAATTAGCATAGGCTTTTAAAAAATTGATTTTAAAATTAATTTATTGATTCAAATACAAAAAAAATTCAAACTGTTTTAGCGAGCAACTAAGGCATTGGCGTTAGTCAATCCTTCGAAAGATTGTATGATGTCGAAATATTGAAAAATTTTGATTTGAAATTTTGGAAAAGCGTAATTGATAATCTAAAATTAACCATACTATGACTTAAAAATTCCATTAAAAAAACAAAAAAACATTCTAAGCAAGTCAACTCATTTTTATAGCGTTGATGAACACTGTTCAATGGCGCTCTGCTACGAACTGGTTAAACAAAGTTTCAAAGGCTTTACGAAATGAAAGTTAAGAAGTAATAAAGGTGAGATTGAGGGTAAGAGAGTTCCATAGAAGGGGCCCACAGTATTAAAGTGCAGATTTAACACAAGTACTATTGGAAGGTATTCTAAAAAATGAGAATAAGTAGATCTCAGTCCCTTAAGAGGAGGCAACTGAAAAAGGTCTGCTAAGTAGTAAAGTGAGTGATTTTTTTCAAACATGAAAGTGCAGATTTCGAAATTTGATCTTTTTTAAAGAAACAACCAGTGTGAAGGGATGAAGGTAGGAGTTAGACGAGAGAATCTAGGAGTGCCAAAAACTAAGCTGGCAGCGCTATTAAAAGCTTTGGTGAGATAATGTAACGTAGTCTCTGGGAGTCTATAGTATAAAGAGTTACAATAGTCAAAGCGGGACAAAATAAGCAAAGAAACTAGT
The DNA here is from genome assembly GCA_947562095.1 of Branchellion lobata. Taxonomy (NCBI): domain Eukaryota; kingdom Metazoa; phylum Annelida; class Clitellata; order Hirudinida; family Piscicolidae; genus Branchellion; species Branchellion lobata. The sequence goes on along the minus strand of OX387251.1, from coordinate 168,718 downwards.
AGTTTGAGGGTTGGATTGTCTAAGAAAAGTTTCAGTTGCTTGATACGGCAAAGATGAAAAAAAGATGCTTTAGCTACAGTTTTCAACTGTGGTATGAGAATAAGTGAAGAGTCAAAGCCTATTGTATAAAATGAAGTGTATTGTATTGTTTTGTATAATATGAAGTGTATTGTATTGTTTTGTATAATATGAAGTGTGTTGTATTGTTTTGTATAATATGAAGTGTGTTGTATTGTTTTGTATAATATGAAGTGTGTTGTATTGTTTTGTATAATATGAAGTGTGTTGTATTGTTTTGTATAATATGAAGTGTGTTGTATTGTTTTGTATAATATGAAGTGTGTTGTATTGGTTTGTATTTTTTTGAATAGTACTGAAGTAAATGGAGCAGTCATGTGTTGTACAGTCCAGAGTGGCCACTGACCACTGGGCGCATTTGAAGCAGAGACCACGTAGCGGGTGCATTGGCTCGAAGATGATGGGTGCTGGAGCGAATAACTGATGTCACATGACTGCTGATTCACTGTACAAGTTACTTTCGAGTGTTTTAAAACTTTAGTTTTTAAAATAAAAAGTAAGGTTTCATTATAAATTAATTTTTTGGTTTAAATTATTTAAAAACTCATTTCAGAGAAAACTGAACAAAAACTGCAGTTTTTTCAAAATTAGATTTCAACGATAAAAATGTTTTAAAGGAAAGGTTTTCCAAAAAACAGAAAAAAAAATGTATATGTAAAATATCACAATATACATTTGTAAATTGTCATGAGGAGTGTACATCTAAGAAATGTTTCCGAAACAAAGCTGATCCATGCATTGAAGTTAGGTGGCAAACGAGTGTTGTTGTATTGCTACACAGACTTTGCAAGTGTTGTTGTAATGCTACACAGAATATGCAAGTGTTGTTGTATTGCTACACAGAATATGCCAGTGTTGTTGTAATGCTACACAGACTATGCCAGTGTTGTTGTATTGCTACACAGAATATGCAAGTGTTGTTGTATTGCTACACAGAATATGCAAGTGTTGTTGTAATGCTACACAGAATATGCCAGTGTTGTTGTAATGCTACACAGAATATGCAAGTGTTGTTGTATTGCTACACAGAATATGCAAGTGTTGTTGTAATGCTACACAGAATATGCCAGTGTTGTTGTAATGCTACACAGAATATGCAAGTGTTGTTGTATTGCTACACAGAATATGCAAGTGTTGTTGTAATGCTACACAGACTATGCCAGTGTTGTTGTATTGCTACACAGAATATGCCAGTGTTGTTGTAATGTTACACAGAATATGCAAGTGTTGTTGTATTGCTACACAGAATAGGCGAGTGTTGTTGTATTGCTACACAGAATATGCCAGTGTTGTTGTAATGCTACACAGAATATGCCAGTGTTGTTGTAATGCTACACAGAATATGCCAGTGTCGTTGTATTGCTACACAGAATAGGCGAGTGTTGTTGTATTGCTACACAGAATAGGCGAGTGTTGTTGTATTGCTACACAGAATAGGCGAGTGGTATCCACCTTGGTGGCATGCTTTTAATGCATTTTCAAGTGTTGCTACTTGTTGTTGCTATTATTTCTCGTATAAAATACTATGAAGCGTGAAATGTTTGTATTCACCAGCAACAAACCAGTCTATGGTATTATTGGGAAGTTTCAACAGAACATCACTGCGTCTCTTACTGCCTCCACTGTGTCTACTCAATTACTTCAAACCCCTGCGTCCCTTTTTTTTTCTTTCACATTTCCTCTGTCGACCTACGCTTCTCTGAGGGATTTGTCTGCCAGAGTGGTGATCTTTTGAGTAACTTTGTGGCATTTTTATTGTTTCTAACATTTTCATCTTTTTTATGGTTTGATAAATTTTTTTGTTTTGAGTATTTATCCTTCTTGTTCTGACTATTTTTTTTCAGTTTTCACATGAAAATTTGGAGTGTGACAGCTGAAAAGACAAAGTAAAAAAGTCATGAAATATTCATAAATTACGATAATAGGCGAATAAATAATTTTTAAAGGTTATTCAAATAAAGTGAGAAATAAATGAATATCAAAATGATATAAGCATTCGAATAAAATGGATTCTGATTTTTAAATATTTTTTCATCAAACCTTCAAACTACATAAGCAAACATGAGTTATCATTTTGAGTAGACATTAGAAGAAAGTAAGAAAGTCGAATGTGAGAAAAATGTTTGAAACTTGTGGCTTGCGGTGAATCTAAGCTAATCAAAGCACTTGTCTAGCGCTGAGCTTTGGCCTTCAAAAACGCTCTGCTACATGCTGTTTAAACAAAAAAGATTCAAAAACTCTGCGAAACAAAGTAAAGAACGAACAGAAATAGGGAGAAAGAGAGCTACATAGAAGTAGGAAAGTGCAGATCCCACATAAATATGATGAGATGGTATCCCAAAAAATGAAAATAAGTTGATCTCACTTCTTTACCAGGTGGTTGTTGTTATTGTGTGCTGGAATGTCGTTGGGTGTGGCGATTGCGCGATTAAAGAAAATTCAATTGAAAAAAATTATAGAGAGAAAATTCATTTTAAATTCGATTAGGAATTGCCAGTCACGGACTAAACACGTCATTGTTTTTTTCATAATATTTCTTAAGTTTTCAAAATAACTTTTATTCTCTAAATTTAATTAGTGCCTTATTCTTTATAGATTACCACGAAATCATGTTTAAAAATGATTTGGAGTGAAAAAAAATCATTTAGAAATAAAAGTTTGAGTTTTATTTTAAATTCTAAAATATTAATTCTATGTTCTGCAAAGTGAATTTTTGAAAAGTGTCCAATGAATTGTTCAGTAGAATAGAAATTCTGTAGTTCTTTCGAGCTTCTTAAAATTATCTTAATAACTTTTCTTGGAACTGGAAACAATTGTTGAAGCCGGAAAAGAGTATTCAGCAGTCTTATTTAAGGCTTTTTTATTCATTTTGTGGACTTTTCCGGTCATTTCGGAGCTTCCATTGAATTGAAGAAAATGAAAACAAAGCTTATTCGAGAGGTTGCTGGAGTTCTCGGTGCGTAGCGTTTAGAGGGGATGCTCTGTTGTTGCAATGAGAAGGAGAACTCCAAATTTTCATGAGTTTTAAAAAAGAAAATTTGTCTTTTAGTTTTACCATTAATGTTTTTTTGAACATTTTTGTGAAAATATATTTTTTTAATTTTTCAATAAACTTGAAATATTCTTTGTGGAAATAAATTATTCGAAGTTTGAATCATTTTGGCGAGGCTCTTTTGAAAAGCTTATTCTTGCTCATTGTTCATTCACTCAACCAGTCACGCACTCCTTTCTACCATTCCTTCGTTTATTTTTTAATTTTTTCATTCATTCATTCATTCATTCATTCATTTTTCCATTCATTCATTCATTCATTTATTCATTCATTCATTCATTCATTCATTTATTCATTCATTCATTCATTCATTCATTTATTCATTCATTCATTCATTCTTTCTTTTTTTTTTCATTTATTTACTTACTTGCTCATTCATTCATTCATCGACTTATTCATTAATTTTTTTTTCATGCGTGAATTTATGTAGTTTTTAGCCATTTATCAGAAAGTTTTTTCTCATCAAAATTTTTTCTCATTTTACTTTTCCACTTACTCATACTTCCATAAAGCTTATTATTTACACATAATTCTTTCACTCACTCATCTATTTTTTTTCTATCCACCCATTTTATTCATCCATCCATC
>OX387251.1:140000-160000 GCA_947562095.1 Branchellion lobata | reverse complement strand
CCTCATTACTACGGGTACATATGATTTTCTATCATTCCATCCATATTCATTCACAGTGTAAACAGAAAAGTTTCGATAAAGCCTGATCTGACTAGTTCAACTTGCAACCAGCTAAAGACAATGGAACTCACACAGACAGATGCTGATCAACAGTTACTCAGCAAGACATTGGAACATCCTCAAAGAAAGCCAAGTAAAACATCCAAGCCACAAAAAAATGTTTATCAGAAGTTTTTGCAGAAAATCAACTCTAAAAAAAAAGCTAAAAGTGGCCCTATGTATTCTACACAACCACAGCAACAGCAACAGCAACAACAACATCGGCATCTTCATGAACAGCAACAACAACAACAACAACAACAACAACAACAACAACAACAACAACAACAACTACAAAAACAGCAACAAGAACAATGGCAACAACAACAAAATCAGCAACAACAACAACAAAATCAGCAACAACAACAACAAAATCACCATGAACAACAGCAGAAACAACACGGAAAAAATGAACCAGAAAACGATGAACAAAAAAAATTACAAACGTGGCAAGAAAATACAATAAAAAATTTTCAGACAAATCTTGATGAGGAAAAAAAAACATTTAATGATAAAACAATTGATGTCAACTACAAAAATTTTCCGCAACAAAAAAATTCATCACAAACGAGTCAAAAACAAAACTCATTGCAACAAAAACAAACAAAACATCAATCCACGATCGATTTGAGTCCTAAAAAATCATTATCCTTCCTCAACCTTTTTTCAAAAAAACACAAAAAAACATCTCAGGTTGGTTTTTCAACTTGTTTTTGTAGGATTTTTGATTTTTTTTGCAACTGTCATATTTTCTTGGAAATCTGTTTAGTTACTCGATTAACAAAACATTTGAATGTTTTTATCATCAAAGTTAGCAGCACTTCAGCTAGTGCTGTTTTCATGGTGACATTTAAAACTATAACAGCTACTCGTATGTATATACTCTTTATTTTTTAATAAACCCTCATAACTTTCCGACTATAAAATTCTTCGGCACACATTTTGCACATTTATTTTCGATTTTGCTTTTATTTTCGAATAATTTTTATGAATAATTTCAAAATATTTTAAAATTATTTATACTACATCCCTGAACAAAAAATTATGAAAAATATTTTTAATGAAAGCCAAAGGGATGCCATTGGATTTTACTTTATTTTTGAAGAGTATCGCTTATTTTCAATTCTGATCATTCATTCTTAATATTTCCTTCAGAGGTGTCTGATCCTTTCACTTAGTTTTTCAAGATACTTGTCATTATTCTTATAAGATGATATTTTAGTCAAACTTTCAAACTATAATATTTTAGTCAAAGTTTCAAACTATAATATTTTAGTCAAAGTTTCAAACTATAATATTTTAGTCAAAGTTTCAAACTATAATATTTTAGTCAAAGTTTCAAACTATAATATTTTAGTCAAAGTTTCAAACTATAATATTTTAGTCAAAGTTTCAAACTATAATATTTTAGTCAAAGTTTCAATATTTAATATTTAAATGAGTTATTTCTAAAAATAAAATTCAAATGAATTCAATAAAAAGCTTGATGAGCCTGCATTCACTGCGGTGATGTTCATGATTCCTAAATGCTCTTCACCCACCTGCGTCTTTTATCTTGAACAGCTCCGTTTTAGGCATGATCATCCTACAACGTCCCAAAGCTGTCTGGTCTATCTAAAGCCAGTTTGCCTCACGATGGGCGGCACAGATCGGCAATGACGGTCACTTCCTACCGCCCACATTGTTCGCCTCTCAACTAACCCCATAAAACTCAGCCCTACCAATCCTCATTCCGTCTGCAACAAAACCACTCTTATCCTATATAAAACAGCCTTCGATAAATTAACTATTTCACCTTTGACTGAAACATGGATGATTGAAAAGTCTAACAAAGTCAAAAAGTTCGACTTTGTTTCTCTTGGCTACCACGCACTACACTCACACCATCTCAATGGCAGACCAGATAAAATCATTTTTCTGTTTTCCTCTGACCTCCCAAGACTGTCTCCTGTTGAGAAAGCGCCTCTGAGACAACCTTCTTTGCCAACTTGCGCTATAACAGATTGTACATTCATTCATTTGTTCACGTAAAATAAAATGAAAAAAGAATTTATGAAATCTACTTTGATAAAAATAATTATGCAAAAAAAACATTTACTTTTATGACAAAACAACTTTTTAACAACTTTTATTCCAGGATAATTGTTGAATAAAACATTTTTTATTAAAAAGTTCAATTGACTGTATCAAATAGTATGATATATGAGTTATTGAAGATAATAATGAAGGATATATTAGAAACTTTAATGAAAGAAATTTAAAAAAAAGATATATAAATGAAATTTTAAATAATTTAAAAATAAAATGTGTAATAAGATAAACTTACTTGAAAGTTATCTGATATTGAAATTGAAATTAATCAAAATAAAAGAAATAATCTTTCAATTTCAGTTTTCCATACTCATAAAACTCCATTAAAACTTCTAATACGCCTAATTGACAAAAATGTGTGTGAGCGAGAGACAAGTTCACAGAAAGCAGCCTCAACACCCACACAATACCCCTTCTTCTACACCCGATGAATCAGCAAACGTCTTCAACCACTCTCCTGTCTTCTTAATTATTCCTGCTAATGTTTTTTCTGCTCTTTTCACTAATGCTTTGTGTAATCTATTGAAATCACCTGAGAATGAACTATTGAAGACTTCCTCTCCTTCACCAATTGTTTTAGTTCGGAGGCATAAGTTTGCAGTGTTCCTGCATACTTTAGATATGCTCCTTCTATCATCATGAATGCTGTTACTCAGTCAAACATAATCATTTTCGAGTCACTTAATGTGTTTTCTGAAGTAGAATTTGGTGGACTATAAATACTGTAATGTTTAACGCTGCACACTTGAACATAATCTTCGCTATATTATGAAAATGATTAGTCAATCAAAGTCATTGAGAAGTTTTATCAGGGTTGCATAGAAGGTTCATAATCATTATAGTTACAAGCATTGTTGGATAGGCAAAGATTTTTAAGTTGAAAGCAGTGTTCCAATATATGTCAGACAATCGTTGATAGCGAAGTATCATGGCACACTTTAACCACAATCAATACGGAGTTACGAGCCCTTCTGTTACACTTCAACACCATGCAACGCACCTATCAGCAGTATAACTTATAAAGCTCACTTTAAGTTGACTCTTCTTACTACACAACATGTTTGATGAGAATTCACTCGAAGATTTTGTACCTTTTGTAGTCTCAATTAAAGTAGGTTATATCCCTTATCTGCTCAATTAAAATTATAATCATTATAAACTCAATTGAAGTTATAATCATTTTAAACTCAAAGTTATAATCATTATAAACTCAATTAAAGTTATAATAATTATAAACTCAATGTTATAATCATCATAAACTCAGTTAAAGTTATAATCATTATAAACTCAATTAAAATTATAATCATTATAAACTCAATTAAAGTTATAATCATTTTAAACTCAAAGTTATAATCATCATAAACTCAATGTTATAATCATTATAAACTCAATTAAAATTATAATCATTATAAACTCAATTAAAGTTATAATCATTTTAAACTCAAAGTTATAATCATCATAAACTCAATGTTATAATCATTATAAACTCAATTAAAATTATAATCATTATAAACTCAATTAAAGTTATAATCATTTTAAACTCAAAGTTATAATCATCATAAACTCAATGTTATAATCATTATAAACTCAATTAAAATTATAATCATTATAAACTCAGTTAAAGTTATAATCATTTTAAACTTAAAGTTATAATCATTATAAACTCAATGTTATAATCATTATAAACTCAATTAAAGTTATAATCATTATAAACTCAATTAAAGTTATAATCATTATAAACTCAATTAAAATTATAATCATTATAAACTCAAAGTTATAATCGTTATAAACTCAAATCTCTATTTTACATTATAGAATACTGGTTAGCAAGCCTGCTTTAAACCTGAGGCTCAGGCTTCGATTTCGGGCTAGGCTCAGAGTTGTTAAAAACGGTAACTCACTTAGGCGCAGTCCTAAAGTGGCTTATTCACTTAGTTGCGTTTTTATTTATATTTATACTTTTATTGTTGTCATTAATACTATGGTATAACTAAACACAGCGTAATTGCTTAATATGCCTAATTGAAGCATATTGATTATTCAATGAACTCATATTACAGCTCTATTCAAATTATATTATGTTCTCCATTGAATTAAAATCTCAAAAAAGTTGCGTACATTGTACATTTTACAAGGTGTACTATTGACTGCTCAATCGAAACCTCGTGTGTCCATTATGCAACTACAGCACAGTTTAGAATTAATTGGATTACAAACCTTGGTATATTATACCCATGAAAGATTTTACTGGATCTAATCATATAACTAATTGGTTTACCCCATGTTAAATTCTACTGTAGCACATACCTGCTCATCTCGTACTTATCTTAAATACAATCAAATTGCTCCACAGAATCAGGCTGAATACAATATATGCATGCGTACATACGTAATTGATTCAATTGAACTTCACTCCACAAGCAAATGAACTACTTTGTGTACTCAATTAAACGCCATTAGAGTATCGATTAAACTATATTATATGTCCAACTGCACCAATAACTTGTCCTAATGAATATATTTTTACAATGGTGCATATACATTATTATGGATCCAATTAACTTAGATTTAACGCGCTGGCATAAAGTATCTACAGTGAACCAGGCTACACCATGCACTCACTTGAGTTATCTTTCATATTCCTGCACTTTTGATCTCTCAGAACCTTTCACACACGAGTGGCTCTGCATCTCATTGTCAGCGAACAGAGGCTGTTTGAGTGATTCCAAATGGTTGCAGAGCACTTGGTGGGACTATTAGAAGGGAGTTTAAATAGTTTTTGGTGTTTCAGCAGATGGGGGTAGAGTATCAATTGGAGTTTGAAAGTTTGAAAGGTTTTTCAATAGCGTTTGAGAGTTGGGATAGTCGTTTGCGAAGGTTAAATTGACTGATGATTTCTAAGTTGTTTATTTCAATGTTCTCTTATCAACTTTGCAATCAAAGCAACTTTAGAAATATTTTTCAAAAGAATTCCACTCGAATGAACACTTGCAATTTGTTTCAACTTGAATGAAATTAAAAAAAACTTAACTGTTAGTATGAGTTTGCGCATGCATCGCAATATATTTTTTTCAGAATTCCGTGAAGGAAAAAAAAGCTAAAATCAAATTTCCTCTGTACAAAAGCATCAGTAAAAACAACGATGATTGCGACAGAAACAACAACATAAACAAAAACATAAACAAAAACATAAACAACAACATAAACAACATAAACAACAACATAAACAACAACATAAACAACAACTTGAACCACCAAAATAACAATTCCATCGGTGAAATCAACTTAAAAAACATAAACAACAATAATAATTTCAAAAACAACATATGCTTAGAAGACCACGTGATGAGTAGTTGCAATGGAGTTGGGGGTTGCACTGTCAAAAAAAATGAAAATAATAAAAATAAATTAACGAATCAAACATATAAAAACAATGAAAAAATGAATAACCCTGGTAATATATTGACTGATAGCAAAAAAAATAACTTTGATGACGAAACTGAAAAGATCAAAGGTCTGATGAGAAAACACGGTTATGAATTCCAAAGAAGTTTTTCCAGCCACGAAGAAGGTAACATAAAAAAGATTACCGCGAAAAATTGAAATTTTTCTATTATGATCCAAAATAACATTATCAACAACAAAAAACTAACAACAACCCTATCAACCACAACAACAACAACAACAACAACAACAACAACAACAACAACAAAAACAACAACAAAAACAACAACAACAACAAAAACAACAACAATATTATCAACAACAACATTAACAACAACAACAACAACAAAATTGACAACAACATTATCAACAACAACAACAACATTATCAGCAACAACAAAATTGAAAACAACATTATCAACAACAACATTAACAACATATTAAACAACAACAACAACATTAACAACAGCATTATTAATAATAGCATTATCATCAACGACAAAACTATCATAAACAAGAATATTATCAACAAAAACAACATTAACAAAAACATATTCAACAACAACAACAACATTAACAACATAGTCAATAACAACAACAACAAAAACATTAACAACAGCATTATTAATAATAACATTATCATCAACAACAAAATTATCAAAATCAAGAATTTTATCAACAACAACAACATCAACAACACCAAAAATGCTCAACAACTTCAACAACAACAATAACCACACCACAAAATTTTAACCGCAACTTCAACATGAAGCACCACCTGTTTAGGGACAGAAACGTCGCCTGGACAGTTGCGAAGATGGCACAAAAAAAACATTGGGAAAGAAGAAGAAGAAAAAGAAGATGATGATGCTGCTGCTGCTGCTGCTGATGAGGATGATGATGATGCTGCTGCTGCTGCTGATGATGATGCTGCTGCTGCTGCTGATGATGATGATGATGCTGCTGCTGATGCTGATGATGATGATGATGATGGTGATGAGGATGATGATGATGATGATGATGATGATGATGATGATGATGATGATGATGATGATGATGATGATGATGGTGCTGATGGTAATAGTGGTGGAATTGATGGTATGGGTTTCGAAACCCTTCTCAGAAAATCCCAGTTTTGTTCAAGTAAGCCACCTCTATTAACACACCACTACCAAACTCACCAACTCCAGCCCACTCTCATCCAAAACACATTTTAACAAGCCATTCTCAGTTTACGTCTATTTTTCCCATCTAGGCACCAATTCTCATTTCCGTCTGAGAGTCCCTCTCGACCATTCTCCAGCCACCCCTCCACAAATGACCAACGCCCCCATCCTCCCTCCTATATAATCCAAACTCCATCAATCTATCCCCACACTATTCGTTCATCCACCATGATCCATCTCTTAAAAACTTTCATTCCATTTCACCTCAAACCACCAATTTCACTTATCTATCTATCCATATCATTCATCCATCCATATCATCCATCCATATCATCCATCCATCCATATCATCCGACCATCCATATCATCTATCCATCCATATCATCCATCCATATCATCGATCCATCCATATCATCATCCATATCATCCATCCATCCATATAATTTATCCATCCATATCATCTATCCATCCATATCATTCATCCATCCATTCCATCCATCCATATCATCCAACCATCCATATCATCTATCCATCCATATCATCCATCCATATCATCCATCCATATCATCCATCCATATCATCCATCCATATCATCCATCCATATCATCCATCCATATCATCCATCCATATCATCCATCCATATCATCCATCCATATCATCCAACCATCTATAGCATCTATCCATCCATATCATCCATCCATATTATCCATCCATATCATCCATCCATATCATCCATCCATATCATCCATCCATATCATCCATCCATATCATCCATCCATATCATCCATCCATATCATCCATCCATATCATCCATCCATATCATCCATCCATATCATCCATCCATATCATCCATCCATATCATCCATCCATATCATCCATCCATACCATCCATCCATATCATCCATCCATATCATCCATCCATATCATCCATCCATATCATCCATCCATATCAACCATCCATTTCATCCATCCACATACAGACCTCTTTTCAGCCATCCCATCCACAAGCACTTGCGGGTCAAATGACAGCAACGAAAGGGCACACTTCATCACAGCGACTGGAGCTTCCAGGCGTGAAGTTGCCAGCGACGAAAGCAATGAACAACCATCCCTAGATATTCATCAAGTGAATGCTCGCAATAACAATAGTACTTCATTGCACAATATTAATCATAACAATGATGATAGCAGTGGCAACTTGAAAAAGATTTTTTTAAACAAAAATAATATTAATAATATGAAAAATAAAATTGTCTTTAATTATGAAAAGCACAGCAGCAATCATTCAAAAAAGGACAATACTAAAAGTGAAGGAAGTTCAGATGAGGAAGATGATGGTGAAATAAAAGGGCGTAACAGTTTCAGAGGCGTCAAAAAGAACGGAGTTAATGATAACGAGGTCAACAATGACGTCAGCAACACCAAAGAACAAAACAAAAAAAACAAAAACAGTAAAGATGCTATCGTTATCAAAAATAAAAATAAAAAAAGCAACAACAATACTAGCAAGTATATCAACAATAATAATAAACATGACAAACGCAATGACGTCAATCTTAGCGATGATAATGTCATAAAGCACATTGCGAACACCGATGAAGAAGAGGAAGAGGAAAATGAAGAGAAGAACGAGGAGCAAGAAGAAATAACAAAAAAAGAAAGGGATCATGACGTCACGAATATTGACTTTCTCACAGGTACTGAAGGAAAATTAATTGTATTGGATTATTTAAATAACTTTTTGAAAATATTGGAAACAATCAACAGTAAAATAGAAAATAATTTGAACCTCTGATAGAAAATTAAAAAAACAGAAATAATAAAAATAGTGAAAAAATAAATTAAGTTTTTTAAAAAATTAATGAAATGAAAAAAAATTTATAGAAAAATAATAATGAATAATAATAATAATACCAATAATGATAAAAAAAATATATTATTAGTATTATTTTTTTAAATAATAATAACATAATAATTAAAAAAAATACTACTACTACTACTACTACTACTACTACTACTACTACTACTACTACTACTACTACTACTACTACTACTACTACTTCTACTACTACTACTACTACTACTACTACTACTACTACTACTACTACTACTACTACTACTACTACTACTACTACTACTACTACTACTACTACTACTACTACTACTACTACTACTACTACTACTACTACTACTACTACTACTACTACTACTACTACTACTACTACTACTACTACTACTACTACTACTACTACTACTACTACTACTACTACTACTACTACTACTACTACTACTACTACTACTACTACTACTACTACTACTACTACTACTACTACTACTACTACTACTACTACTACTACTACTACTACTACTACTACTACTACTACTACTACTACTACTACCACTACTACTACTACTACTACTACTACTACTACTACTACTACTACTACTACTACTACTACTACTATTACTACTACTACTACTAATACTACTAATACTAATAATAATGATAATTTTTATTATTATTCCTTCTATTATTATTATTATTATTTTTATTATTTCTATTATTATTATTATTATTATTATTATTATTATTATTATTATTATTATTATTATTATTATTATTATTATTATTATTATTATTATTATTATTATTATTATTATTATTATTATTATTATTATTATTATTATTATTATTATTATTATTATTATTATTATTATTATTTTTATTATTATTATTATTATATATTAATTTGTTATTATTATCATCATTCTCATCATTTTTTTGATAGTAGTAATACTAATGATCGAAAGTTAATTATGGTGTGGTAATACAAGTTTTGAGAGGAGTCTCAGATGCATAGCAAGGAAATAAGATGACGTTGTAAATACCAATGATAATAATAATGATAATAATGATAATAAAAATGATGATAATGATGATGATAATAAGTTAATGAAACGATTAACAATATTATTAAAAGTAATTTTAATTACGAAAAAAGTCCTTACAACATGACTTTTGATTTTTCAGACAAACTTGCAAATGAAGGTGTAGGAAAAGAGAGAAAGGGAGGTGGTGATGGTGATTGTTACTGCCATTGGGATGAAAAGGCTGATGAAAGAAAGAAAGAAAATGAAAAAGAAGAAAAAAAGAAAGACGAAGAAGAAGAAAAAGGAAAGAAAGAAAAAGAAGAAGAAGAAGAAAGGAGGGAAGACAAAGAGGAAGAAGAAGAAGAAGAAGAAGAAGAAGAAGAAAAAGAAGAAGAAGAAGAAGAAGAAGAAGAAGAAGAAGAAGAAGAAGAAGAAGAAAAAGAAGAAGAAGAAGAAGAAGAAGAAGAAGAAAAAGAAGAAGAAGAAGAAGAAGAGAAAGAAGGAGAAGGGGCTGCTAGGATGGAAAGGTTTTCGATAAATAATAAAAATGTAAATTATGACGCTGATAATTTAAATGAAATAAAAGAAGGAGTCCAGGGTGACATCGACTTGAAACAAAATACAAAAAAGAGCATTGCACACATTAAAAATCAAACAAATAATAATAGAAATACGGGAAATTGTTATTTGCATGGTAAAAATATGAAAAAGTATGAGAACCGTAATCATAACAGTCGAAAAAATAACACAACTACCATTAACAATGATGGAAATAAAAGCTATATAAAAAATAATGATAATAACAACACTAATGAAAAGGAGAATAGCAGAAGTGAAAGCAAAGATAGGCGGAACAATGGCACCGCATATAAAGCACCCGCCGAGACAATTGGCATCTGCCAATTTTTAAATAAAGCCAGAGATGAGAGAATCAAAGAAAATGATAATGAAGGTGAAAATATAAATGAAAATAACGGAAATAATCATAATGGACAGAATGAGAATGAACATAGGATTAATAAAAGTCATAATAATAATAATAATAACAAAAATAATAATAATAAAATACAAAAGAATAGAATCAATACTTCCCCCTATAGAAACAATGATAGTGTAGAGAACAACATCAGTATAAAAATAAAAAACTTCAAGAAAGCAACTGCTGGTTGGTCGGAAGGAAATGATGAGAAAGATAGTGGAAGCAACATAAATGCAGAAAATATAAACAAAAAAAGAAACAACATTGAAGAAACAAGCTATTTGTGTGGTGGAGATGAAGCAAAAGCTAATGGAAAAATTGAAGGAAAAAAAAAAGAAAAAGAAGATGAAGAAGAAAAAAAGAAAAAGAAAAAGGAAGAGAAAGAGGAAGAAGAGAAAAAAGAAGAAAAGATTGTGAGTGAAAAAATCATGAAAAACATCATGAAGAAACCACATTCCTTCTACGTCAGTCTTGAAAATAACATTGATGACGACCACTTTGAAGACGTAAGAATAACAAAAACTGCTGAAGCCATTGATAATGCAACATTAAACAATAACAAATTCACTGTGAATGTAAACAAAAACAACAGCAACAAAAACAAAACTGAGAACAAAAACATAAACAACACAGAGAGCAATTTAAAGTTACATGGGCACTTAACAAAAAAACTATTAAGCAACAACAACAACAACAACAAAAACAACAACAACAACAACGACACTGTAATTGAGAGTAATCATGAGTTCACACGATGTTTCAATAGAAAAGCTGGTGACAATGAAGAGATTAATGTTTTTATTGATTTGAATAATAATAATAATAATGAAAAGAAAGAAAACAATTATTTTGACAATAATGACAACAAAAACGGGACTAATAATTTAAGTAACAATGGTAGTAGCACTCTTCACAATTGCAGTGAAAAAAGTCGTGAAGACGGCCACATTAATCACAACGACTGCACAAGGATTGACGACACAACGAGTGCATGCGACGAAGGACATATTCGACACAAAATTGAAAAGAAGAGAACACAGAGGATGAAGAAAGTTCGAGGTCTTCTCAAGGTTCGGGGTTCGAGTCCGGCTAATCTCTGCAATCCTCTCACCACTGCCACCAATGCCTCATCGTTGCAGCATCGTGCTGTGAAAGCTGCGAGTGGTGCAGGCTTTGAACATTTTAATGAGGTGAGGCGTATGAAGGAGGATAATGGCATGAGAGGTAACAAAAATGTAAATAGTGTTAGCGAAAATGGCAATAATAACAATAATAATAATAATAATAATAATAATAATAATAATAATAATAATAATAATAATAATAATAATAATAATAATAATAATAATAATAATAATAATAATAAAAATAATAATAATAATAATAATAATAATAATAATAATAATAATAATAATAATAATACTAATAATAATAATAATAATAATAATAATAATAATAATAATAATAATAATAATAATAATAATAATAATAATAATAATAGTAATAATAATAATAATAATAATAATAATTATAATAATAACAATAATAATAAAAATAATAATAATAATAATAATAATAATAATAATAATAATAATAATAATAATAATAATAACAATAATAACAATAAAAAGTATGTTATTAATAATATTAAAAATAGAAATAATAATAAAGATTATAGTAATAATAATTATATTCATGCCAAGGATGAGAATGAAAACAATACAAGCAGTGGCGGCATAAGAAGCAACCTTGAGGAGGACGAGGGCGTCCACAAATGCAATGGTGTTGTTGACAGTTCAGAGGAGTGCAAGGGAAGGGAGAACGCCGAAACGCCTCAATGCCGCAACAACAGACGCAACACTGGAAACGATAATAACACCAACAATAATAATAACAACAACAATAAAAGCAACATTAATGAAGATAACGAAGGGGATACGGGAGGTGACGTGGAAGAAAGTGGTCGCGATGGCGAACCAAAGATCATATATAAGGAACACAATGAAACTTTTCGTATTGAAAGTTTTTGTAAACAGAAAGAAGACTATGTAACAATAGATTCAACACAGGATGCTTTAAATTGTGGCAATGCTAACAAAAACAACGAAAGCAACAAAAAAGAAAACATTAAAAAAAATAACAACATTAACAACAACAACAATAACAACAACAACATTAACAACAACATCAACAAAAACAAAAACAAAAGATCAGAAAGTGACGAAAATAATATCAACATCAGTTTAGATAAATTAAATAACATTAATAAAGAAATGTTTAGTAAAGAAAATATGAAAATTGGAAAGAAAGATGAAAATAACACTCCAGTCAGCTACTATTTCAGCTTGGAGGATGTTTCTTGTCACTTGGACCACTTTTCAACATTCGAGCGACAACAAAAAGAAAAACATAGCAAGCAAGAACAGCAGCAGCAGCAACAAAGGCAGCAGCAAGAAAAGCAGCAGCAACAAAGGCAGCAGCAAGAAAAGCAGCAGCAACAGCAGCAGCAACAGCAGCAGCAACAACGAGGGCAGCAGCAACAGCAGCAGCAACAACAACAGCAGCAGCAACCCAATGAATCTACCATCAATCACTTAATATTCAGAAACCAAAAAAGTATACACCTCCAGAGTGACCCTCTTCCTTTTTCGCAACAACAAATGAAACAAAACACTGTGTGTGCATCACAGTTGGACTCATCGCCACAACGAACGGTTCAAAACCACAATGCACTTTCAAACAATTATCTAAATGACGTTAGTAGGGGTGATTCAAAAAAAATCGATCTCCAAACAAATGACGTCACAAGCACACAAAGTGCTGACGTCACGATGGAAAAGAAGTTACGGCGTGATGACGACAGTAGCGTTGTTGTTGTTGATGACGCAAATAAAAATAGTTTTTGGTACGACAAAAACAAATACAAAGTTCATTCTGGTCATGGAAACGACGCTGCAGGCGATAATATAGACGGATTGGCGCCCTCCATCAAGACATTATCACCACCGCATGCGCCATCCATCTCTCTGCGACTCGCTACACCACAACAACCACGCCAAAAACAAAAATCACATCAAGAACAACAACAACCACAACAAAAACCACAACTACAACAACCACAACAACCACAACATCAACCAAAACAACAAAAACAACCACAACAACACCCACAAGAAAAACCACAAGAAAAACCACAAACACAACAAACACATGCGTTTTATCAGCATAAACAAAAAATTTCAGAAAGAAGTCAACAAAATGATTTGAAAACAAAACAACTCCAACAACTACAGCAACTACAACTACAACAATCTTCATCGACTTCAATCCCTAGGCAAGCCACCTTATTAAACGATATGAAGAAGAAGGAAATTGTAAAAAAAGGAAGGTTTGTTCATAAAAACAACACTGGTAATAATGACCACGGAAATAACGACCTCTCAAGTAATACGAAAGGCCATGGTGAGCGAACTGACAGTTATAACACCGATAAACGTTGCAAGGACACAAACACTAACTCCAACAATGAGATAGAAAGTAAAACCTTTCAAAAGGGCGATAAAGAGCATAAAAGGATTATTAACAATAAAAGTCAAAAAAACAAGAATTTTAACTACAAAAAAGCTGAAAGCAACGACAACAGCAACAAAAGTAACTTCAACAAGAAACATAACAACAACCAAGAAAACGATATAAACCCAACAAAAACTATTACTTTACAAAAAGAAAAAGCAACAAGCAACAAAGATAACAAAGCAACAAGCAACAAAGATAACAAAGCAACAAGCAACAAAGATAACAAAGCAACAAGCGACAAAGATAACAAAGCAACAAGCAACAAAGATAACAAAGATAACAAAGATAACAAAGATACACCAAGTCAACCCACCTCACACCAGAAGCCTAATTCAAACGATGGCGTTTTCACCACAACATCCAACAACATAATTCTCACATACATTTACAATCCTTCCATTACACCCTCCCCTTCTTCCCATCTACCACCTCACCCTTCTCCATCTACCTATTCACCAGCAGGAGTCTTGGACAGGAGTTTGAACTTAATTAGACAGAAGCTGCGCCAAAGAAAGCCCAAACGTGATTTCATTTCTCTTGAAAACCTCACCTTAGTCTCCGAAGATGAATCCAGCAGCACTGGCTATGGCAGCTGTGGCAGCAGTGGTGGTGGTGGTGCTAATCTTGACAGCATAAGTGGAAGTAGGAATGGTGGGAGTAATTGTGGTGGTGGTGGTGTCGCTGGTGGCTGGAACAGCGGTAGAAACTTTCGTACTAGTAACATAGGTAGTTATGGCAACATCAAAGCTACCACTCAAGGCAATGATGGCACTTTAAGTGGAAATGGTGATTCGACGAAGGATGATCAAAGCGGTGTTGGCGGTGGAGGTTACAATTCTCTCATGGAGATAACGAATGGAGAAAAGTATGAAAATGCTGGAAGAGGTTTTGGAAAAATTTTAGTTTCTACTAAAAAGCAAAACGTCCATTCAATTCATAACTTTTTCCGAACAAACAAAAACAACAACGACGCAAAGAGTTACAATAAACAAGATATATCAAATCTTGTTTCCAACGACGAAAGAAATAAGAAAAACAACATCAACAACATTAACAATGATGAAAACTTCAATGACAACAATGAGAACTTTAACTACAGCACCGCCAGTCTCACCAGGACCAGCAAGAATAGCAGCAGATACAACAACTCTTACGGGACCTACAACTATAAAGCCTTCAGGAGTTACAACGTTTATGGCCACAACAACTACAAGGCCAGAACAACCAGCCATCTTCGCGAATGGCTCAGCAACTCCACTGACGCCCTGACATCCACCAGTCCTTCCAGCACACCAACAACGCCAACAACAACCCCCCCTCCAGTCGCGCCCATTTCAGTCATAGTGCCACAGAGGCGCTCTCAGCCAGTGCCAACAAGGAGTTCCAGCTACATCGAGATTTCTGACGATGGCGCTCTTCTACCAGCCATCCCCAGAACCGCCATGGCTCTTTTCAACAACGATGGAACCCTCAGATCTATCCTCAAAAAGAAATAATGATGATGATGATGATGATGATGATGATGATGATGATGATGATGATGATGATGATGATGATGATGATGATGATGATGATGATGATGATGATGATGATGATGATGATGATGATGATGATGATGATGATGATGATGATGATGATGATGGTGATGATGATGATGATGATGATGATGATGATGATGATGATGATGATGATGATGATGATGATGATGATGATGATGATGATGATGATGATGATGACGATGACGATGATGATGATGATGATGATGGTGATGATGATGATGATGATGATGATGATGATGATGATGATGATGATGATGATGATGATGATGATGATGATGATGATGATGATGATGATGACGATGACGATGATGATGATGATGATGATGATGATGATGATGATGATGATGATGATGATGATGATGATGATGATGATGATGATGATGATGATGATGATGATGATGATGATGATGATGATGATGATGATGATGATGATGATGATGATGATGATGATGATGATGATGATGATGATGATGATGATGATGATGGTGATGATGATGATGATGATGATGATGATGATGATGATGATGATGATGAGGATGATGATGATGATGATGATGCTGATGATGATGATGATGATGATGATGATTATGATGATGAGGATGGTGATGGTGTTGATGATGATGATGAGGATGATGATGATGACGGGCTTCGAGCTTCTTTCGTTGGAAACCTTTAAATAGTGCCCAGAAGCTCCAAAAGCCTCCTAACCCCCGTCTAGCCTGTCTAATTCACAAGTAATGATGAAAAATAAAAAACCCCCCCCTCCAACCCACCCCCCCCCTCCCCACTATTCAAAGTTCTACAGTTACACCAAGGCTCTATCGTGAGAAATAGTGAGATATCTACGTAGACTTCCCATATTGTCACATGGACACTTTCATCAGTTTTTCTTTTTGAAAAGTCTATTTTTCGTTAGTTTTCTTTTTCAGCGTCGTTTCATAGACAGTCATTTGCTATTTGAATGACTGTGAGGAAATAAATAATGATAACATGATATTGAGAACACCAAATGAAAAAAAAATGAAAATCTTCATCACAATAGGGATAATAACAATCATAATACTCATATAATAAAAATCATAATAATCATAATAATAATCATAAAAATATTCATGAAAATCATAATCATCATTTTCATCATACTAGTAATAAAACTAATAAGAATAATATTTATTATTCCTATTAGTATAAATTTTGTTTTAATTTTATTATTATCGTTAGTATTATTAATAAAAATATTATTATTATTTATATAATTATTTTTATGATGATAATATAAATAATAATAATAATAATAATAAGAAAAAAAAAAAAAAAAAAAAAAAAAAATAATAATAATAATAATAATAATAATAATAATAATAATAATAATAATAATAATAATAATAATAATAATAATAATAATAATAATAATAATAATAATAATAATAATAATAATAATAAAAATAAAAATAAAAATAATAATAATAATAATAATAATAATAATAATAATAATAAGAATAATAATAATAAATAAATAAAAAAAAAAAAAAAAAAAATAATAATAATAATAATAATAATAAAGAAAAAAAAAAAAAAAAAAAAAAAAAATAATAATAATAATAATAATAATGATAATAATAATAATAATAATAATAATAATAATAATAATAATAATAATAATAATAATAATAATAATAATAATAATAATAATAATAATAATAATAATAATAATAATAATAATAATAATAATAATAATAATAATAATAATAATAATAATAATAATAATAATAATAATAATAATAATAATAATAATAATAATAATAATAATAATAATAATAATAATAATAATAATAATAATAATAATAATAATAATAATAATAATAATAATAATAATAATAATAATAATAATAATAAAAAGAAAAATAATAATAATAATAATAAAAATAATAACAATAATAATAATAATAATAATAATAATAATAATAATAATAATAATAATAATAATAATAATAATTATTATTATTATTATTATTATTATTAGTAGTAGTAGTACTTTTTCAATTATTTTTATCATTTGAAAATAAATCCATTTGTTCTTACGACAATTCATACATTTGAGGCGCCAAAGCAAGCAATGGTTTGATCTAGTCCCTTCCGAATACGAAGCCTATTCCATACAAAAGTGTCCAACTCAATCTTGCGGTATAAACAATTTATGTAAAATAACTTTTTTAACTTTTTAACTTTTTGTTTTCTTCTACAAGTACAAATCTCTTCAAGATGAAAAACTTTTTACCAGTTTCAGTTGCGCTCAGCAATTTGAATAGAGTTCTACTTAAACGTTAATGTTTTTTCTATTCGTGGTTTGAGTTTGTTGAAAAAATTAAATGAACCAGTTAAATGATTCAGTTAAATGATTCAGTTAAATGATTCAGTTAAATGATTCAGTTAAATGATTCAGTTAAATGATTCAGTTAAATGATTCAGTTAAATGATTCAGTTAAATGATTCAGTTAAATGATTCAGTTAAATGATTCAGTTAAATGATTCAGTTAAATGATTCAGTTAAATGATTCAGTTAAATGATTCAGTTAAATGATTCAGTTAAATGATTCAGTTAAATGATTCAGTTAAATGATTCAGTTAAATGATTCAGTTAAATGATTCAGTTAAGTGATTCAGTTAAACGATTCAATCAAATTATTTCCCAAATTTTATTAAAAAATAAGTTATAAATGTTAATAATTTTAGCAAATCATCAATCGCTTTTCGTGATAACCTTTGAGCTTTCGTTCAAGGAAAAATTGAAGTTAATTAAGTTAATGTCTTAGACCTAATCGTAAACTTAATTAGAGAATGATTTATACTGCGTGTGATTCCGAGCAGATAAGTTCTGCTCGCCATCAATCATTTGTAACCCCTGCTTCCTTCTTCAGAAGCAGATTTCCTTTTTCACACTTTGTTCCAACACTCCAATACTTGGACAGTAATTTGAGTAGCTGACATTAACTCAGCCAATCATTTCATTTTCTCATTCTTCTATGTAATGAGCTCTCATAGAAGGTAATCAATACAGTGAAACAGTCTCAACATAAGAAATGAATAAATAATAAAATGTAATGTCAGTTCTTTCAAAACGCTGATCAGATTGTCCCACCAGGAGTGACTTGAAGGCATTCAGGGCAGGTGAAAATGCTGGCCTGTAGATCCTTCCATCCTGGTGTTTTCCTTGGAAAGTGGAAGTTTTCAGTATTTGGTCAGTTCTTCCCTCTTGGAATAGTCGAGGTTCGGCCTTTGGTTGGGACATCACTTGCATGAATGAAACTGCCCACTTCAAGTCCACAAGGTTGTTGCGGATTCTGCGCATCATGGATAGCTGGCTGTGTCTGTGAATTTTTCGAAGGACCTCCAGTTGAGACTTGAAAACAATTTTTGTGACGACTTTCAGGCTATTTGTAGAATAGTCAATGAAGAAGAGGTGGGCAGCTCTGCCGCTGATATCGCTCCATAGCCTTGATGGGATGTTGCTTGCGAGGGTTCCTAACTGAAGGTGCATTTCCAAGTGGGAGTCAAACTATGATTTTTTTTTCATTGCAGTTAAATTGTCAACTAACGCTAATGTTTGCCAAAATTACTCAACAAGAAAGTAAACAAGTTTTGAAAGGCATTGCAAAAATTTGTGGTATCCTGGCGGACTTGAGTATTTAAGAAATGGCTGAAGAAGAAAAAGACATTGCTATAAAATTGCCAACCAATCGGCTACAAAAATACCATTTGCCAACTTAAAAAAAAAAGTGAGCGAGTGTTGAAAGCATTTCAAGGAATTGTGGTATCCAGACAAACTTCCTTGTGAATATAAAAAATGGCTGAAAAGAAAAATAAAAAAAAAGAAATAACTTGAAATAATTTTGCAATAGTTATGTTATGTGGTTTTAAGATATGATTCAATTCTCAAATGTTAAAACTCATTTATTTGATTTAGTAGACAATTCTGCTTTCGGATTTCTTAAAATTTTTTAACATTCCAGATTTGGTTAATTCGATGGAACATTCAATATAGACTATGACTCAATTCTAAATTTTTGAGATTTATAAGTTTGATTCTATAGTCAGTTTTTGATCTCTTGCAACAGACACTTGACAGTTTTTATGACATTCAGTTATTGCTGATTTTTTTTTTCATTTTGATTGTTCACCATGTTCTGTACCATTTCCAGCGTTTGTCTGGATTTT
>OX387251.1:132500-135000 GCA_947562095.1 Branchellion lobata | reverse complement strand
GTTAGTTTGGCTGTTATCAAATTTTGATTATTTCATAGTTTCTGTAACATTTCCTTCGACATGGACTTTTTTTATAGTCTTTATTGAATCAAAACCAGACAAACGCTGGAAAAGGCACAGAACATGGTGAACAATCAAAATGAAAAAAAAAAAAACCAAATTGACAATGACTGAATGTCATAAAAACTGTCAAGTGTATGTTGCAAAAGATCAAAAACTGATTATAGAATCAAAGTTATGAGTCTCAAGAATTTAGAATGGACTCATAGCTTATATGGAATGACTATTGAAAAATGTTTCATCAAATTAAACAAAACTGGAATGTTAAAAGGTTCTAAGAAATTCAAAAGCAGAATTGACTATTAAATTAAATTAATGAGTCTCAAAAGTTCAGAATTGAATCATATTTTGAAACCACATAATATAACTATTGGAAAGTTATTGCAAGTTATTTCTTCTCTTCTTCTATTTTCCTCTTCAGTCATTTCTCATATTCACAAAAAAGTCTGTCTGGAGACCTCAATTTCTTGCAATGGTTTCAACATCCGCTCACTTTCTTGTTTTTTAAGTTGGCAAACGGTATTCTTGTAGCCGATTGGTTGACGAAGTTACAGCAATGTCTTTTTCTTCTTCAGCCATTTCTCAAATGTACAGGCAAGTCCGTCTAAACAACAATTTTTTTTTCAACACTTGTTCATTTTCTTGTTGAGTAATTTGGCAAACAGTATTTATGTAGGTGTTGGTTGACGATTTCACTGCAATGTCTGTATTTCAAACGAGACAGATTTGGCAGATTTTTAAAATCTTCGCAATCAGCAAACACTATAAATCTTAGATAAATTAACTTATTTATAACTAATATTTTAAACTTTGAATTTCAAATAGATAATAAAAATATTTGAAAACGAAAAACGAACTAGATTAAAATAACGCCATACACGCTTTCGCAAAACCTGAAACTACATATTTTCAATAAAAGTTGTCTAGAAATTTTAATTAACTTCAATATAATTTGATTGAAAATTTTAAAATTTTCAAATATAGTTTTGTAAAAATCTTAATTATTTTCAATATAATTTAATAAAAAATTTTAATATTTCAAATAAAATTTTGTGAAATTTTTATTATTTTCAATATAATTTTGTGAAATTTTAAATTTTTTCAATAAAATTTAATAAAAATATTATTTATTTTCAATATAATTTTGTCTCAAATATTAATTATTTTCATTATAATTTTGTGAACTTTTGAATATTTTTAATATTATTTCGTCTCAAAAATTTTTTAAATATACTTTTCAAACTATTCAAATGTGGTTGTTATTTTATTTTATTTTTATATAATTAATACTCATGACCAAATATTAATGTTTTTCGGTTTCGACAAGCAGACGTTCATTTTTGGCGAAGTTTTTCAAGTGCTTCTTTCGTTTCGTTCGACGTTAAGTAAATTGATTATTTGATTATTAAATCTAGCGATTTTTTTTGAAAAGTCAAAATTAAAAATTCGAACAATATTTCAGATGCAAAATCAATGAGTATTTTGGAAGGACTACTCAATTCGTCAAAGTGCACCAAGAATCATCACAGATACGTTGATTTGATGCTTTTCAAAATTTTAAAAATATTATTTTATCTTTTTCCTAAAGTCAGCGATGTCTATTTACTTTCATAACTTTTTACTACCCTTAATTAAGTTGCATGCGACACCCCATGGTGTGAGCGGTTCGTCGGTTCGAGTTCAAAAATGCCATGGAAACCTCTCAATTGCAACAAAGGTGTCTGAAGAACTTTTCACACGTGCGTGATGTTACATGAAACACTCAAACATACAAAAAAAATACCTGCAAAAAACGCGTGCAAATGTACGCGAAACACTTGACGCAAACATAAAGTCGCCTCAAACACTTCATGCATAAAACAAAACTGAAGCATTCTTCATACATACGAAAAAGTGTCTGAAGCATTTTACGTACGTTAGGTTGCATCAAAAACTTGAAAGGTACAAGAGTACGTCAATCTTTGTACATACAAGAAGGTACGTGAAACATTAATTATACATGAGAAAATGTATATGAGACTCTCAATGCATACAAAAAGATCCTACAACCACTTGATACAAACCAAATGCCCCTACTGCGTAATAGAAATCAAACACTCTAATACATACAAAAAATTGCCTAAAACACCATTAATATATGAAAGGTTGCACGAATGACTCTTCATGAATACAGAAATGTGCCTCAACACTTGATGGCCACGAAAGGATGCGTAAACTACATGTAATGCCTGTAGCGTTCAATCCATTTGGAAGGGAGTCTGAAGCACCTTGAACACACATCAAAGGGTGCTTGAAGCACCTTAAACACACATCAAAGGGTGCTTGAAGCACCTTAAACACACATCAAAGGGAGTCTGAAGCACCTTAAACACACATCAAAGTGTGCTTGAAGCACCTTAAACACACATCAAAGTGTGCTTGAAGCACCTTAAACACACAT
>OX387251.1:0-125000 GCA_947562095.1 Branchellion lobata | reverse complement strand
AAACCAGAAAAAACCGGAAAAACCAGAAAACCCTAACCCTAATCCTAACCCTAACCAGAAAAACCAGAAAAACCAGAAAAACAAGAACCAGAAAAAACCGGAAAAAACCGGAAAAAACCGGATAAAACCGGAAAAAACCAGAAAAAACCGGAAAAAACCAGAAAACCCTAACCCCAACCCTAACCCTAACCAGAAAAACCAGAAAAACCAGAAAAACAAGAACCAGAAAAAACCGGAAAAAGTCGGATAAAACCGGAAAAAACCAGAAAAAACCGGAAAAAACCAGAAAACCCTAACCCTAACCCTAACCCTAACCAGAAAAACCAGAAAAACCAGAAAAACAAGAACCAGAAAAAACCGGAAAAAACCGGATAAAACCGGAAAAAACCAGAAAAAACCGGAAAAACCAGAAAACCCTAACCCTAACCCTAACCCTAACCAGAAAAACCAGAAAAACCAGAAAAACAAGAACCAGAAAAAACCGGATAAAACCGGATAAAACCGGAAAAAACCAGAAAAAACCGGAAAAAACCAGAAAACCTTAACCCTAACCCTAACCCTAACCAGAAAAACCAGAAAAACCAGAAAAACAAGAACCAGAAAAAACCGGAAAAAACCGGATAAAACCGGAAAAAACCAGAAAAAACCGGAAAAAACCAGAAAACCCTAACCCTAACCCTAACCCTAACCAGAAAAACCAGAAAAACCAGAAAAACAAGAACCAGAAAAAACCGGAAAAAACCGGATAAAACCGGAAAAAAACAGAAAAAACCGGAAAAACCAGAAAACCCTAACCCTAACCCTAACCCTAACCAGAAAAACCAGAAAAACCAGAAAAACAAGAACCAGAAAAAACCGGATAAAACCGGATAAAACCGGATAAAACCGGAAAAAACCAGAAAAAACCGGAAAAAACCAGAAAACCCTAACCCTAACCCTAACCCTAACCAGAAAAACCAGAAAAACCAGAAAAACAAGAACCAGAAAAAACCGGAAAAAACCGGATAAAACCGGAAAAAACCAGAAAAAACCGGAAAAAACCAGAAAACCCTAACCTTAACCCTAACCCTAACCAGAAAAACCAGAAAAACCAGAAAAACAAGAACCAGAAAAAACCGGAAAAAACCGGATAAAACCGGAAAAAACCAGAAAAAACCGGAAAAACCAGAAAACCCTAACCCTAATCCTAACCCTAACCAGAAAAACCAGAAAAACCAGAAAAACAAGAACCAGAAAAAACCGGAAAAAACCGGATAAAACCGGATAAAACCGAAAAAACCAGAAAAAACCGGAAAAACCAGAAAACCCTAACCCTAACCCTAACCCTAACCAGAAAAACCAGAAACCAGAAAAACCAGAAAAACAAGAACCAGAAAAAACCGGAAAAAACCGGATAAAACCGGAAAAAACCAGAAAAAACCGGAAAAACCAGAAAACCCTAACCCTAACCCTAACCCTAACCAGAAAAACCAGAAAAACCAGAAAAACCAGAAAAACCAGAAAAACAAGAACCAGAAAAAACCGGAAAAAACCGGATAAAACCGGATAAAACCGGAAAAAACCAGAAAAAACCGGAAAAACCAGAAAACCCTAACCCTAACCCTAACCCTAACCAGAAAAACCAGAAAAACCAGAAAAACAAGAACCAGAAAAAACCGGAAAAAACCGGAAAAAACCGGAAAAAACCAGAAAAAACCGGAAAAAACCAGAAAACCCTAACCCCAACCCTAACCCTAACCAGAAAAACCAGAAAAACCAGAAAAACAAGAACCAGAAAAAACCGGAAAAAACCGGATAAAACCGGAAAAAACCAGAAAAAACCGGAAAAAACCAGAAAACCCTAACCCTAACCCTAACCCTAACCAGAAAAACCAGAAAAACCAGAAAAACAAGAACCAGAAAAAACCGGAAAAAACCGGATAAAACCGGAAAAAACCAGAAAAAACCGGAAAAACCAGAAAACCCTAACCCTAACCCTAACCCTAACCAGAAAAACCAGAAAAACCAGAAAAACAAGAACCAGAAAAAACCGGATAAAACCGGATAAAAACGGAAAAAACCAGAAAAAACCGGAAAAAACCAGAAAACCTTAACCCTAACCCTAACCCTAACCAGAAAAACCAGAAAAACCAGAAAAACAAGAACCAGAAAAAACCGGAAAAAACCGGATAAAACCGGAAAAAACCAGAAAAAACCGGAAAAAACCAGAAAACCCTAACCCTAACCCTAACCCTAACCAGAAAAACCAGAAAAACCAGAAAAACAAGAACCAGAAAAAACCGGAAAAAACCGGATAAAACCGGAAAAAACCAGAAAAAACCGGAAAAACCAGAAAACCCTAACCCTAACCCTAACCCTAACCAGAAAAACCAGAAAAACCAGAAAAACAAGAACCAGAAAAAACCGGAAAAAACCGGATAAAACCGGAAAAAACCAGAAAAAACCGGAAAAAACCAGAAAACCCTAACCCTAACCCTAACCCTAACCAGAAAAACCAGAAAAACCAGAAAAACAAGAACCAGAAAAAACCGGAAAAAACCGGATAAAACCGGAAAAAACCAGAAAAATCCGGAAAAACCAGAAAACCCTAACCCTAATCCTAACCCTAAACAGAAAAACCAGAAAAACCAGAAAAACAAGAACCAGAAAAAACCGGAAAAAACCGGATAAAACCGGATAAAACCGAAAAAACCAGAAAAAACCGGAAAAACCAGAAAACCCTAACCCTAACCCTAACCCTAACCAGAAAAACCAGAAAAACCAGAAAAACCAGAAAAACAAGAACCAGAAAAAACCGGAAAAAACCGGATAAAACCGGAAAAAACCAGAAAAAACCGGAAAAACCAGAAAACCCTAACCCTAACCCTAACCCTAACCAGAAAAACCAGAAAAACCAGAAAAACAAGAACCAGAAAAAACCGGATAAAACCGGATAAAACCGGATAAAACCGGAAAAAACCAGAAAAAACCGGAAAAACCAGAAAACCCTAACCCTAACCTTAACCCTAACCAGAAAAACCAGAAAAACCAGAAAAACAAGAACCAGAAAAAACCGGAAAAAACCGGATAAAACCGGAAAAAACCAGAAAAAACCAGAAAAAACCGGAAAAAACCAGAAAACCCTAACCCCAACCCTAACCCTAACCAGAAAAACCAGAAAAACCAGAAAAACAAGAACCAGAAAAAACCGGAAAAAACCGGATAAAACCGGAAAAAACCAGAAAAAACCGGAAAAAACCAGAAAACCTTAACCCTAACCCTAGCCCTAACCAGAAAAACCAGAAAAACCAGAAAAACAAGAACCAGAAAAAACCGGAAAAAACCGGATAAAACCGGAAAAAACCAGAAAAAACCGGAAAAAACCAGAAAACCCCAACCCTAACCCTAACCCTAACCAGAAAAACCAGAAAAACCAGAAAAACAAGAACCAGAAAAAACCGGAAAAAACCGGATAAAACCGGATAAAACCGGAAAAAACCAGAAAAAACCGGAAAAACCAGAAAACCCTAACCCTAACCCTAACCCTAACCAGAAAAACCAGAAAAACCAGAAAAACAAGAACCAGAAAAAACCGGATAAAACCGGATAAAACCGGATAAAACCGGAAAAAACCAGAAAAAACCGGAAAAAACCAGAAAACCCTAACCCTAACCCTAACCCTAACCAGAAAAACCAGAAAAACCAGAAAAACAAGAACCAGAAAAAACCGGAAAAAACCGGAAAAAACCGGATAAAACCGGAAAAAACCAGAAAAAACCGGAAAAAACCAGAAAACCCTAACCCTAACCCTAACCCTAACTAGAAAAACCAGAAAAACCAGAAAAACAAGAACCAGAAAAAACCGGATAAAACCGGAAAAAACCAGAAAAAACCGGAAAAACCAGAAAACCCTAACCCTAATCCTAACCCTAACCAGAAAAACCAGAAAAACCAGAAAAACAAGAACCAGAAAAAACCGGAAAAAACCGGATAAAACCGGATAAAACCGAAAAAACCAGAAAAAACCGGAAAAACCAGAAAACCCTAACCCTAACCCTAACCCTAACCAGAAAAACCAGAAAAACCAGAAAAACAAGAACCAGAAAAAACCGGAAAAAACCGGATAAAACCGGAAAAAACCAGAAAAAACCGGAAAAACCAGAAAACCCTAACCCTAACCCTAACCCTAACCAGAAAAACCAGAAAAACCAGAAAAACAAGAACCAGAAAAAACCGGAAAAAACCGGATAAAACCGGATAAAACCGGAAAAAACCAGAAAAAACCGGAAAAACCAGAAAACCCTAACCCTAACCCTAACCCTAACCAGAAAAACCAGAAAAACAAGAACCAGAAAAAACCGAAAAAAACCGGATAAAACCGGAAAAAACCAGAAAAAACCGGAAAAAACCAGAAAACCCTAACCCCAACCCTAACCCTAACCAGAAAAACCAGAAAAACCAGAAAAACAAGAACCAGAAAAAACCGGAAAAAACCGGATAAAACCGGAAAAAACCAGAAAAAACCGGAAAAAACCAGAAAACCCTAACCCTAACCCTAACCAGAAAAACCAGAAAAACCAGAAAAACAAGAACCAGAAAAAACCGGAAAAAACCGGATAAAACCGGAAAAAACCAGAAAAAACCGGAAAAACCAGAAAACCCTAACCCTAACCCTAACCCTAACCAGAAAAACCAGAAAAACCAGAAAAACAAGAACCAGAAAAAACCGGAAAAAACCGGATAAAACCGGATAAAACCGGAAAAAACCAGAAAAAACCGGAAAAACCAGAAAACCCTAACCCTAACCCTAACCCTAACCAGAAAAACCAGAAAAACCAGAAAAACAAGAACCAGAAAAAACCGGATAAAACCGGAAAAAACCAGAAAAAACCGGAAAAAACCAGAAAACCCTAACCCCAACCCTAACCCTAACCAGAAAAACCAGAAAAACCAGAAAAACAAGAACCAGAAAAAACCGGAAAAAACCGGATAAAACCGGAAAAAACCAGAAAAAACCGGAAAAAACCAGAAAACCCTAACCCTAACCCTAACCCTAACCAGAAAAACCAGAAAAACCAGAAAAACAAGAACCAGAAAAAACCGGAAAAAACCGAATAAAACCGGAAAAAACCAGAAAAAACCGGAAAAACCAGAAAACCCTAACCCTAACCCTAACCCTAACCAGAAAAACCAGAAAAACCAGAAAAACAAGAACCAGAAAAAACCGGATAAAACCGGATAAAACCGGATAAAACCGGAAAAAACCAGAAAAAACCGGAAAAAACCAGAAAACCCTAACCCTAACCCTAAACCTAACCAGAAAAACCAGAAAAACCAGAAAAACAAGAACCAGAAAAAACCGGATAAAACCGGAAAAAACCAGAAAAAACCGGAAAAAACCAGAAAACCTTAACCCTAACCCTAACCCTAACCAGAAAAACCAGAAAAACCAGAAAAACAAGAACCAGAAAAAACCGGAAAAAACCGGATAAAACCGGAAAAAACCAGAAAAAACCGGAAAAAACCAGAAAACCCTAACCCTAACCCTAACCCGAACCAGAAAAACCAGAAAAACCAGAAAAACAAGAACCAGAAAAAACCGGAAAAAACCGGATAAAACCGGATAAAACCGGAAAAAACCAGAAAAAACCGGAAAAACCAGAAAACCCTAACCCTAACCCTAACCCTAACCAGAAAAACCAGAAAAACCAGAAAAACCAGAAAAACAAGAACCAGAAAAAACCGGAAAAATCCGGATAAAACCGGAAAAAACCAGAAAAAACCGGAAAAACCAGAAAACCCTAACCCTAACCCTGACCCTAACCAGAAAAACCAGAAAAACCAGAAAAACAAGAACCAGAAAAAACCGGATAAAACCGGATAAAACCGGAAAAAACCAGAAAAAACCGGAAAAAACCAGAAAACCCTAACCCTAACCCTAACCCTAACCAGAAAAACCAGAAAAACCAGAAAAACAAGAACCAGAAAAAACCGGATAAAACCGGAAAAAACCAGAAAAAACCGGAAAAAACCAGAAAACCTTAACCCTAACCCTAACCCTAACCAGAAAAACCAGAAAAACCAGAAAAACAAGAACCAGAAAAAACCGGAAAAAACCGGATAAAACCGGAAAAAACCAGAAAAAACCGGAAAAAACCTGAAAACCCTAACCCTAACCCTAACCCGAACCAGAAAAACCAGAAAAACCAGAAAAACAAAAACCAGAAAAAACCGGAAAAAACCGGATAAAACCGGATAAAACCGGAAAAAACCAGAAAAAACCGGAAAAACCAGAAAACCCTAACCCTAACCCTAACCCTAACCAGAAAAACCAGAAAAACCAGAAAAACCAGAAAAACAAGAACCAGAAAAAACCGGAAAAATCCGGATAAAACCGGAAAAAACCAGAAAAAACCGGAAAAACCAGAAAACCCTAACCCTAACCCTAACCCTAACCAGAAAAACCAGAAAAACCAGAAAAACAAGAACCAGAAAAAACCGGAAAAAACCGGATAAAACCGGATAAAACCGGAAAAAACCAGAAAAAACCGGAAAAACCAGAAAACCCTAACCCTAACCCTAACCCTAACCAGAAAAACCAGAAAAACCAAAAAAACAAGAACCAGAAAAAACCGGAAAAAACCGGATAAAACCGGAAAAAACCAGAAAAAACCGGAAAAAACCAGAAAACCCTAACCCCAACCCTAACCCTAACCAGAAAAACCAGAAAAACCAGAAAAACAAGAACCAGAAAAAACCGGAAAAAACCGGATAAAACCGGAAAAAACCAGAAAAAACCGGAAAAAACCAAAAAACCCTAACCCCAACCCTAACCCTAACCAGAAAAACCAGAAAAACCAGAAAAACAAGAACCAGAAAAAACCGGAAAAAACCGGATAAAACCGGAAAAAACCAGAAAAAACCGGAAAAAACCAGAAAACCCTAACCCTAACCCTAACCCTAACCAGAAAAACCAGAAAAACCAGAAAAACAAGAACCAGAAAAAACCGGAAAAAACCGAATAAAACCGGAAAAAACCAGAAAAAACCGGAAAAACCAGAAAACCCTAACCCTAATCCTAACCCTAACCAGAAAAACCAGAAAAACCAGAAAAACAAGAACCAGAAAAAACCGGAAAAAACCGGATAAAACCGGATAAAACCGAAAAAACCAGAAAAAACCGGAAAAACCAGAAAACCCTAACCCTAACCCTAACCCTAACCAGAAAAACCAGAAAAACCAGAAAAACCAGAAAAACAAGAACCAGAAAAAACCGGAAAAAACCGAATAAAACCGGAAAAAACCAGAAAAAACCGGAAAAACCAGAAAACCCTAACCCTAACCCTAACCCTAACCAGAAAAACCAGAAAAACAAGAAAAACAAGAACCAGAAAAAACCGGATAAAACCGGATAAAACCGGATAAAACCGGAAAA
Source organism: Branchellion lobata (assembly GCA_947562095.1). NCBI lineage: Eukaryota > Metazoa > Annelida > Clitellata > Hirudinida > Piscicolidae > Branchellion > Branchellion lobata. The sequence goes on along the minus strand of OX387251.1, from coordinate 117,586 downwards.
AACCAGAAAAAACCGGAAAAAACCAGAAAACCCTAACCCTAACCCTAACCCTAACCAGAAAAACCAGAAAAACCAGAAAAACAAGAACCAGAAAAAACCGGAAAAAACCGGATAAAACCGGAAAAAACCAGAAAAAACCGGAAAAAACCAGAAAACCTTAACCCTAACCCTAACCCTAACCAGAAAAACCAGAAAAACCAGAAAAACAAGAACCAGAAAAAACCGGAAAAAACCGGATAAAACCGGAAAAAACCAGAAAAAACCGGAAAAAACCAGAAAACCCTAACCCTAACCCTAACCCTAACCAGAAAAACCAGAAAAACCAGAAAAACAAGAACCAGAAAAAACCGGAAAAAACCGGATAAAACCGGAAAAAAACAGAAAAAACCGGAAAAACCAGAAAACCCTAACCCTAATCCTAACCCTAACCAGAAAAACCAGAAAAACCAGAAAAACAAGAACCAGAAAAAACCGGATAAAACCGGATAAAACCGGAAAAAACCAGAAAAAACCGGAAAAAACCAGAAAACCCTAACCCTAACCCTAACCCTAACCAGAAAAACCAGAAAAACCAGAAAAACAAGAACCAGAAAAAACCGGAAAAAACCGGATAAAACCGGAAAAAACCAGAAAAAACCGGAAAAACCAGAAAACCCTAACCCTAATCCTAACCCTAACCAGAAAAACCAGAAAAACCAGAAAAACAAGAACCAGAAAAAACCGGAAAAAACCGGATAAAACCGGATAAAACCGGAAAAAACCAGAAAAAACCGGAAAAACCAGAAAACCCTAACCCTAACCCTAACCCTAACAAGAAAAACCAGAAAAACCAGAAAAACAAGAACCAGAAAAAACCGGAAAAAACCGGAAAAAACCGGATAAAACCGGAAAAAACCAGAAAAAACCGGAAAAAACCAGAAAACCCTAACCCTAACCCTAACCCTAACCAGAAAAACCAGAAAAACCAGAAAAACAAGAACCAGAAAAAACCGGAAAAAACCGGATAAAACCGGAAAAAAACAGAAAAAACCGGAAAAACCAGAAAACCCTAACCCTAATCCTAACCCTAACCAGAAAAACCAGAAAAACCAGAAAAACAAGAACCAGAAAAAACCGGATAAAACCGGATAAAACCGGAAAAAACCAGAAAAAACCGGAAAAAACCAGAAAACCCTAACCCTAACCCTAACCCTAACCAGAAAAACCAGAAAAACCAGAAAAACAAGAACCAGAAAAAACCGGAAAAAACCGGATAAAACCGGAAAAAACCAGAAAAAACCGGAAAAACCAGAAAACCCTAACCCTAATCCTAACCCTAACCAGAAAAACCAGAAAAACCAGAAAAACAAGAACCAGAAAAAACCGGAAAAAACCGGATAAAACCGGATAAAACCGGAAAAAACCAGAAAAAACCGGAAAAACCAGAAAACCCTAACCCTAACCCTAACCCTAACAAGAAAAACCAGAAAAACCAGAAAAACAAGAACCAGAAAAAACCGGAAAAAACCGGAAAAAACCGGATAAAACCGGAAAAAACCAGAAAAAACCGGAAAAAACCAGAAAACCCTAACCCTAACCCTAACCCTAACTAGAAAAACCAGAAAAACCAGAAAAACAAGAACCAGAAAAAACCGGAAAAAACCGGATAAAACCGGAAAAAACCAGAAAAAACCGGAAAAACCAGAAAACCCTAACCCTAATCCTAACCCTAACCAGAAAAACCAGAAAAACCAGAAAAACAAGAACCAGAAAAAACCGGAAAAAACCGGATAAAACCGGATAAAACCGAAAAAACCAGAAAAAACCGGAAAAACCAGAAAACCCTAACCCTAACCCTAACCCTAACCAGAAAAACCAGAAAAACCAGAAAAACCAGAAAAACAAGAACCAGAAAAAACCGGAAAAAACCGGATAAAACCGGAAAAAACCAGAAAAAACCGGAAAAACCAGAAAAACCAGAAAAACAAGAACCAGAAAAAACCGGAAAAAACCGGATAAAACCGGATAAAACCGGAAAAAACCAGAAAAAACCGGAAAAACCAGAAAACCCTAACCCTAACCCTAACCCTAACCAGAAAAACCAGAAAAACCAGAAAAACAAGAACCAGAAAAAACCGGAAAAAACCGGATAAAACCGGAAAAAACCAGAAAAAACCGGAAAAAACCAGAAAACCCTAACCCTAACCCTAACCAGAAAAACCAGAAAAACCAGAAAAACAAGAACCAGAAAAAACCGGAAAAAACCGGATAAAACCGGAAAAAACCAGAAAAAACCGGAAAAAACCAGAAAACCTTAACCCTAACCCTAACCCTAACCAGAAAAACCAGAAAAACCAGAAAAACAAGAACCAGAAAAAACCGGAAAAAACCGGATAAAACCGGAAAAAACCAGAAAAAACCGGAAAAAACCAGAAAACCCTAACCCTAACCCTAACCCTAACCAGAAAAACCAGAAAAACCAGAAAAACAAGAACCAGAAAAAACCGGAAAAAACCGGATAAAACCGGAAAAAACCAGAAAAAACCGGAAAAACCAGAAAACCCTAACCCTAATCCTAACCCTAACCAGAAAAACCAGAAAAACCAGAAAAACAAGAACCAGAAAAAACCGGAAAAAACCGGATAAAACCGGATAAAACCGGAAAAAACCAGAAAAAACCGGAAAAACCAGAAAACCCTAACCCTAACCCTAACCCTAACAAGAAAAACCAGAAAAACCAGAAAAACAAGAACCAGAAAAAACCGGAAAAAACCGGATAAAACCGGAAAAAACCAGAAAAAACCGGAAAAAACCAGAAAACCCTAACCCCAACCCTAACCCTAACCAGAAAAACCAGAAAAACCAGAAAAACAAGAACCAGAAAAAACCGGAAAAAACCGGATAAAACCGGAAAAAACCAGAAAAAACCGGAAAAAACCAGAAAACTCTAACCCTAACCCTAACCCTAACCAGAAAAACCAGAAAAACCAGAAAAACAAGAACCAGAAAAAACCGGAAAAAACCGGATAAAACCGGAAAAAACCAGAAAAAACCGGAAAAACCAGAAAACCCTAACCCTAACCCTAACCCTAACCAGAAAAACCAGAAAAACCAGAAAAACAAGAACCAGAAAAAACCGGAAAAAACCGGATAAAACCGGAAAAAACCAGAAAAAACCGGAAAAACCAGAAAACCCTAACCCTAACCCTAACCCTAACCAGAAAAACCAGAAAAACCAGAAAAACAAGAACCAGAAAAAACCGGAAAAAACCGGATAAAACCGGAAAAAACCAGAAAAAACCGGAAAAACCAGAAAACCCTAACCCTAACCCTAACCCTAACCAGAAAAACCAGAAAAACCAGAAAAACAAGAACCAGAAAAAACCGGAAAAAACCGGATAAAACCGGAAAAAACCAGAAAAAACCAGAAAAACCAGAAAAACAAGAACCAGAAAAAACCGGAAAAAACCGGATAAAACCGGATAAAACCGGAAAAAACCAGAAAAAACCGGAAAAACCAGAAAACCCTAACCCTAACCCTAACCCTAACCAGAAAAACCAGAAAAACCAGAAAAACAAGAACCAGAAAAAACCGGATAAAACCGGATAAAACCGGAAAAAACCAGAAAAAACCGGAAAAACCAGAAAACCCTAACCCTAACCCTAACCCTAACCAGAAAAACCAGAAAAACCAGAAAAACCAGAAAAACAAGAACCAGAAAAAACCGGAAAAAACCGGATAAAACCGGAAAAAACCAGAAAAAACCGGAAAAACCAGAAAACCCTAACCCTAACCCTAACCCTAACCAGAAAAACCAGAAAAACCAGAAAAACAAGAACCAGAAAAAACCGGAAAAAACCGGATAAAACCGGAAAAAACCAGAAAAAACCGGAAAAACCAGAAAACCCTAACCCTAACCCTAACCCTAACCAGAAAAACCAGAAAAACCAGAAAAACAAGAACCAGAAAAAACCGGAAAAAACCGGATAAAACCGGAAAAAACCAGAAAAAACCGGAAAAACCAGAAAACCCTAACCCTAACCCTAACCTTAACCAGAAAAACCAGAAAAACCAGAAAAACAAGAACCAGAAAAAACCGGAAAAAACCGGATAAAACCGGATAAAACCGGAAAAAACCAGAAAAAACCGGAAAAAACCAGAAAACCCTAACCCTAACCCTAACCCTAACCAGAAAAACCAGAAAAACCAGAAAAACAAGAACCAGAAAAAACCGGAAAAAACCGGATAAAACCGGAAAAAACCAGAAAAAACCGGAAAAACCAGAAAACCCTAACCCTAATCCTAACCCTAACCAGAAAAACCAGAAAAACCAGAAAAACAAGAACCAGAAAAAACCGGAAAAAACCGGATAAAACCGGATAAAACCGGAAAAAACCAGAAAAAACCGGAAAAACCAGAAAACCCTAACCCTAACCCTAACCCTAACAAGAAAAACCAGAAAAACCAGAAAAACAAGAACCAGAAAAAACCGGAAAAAACCGGATAAAACCGGAAAAAACCAGAAAAAACCGGAAAAAACCAGAAAACCCTAACCCCAACCCTAACCCTAACCAGAAAAACCAGAAAAACCAGAAAAACAAGAACCAGAAAAAACCGGAAAAAACCGGAAAAAACCGGATAAAACCGGAAAAAACCAGAAAAAACCGGAAAAAACCAGAAAACCCTAACCCTAACCCTAACCCTAACCAGAAAAACCAGAAAAACCAGAAAAACAAGAACCAGAAAAAACCGGAAAAAACCGGATAAAACCGGAAAAAACCAGAAAAAACCGGAAAAACCAGAAAACCCTAACCCTAACCCTAACCCTAACCAGAAAAACCAGAAAAACCAGAAAAACAAGAACCAGAAAAAACCGGAAAAAACCGGATAAAACCGGAAAAAACCAGAAAAAACCGGAAAAACCAGAAAACCCTAACCCTAACCCTAACCCTAACCAGAAAAACCAGAAAAACCAGAAAAACAAGAACCAGAAAAAACCGGAAAAAACCGGATAAAACCGGAAAAAACCAGAAAAAACCGGAAAAACCAGAAAACCCTAACCCTAACCCTAACCTTAACCAGAAAAACCAGAAAAACCAGAAAAACAAGAACCAGAAAAAACCGGATAAAACCGGATAAAACCGGAAAAAACCAGAAAAAACCGGAAAAAACCAGAAAACCCTAACCCTAACCCTAACCCTAACCAGAAAAACCAGAAAAACCAGAAAAACAAGAACCAGAAAAAACCGGAAAAAACCGGATAAAACCGGAAAAAACCAGAAAAAACCGGAAAAACCAGAAAACCCTAACCCTAATCCTAACCCTAACCAGAAAAACCAGAAAAACCAGAAAAACAAGAACCAGAAAAAACCGGAAAAAACCGGATAAAACCGGATAAAACCGGAAAAAACCAGAAAAAACCGGAAAAACCAGAAAACCCTAACCCTAACCCTAACCCTAACAAGAAAAACCAGAAAAACCAGAAAAACAAGAACCAGAAAAAACCGGAAAAAACCGGATAAAACCGGAAAAAACCAGAAAAAACCGGAAAAAACCAGAAAACCCTAACCCCAACCCTAACCCTAACCAGAAAAACCAGAAAAACCAGAAAAACAAGAACCAGAAAAAACCGGAAAAAACCGGATAAAACCGGAAAAAACCAGCAAAAACCGGAAAAACCAGAAAACCCTAACCCTAATCCTAACCCTAACCAGAAAAACCAGAAAAACCAGAAAAACAAGAACCAGAAAAAACCGGAAAAAACCGGATAAAACCGGATAAAACCGGAAAAAACCGGAAAAAACCAGAAAACCCTAACCTTAACCCTAACCCTAACCAGAAAAACCAGAAAAACCAGAAAAACAAGAACCAGAAAAAACCGGAAAAAACCGGATAAAACCGGAAAAAACCAGAAAAAACCGGAAAAACCAGAAAACCCTAACCCTAATCCTAACCCTAACCAGAAAAACCAGAAAAACCAGAAAAACAAAAACCAGAAAAAACCGGAAAAAACCGGATAAAACCGGATAAAACCGAAAAAACCAGAAAAAACCGGAAAAACCAGAAAACCCTAACCCTAACCCTAACCCTAACCAGAAAAACCAGAAAAACCAGAAAAACAAGAACCAGAAAAAACCGGAAAAAAACGGATAAAACCGGATAAAACCGGAAAAAACCAGAAAAAACCGGAAAAACCAGAAAACCCTAACCCTAACCCTAACCCTAACCAGAAAAACCAGAAAAACCAGAAAAACAAAAACCAGAAAAAACCGGAAAAAACCGGATAAAACCGGAAAAAACCAGAAAAAACCGGAAAAAACCAGAAAACCCTAACCCCAACCCTAACCCTAACCAGAAAAACCAGAAAAACCAGAAAAACAAGAACCAGAAAAAACCGGAAAAAACCGGATAAAACCGGAAAAAACCAGAAAAAACCTGAAAAAACCAGAAAACCCTAACCCTAACCCTAACCCTAACCAGAAAAACCAGAAAAACCAGAAAAACAAGAACCAGAAAAAACCGGAAAAAACCGGATAAAACCGGAAAAAACCAGAAAAAACCGGAAAAACCAGAAAACCCTAACCCTAACCCTAACCCTAACCAGAAAAACCAGAAAAACCAGAAAAACCAGAAAAACCAGAAAAACAAGAACCAGAAAAAACCGGATAAAACCGGAAAAAACCGGATAAAACCGGAAAAAACCAGAAAAAACCGGAAAAAACCAGAAAACCCTAACCCCAACCCTAACCCTAACCAGAAAAACCAGAAAAACCAGAAAAACAAGAACCAGAAAAAACCGGAAAAAACCGGATAAAACCGGAAAAAACCAGAAAAAACCGGAAAAAACCAGAAAACCCTAACCCTAACCCTAACCCTAACCAGAAAAACCAGAAAAACCAGAAAAACAAAAACCAGAAAAAACCGGAAAAAACCGGATAAAACCGGAAAAAACCAGAAAAAACCGAAAAAACCAGAAAACCCTAACCCTAACCCTAACCCTAACCAGAAAAACCAGAAAAACCAGAAAAACAAGAACCAGAAAAAACCGGAAAAAACCGGATAAAACCGGAAAAAACCAGAAAAAACCGGAAAAACCAGAAAACCCTAACCCTAATCCTAACCCTAACCAGAAAAACCAGAAAAACAAGAACCAGAAAAAACCGGAAAAAACCGGATAAAACCGGATAAAACCGGAAAAAACCAGAAAAAACCGGAAAAACCAGAAAACCCTAACCCTAACCCTAACCCTAACCAGAAAAACCAGAAAAACCAGAAAAACCAGAAAAACAAGAACCAGAAAAAACCGGAAAAAACTGGATAAAACCGGAAAAAACCAGAAAAAACCGGAAAAACCAGAAAACCCTAACCCTAACCCTAACCCTAACCAGAAAAACCAGAAAAACCAGAAAAACAAGAACCAGAAAAAACCGGAAAAAACCGGATAAAACCGGAAAAAACCAGAAAAAACCGGAAAAACCAGAAAACCCTAACCCTAACCCTAACCCTAACCAGAAAAACCAGAAAAACCAGAAAAACAAGAACCAGAAAAAACCGGAAAAAACCGGATAAAACCGGAAAAAACCAGAAAAAACCGGAAAAACCAGAAAACCCTAACCCTAACCCTAACCCTAACCAGAAAAACCAGAAAAACCAGAAAAACAAGAACCAGAAAAAACCGGATAAAACCGGATAAAACCGGATAAAACCGGATAAAACCGGAAAAAACCAGAAAAAACCGGAAAAAACCAGAAAACCCTAACCCTAACCCTAACCCTAACCAGAAAAACCAGAAAAACCAGAAAAACAAGAACCAGAAAAAACCGGAAAAAACCGGATAAAACCGGAAAAAACCAGAAAAAACCGGAAAAAACCAGAAAACCCTAACCCTAACCCTAACCCTAACCAGAAAAACCAGAAAAACCAGAAAAACAAGAACCAGAAAAAACCGGAAAAAACCGGATAAAACCGGAAAAAACCAGAAAAAACCGGAAAAACCAGAAAACCCTAACCCTAATCCTAACCCTAACCAGAAAAACCAGAAAAACCAGAAAAACAAGAACCAGAAAAAACCGGATAAAACCGGATAAAACCGGATAAAACCGGAAAAAACCAGAAAAAACCGGAAAAAACCAGAAAACCCTAACCCTAACCTTAACCCTAACCAGAAAAACCAGAAAAACCAGAAAAACAAGAACCAGAAAAAACCGGAAAAAACCGGATAAAACCGGAAAAAACCAGAAAAAACCGGAAAAAACCAGAAAACCCTAACCCTAACCCTAACCCTAACCAGAAAAACCAGAAAAACCAGAAAAACAAGAACCAGAAAAAACCGGATAAAACCGGAAAAAACCAGAAAAAACCGGAAAAACCAGAAAACCCTAACCCTAATCCTAACCCTAACCAGAAAAACCAGAAAAACCAGAAAAACAAGAACCAGAAAAAACCGGAAAAAACCGGATAAAACCGGATAAAACCGGAAAAAACCAGAAAAAACCGGAAAAACCAGAAAACCCTAACCCTAACCCTAACCCTAACCAGAAAAACCAGAAAAACCAGAAAAACCAGAAAAACAAGAACCAGAAAAAACCGGAAAAAACCGGATAAAACCGGATAAAACCGGAAAAAACCAGAAAAAACCGGAAAAACCAGAAAACCCTAACCCTAACCCTAACCCTAACCAGAAAAACCAGAAAAACCAGAAAAACAAGAACCAGAAAAAACCGGAAAAAACCGGATAAAACCGGAAAAAACCAGAAAAAACCGGAAAAACCAGAAAACCCTAACCCTAACCCTAACCCTAACCAGAAAAACCAGAAAAACCAGAAAAACCAGAAAAACAAGAACCAGAAAAAACCGGAAAAAACTGGATAAAACCGGAAAAAACCAGAAAAAACCGGAAAAACCAGAAAACCCTAACCCTAACCCTAACCCTAACCAGAAAAACCAGAAAAACCAGAAAAACAAGAACCAGAAAAAACCGGAAAAAACCGGATAAAACCGGAAAAAACCAGAAAAAACCGGAAAAACCAGAAAACCCTAACCCTAACCCTAACCCTAACCAGAAAAACCAGAAAAACCAGAAAAACAAGAACCAGAAAAAACCGGAAAAAACCGGATAAAACCGGAAAAAACCAGAAAAAACCGGAAAAACCAGAAAACCCTAACCCTAACCCTAACCCTAACCAGAAAAACCAGAAAAACCAGAAAAACAAGAACCAGAAAAAACCGGATAAAACCGGATAAAACCGGATAAAACCGGATAAAACCGGAAAAAACCAGAAAAAACCGGAAAAAACCAGAAAACCCTAACCCTAACCCTAACCCTAACCAGAAAAACCAGAAAAACCAGAAAAACAAGAACCAGAAAAAACCGGAAAAAACCGGATAAAACCGGAAAAAACCAGAAAAAACCGGAAAAAACCAGAAAACCCTAACCCTAACCCTAACCCTAACCAGAAAAACCAGAAAAACCAGAAAAACAAGAACCAGAAAAAACCGGAAAAAACCGGATAAAACCGGAAAAAACCAGAAAAAACCGGAAAAACCAGAAAACCCTAACCCTAATCCTAACCCTAACCAGAAAAACCAGAAAAACCAGAAAAACAAGAACCAGAAAAAACCGGATAAAACCGGATAAAACCGGATAAAACCGGAAAAAACCAGAAAAAACCGGAAAAAACCAGAAAACCCTAACCCTAACCTTAACCCTAACCAGAAAAACCAGAAAAACCAGAAAAACAAGAACCAGAAAAAACCGGAAAAAACCGGATAAAACCGGAAAAAACCAGAAAAAACCGGAAAAAACCAGAAAACCCTAACCCTAACCCTAACCCTAACCAGAAAAACCAGAAAAACCAGAAAAACAAGAACCAGAAAAAACCGGATAAAACCGGAAAAAACCAGAAAAAACCGGAAAAACCAGAAAACCCTAACCCTAATCCTAACCCTAACCAGAAAAACCAGAAAAACCAGAAAAACAAGAACCAGAAAAAACCGGAAAAAACCGGATAAAACCGGATAAAACCGGAAAAAACCAGAAAAAACCGGAAAAACCAGAAAACCCTAACCCTAACCCTAACCCTAACCAGAAAAACCAGAAAAACCAGAAAAACCAGAAAAACAAGAACCAGAAAAAACCGGAAAAAACCGGATAAAACCGGATAAAACCGGAAAAAACCAGAAAAAACCGGAAAAACCAGAAAACCCTAACCCTAACCCTAACCCTAACCAGAAAAACCAGAAAAACCAGAAAAACAAGAACCAGAAAAAACCGGAAAAAACCGGATAAAACCGGAAAAAACCAGAAAAAACCGGAAAAACCAGAAAACCCTAACCCTAACCCTAACCCTAACCAGAAAAACCAGAAAAACCAGAAAAACAAGAACCAGAAAAAACCGGAAAAAACCGGATAAAACCGGAAAAAACCAGAAAAAACCGGAAAAACCAGAAAACCCTAACCCTAACCCTAACCCTAACCAGAAAAACCAGAAAAACCAGAAAAACAAAAACCAGAAAAAACCGGAAAAAACCGGATAAAACCGGATAAAACCGGAAAAAACCAGAAAAAACCGGAAAAACCAGAAAACCCTAACCCTAACCCTAACCCTAACAAGAAAAACCAGAAAAACCAGAAAAACAAGAACCAGAAAAAACCGGAAAAAACCGGATAAAACCGGAAAAAACCAGAAAAAACCGGAAAAAACCAGAAAACCCTAACCCCAACCCTAACCCTAACCAGAAAAACCAGAAAAACCAGAAAAACAAGAACCAGAAAAAACCGGAAAAAACCGGATAAAACCGGAAAAAACCGGAAAAAACCAGAAAAAACCGGAAAAACCAGAAAACCCTAACCCTAACCCTAACCCTAACCAGAAAAACCAGAAAAACCAGAAAAACAAGAAAAACCAGAAAAACAAGAACCAGAAAAAACCGGAAAAAACCGGATAAAACCGGAAAAAACCAGAAAAAACCGGAAAAACCAGAAAACCCTAACCCTAATCCTAACCCTAACCAGAAAAACCAGAAAAACCAGAAAAACAAGAACCAGAAAAAACCGGAAAAAACCGGATAAAACCGGATATAACCGGAAAAAACCAGAAAAAACCGGAAAAACCAGAAAACCCTAACCCTAACCCTAACCCTAACCAGAAAAACCAGAAAAACCAGAAAAACAAGAACCAGAAAAAACCGGAAAAAACCGGATAAAACCGGAAAAAACCAGAAAAAACCGGAAAAACCAGAAAACCCTAACCCTAACCCTAACCCTAACCAGAAAAACCAGAAAAACCAGAAAAACAAGAACCAGAAAAAACCGGAAAAAACCGGATAAAACCGGATAAAACCGGATAAAACCGGATAAAACCGGAAAAAACCAGAAAAAACCGGAAAAACCAGAAAACCCTAACCCTAACCCTAACCCTAACCAGAAAAACCAGAAAAACCAGAAAAACAAGAACCAGAAAAAACCGGATAAAACCGGATAAAACCGGATAAAACCGGAAAAATCCAGAAAAAACCGGAAAAAACCAGAAAACCCTAACCCCAACCCTAACCCTAACCAGAAAAACCAGAAAAACCAGAAAAACAAGAACCAGAAAAAACCGGAAAAAACCGGATAAAACCGGAAAAAACCAGAAAAAACCGGAAAAAACCAGAAAACCCTAACCCTAACCCTAACCAGAAAAACCAGAAAAACCAGAAAAACCAGAAAAACAAGAACCAGAAAAAACCGGAAAAAACCGGATAAAACCGGAAAAAACCAGAAAAAACCGGAAAAACCAGAAAACCCTAACCCTAACCCTAACCCTAACCAGAAAAACCAGAAAAACCAGAAAAACCAGAAAAACCAGAAAAACAAGAACCAGAAAAAACCGGAAAAAACCGGATAAAACCGGAAAAAACCAGAAAAAACCGGAAAAACCAGAAAACCCTAACCCTAATCCTAACCCTAACCAGAAAAACCAGAAAAACCAGAAAAACAAAAACCAGAAAAAACCGGAAAAAACCGGATAAAACCGGATAAAACCGGAAAAAACCAGAAAAAACCGGAAAAACCAGAAAACCCTAACCCTAACCCTAACCCTAACCAGAAAAACCAGAAAAACCAGAAAAACAAGAACCAGAAAAAACCGGAAAAAACCGGATAAAACCGGAAAAAACCAGAAAAAACCGGAAAAACCAGAAAACCCTAACCCTAACCCTAACCCTAACCAGAAAAACCAGAAAAACCAGAAAAACAAAAACCAGAAAAAACCGGAAAAAACCGGATAAAACCGGATAAAACCGGAAAAAACCAGAAAAAACCGGAAAAACCAGAAAACCCTAACCCTAACCCTAACCCTAACCAGAAAAACCAGAAAAACCAGAAAAACAAGAACCAGAAAAAACCGGATAAAACCGGATAAAACCGGATAAAACCGGAAAAAACCAGAAAAAACCGGAAAAACCAGAAAACCCTAACCCTAACCCTAACCCTAACCAGAAAAACCAGAAAAACCAGAAAAACAAGAACCAGAAAAAACCGGATAAAACCGGATAAAACCGGAAAAAACCAGAAAAAACCGGAAAAAACCAGAAAACCCTAACCCTAACCCTAACCCTAACCAGAAAAACCAGAAAAACCAGAAAAACAAGATCCAGAAAAAACCGGAAAAAACCGGATAAAACCGGAAAAAACCAGAAAAAACCGGAAAAAACCAGAAAACCCTAACCCCAACCCTAACCCTAACCAGAAAAACCAGAAAAACCAGAAAAACCAGAAAAACAAGAACCAGAAAAAACCGGAAAAAACCGGATAAAACCGGAAAAAACCAGAAAAAACCGGAAAAAACCAGAAAACCCTAACCCTAACCCTAACCCTAACCAGAAAAACCAGAAAAACCAGAAAAACAAGAACCAGAAAAAACCGGAAAAAACCGGATAAAACCGGAAAAAACCAGAAAAAACCGGAAAAACCAGAAAACCCTAACCCTAACCCTAACCCTAACCAGAAAAACAAGAAAAACCAGAAAAACAAGAAAAACCAGAAAAACAAGAACCAGAAAAAACCGGAAAAAACCGGATAAAACCGGATAAAACCGGAAAAAACCAGAAAAAACCGGAAAAACCAGAAAACCCTAACCCTAACCCTAACCCTAACCAGAAAAACCAGAAAAACCAGAAAAACAAGAACCCGAAAAAACCGGAAAAAACCGGATAAAATCGGAAAAAACCAGAAAAAACCGGAAAAACCAGAAAACCCTAACCCTAACCCTAACCCTAACCAGAAAAACCAGAAAAACCAGAAAAACAAGAACCAGAAAAAACCGGAGAAAACCGGATAAAACCGAATAAAACCGGAAAAAATCAGAAAAAACCGGAAAAACCAGAAAACCCTAACCCTAACCCTAACCCTAACCAGAAAAACCAGAAAAACCAGAAAAACAAGAACCAGAAAAAACCGGAAAAAGTCGGATAAAACCGGAAAAAACCAGAAAAAACCGGAAAAAACCAGAAAACCCTAACCCCAACCCTAACCCTAACCAGAAAAACCAGAAAAACCAGAAAAACAAGAACCAGAAAAAACCGGAAAAAGTCGGATAAAACCGGAAAAAACCAGAAAAAACCGGAAAAAACCAGAAAACCCTAACCCCAACCCTAACCCTAACCAGAAAAACCAGAAAAACCAGAAAAACAAGAACCAGAAAAAACCGGAAAAAACCGGATAAAACCGGAAAAAACCAGAAAAAACCGGAAAAAACCAGAAAACCCTAACCCTAACCCTAACCCTAACCAGAAAAACCAGAAAAACCAGAAAAACAAGAACCAGAAAAAACCGGAAAAAACCGGATAAAACCGGAAAAAATCAGAAAAAACCGGAAAAACCAGAAAACCCTAACCCTAACCCTAACCCTAACCAGAAAAACCAGAAAAACCAGAAAAACAAGAACCAGAAAAAACCGGATAAAACCGGATAAAACCGGAAAAAACCGGAAAAAACCAGAAAAAACCGGAAAAAACCAGAAAACCCTAACCCTAACCCTAACCCTAACCAGAAAAACCAGAAAAACCAGAAAAACAAGAACCAGAAAAAACCGGAAAAAACCATATAAAACCGGAAAAAACCAGAAAAAACCGGAAAAAACCAGAAAACCCTAACCCTAACCCTAACCCTAACCAGAAAAACCAGAAAAACCAGAAAAACAAGAACCAGAAAAAACTGGAAAAAACCGGAAAAAACCAGAAAAAACCGGAAAAACCAGAAAACCCTAACCCTAATCCTAACCCTAACCAGAAAAACCAGAAAAACCAGAAAAACAAGAACCAGAAAAAACCGGAAAAAACCGGATAAAACCGGATAAAACCGGAAAAAACCAGAAAAAACCGGAAAAACCAGAAAACCCTAACCCTAACCCTAACCCTAACCAGTAAAACCAGAAAAACCAGAAAAACAAGAACCAGAAAAAACCGGAAAAAACCGGATAAAACCGGAAAAAACCAGAAAAAACCGGAAAAACCAGAAAACCCTAACCCTAACCCTAACCCTAACCAGAAAAACCAGAAAAACCAGAAAAACAAGAACCAGAAAAAACCGGAAAAAACCGGATAAAACCGGATAAAACCGGAAAAAACCAGAAAAAACCGGAAAAACCAGAAAACCCTAACCCTAACCCTAACCCTAACCAGAAAAACCAGAAAAACCAGAAAAACAAGAACCAGAAAAAACCGGAAAAAACCGGATAAAACCGGAAAAAACCAGAAAAAACCGGAAAAAACCAGAAATACCGGAAAAACCAGAAAACCCTAACCCTAACCCTAACCCTAACCAGAAAAACCAGAAAAACCAGAAAAACAAGAACCAGAAAAAACCGGAAAAAACCGGATAAAACAGGATAAAACCGGAAAAAACCAGAAAAAACCGGAAAAACCAGAAAACCCTAACCCTAACCCTAACCCTAACTAGAAAAACCAGAAAAACCAGAAAAACAAGAACCAGAAAAAACCGGAAAAAACCGGATAAAACCGGAAAAAACCAGAAAAAACCGGAAAAAACCAGAAAACCCTAACCCCAACCCTAACCCTAACCAGAAAAACCAGAAAAACCAGAAAAACAAGAACCAGAAAAAACCGGAAAAAACCGGATAAAACCGGAAAAAACCAGAAAAAACCGGAAAAAACCAGAAAACCCTAACCCTAACCCTAACCCTAACCAGAAAAACCAGAAAAACCAGAAAAACAAGAACCAGAAAAAACCGGAAAAAACCGGATAAAACCGGAAAAAACCAGAAAAAACCGGAAAACCCAGAAAACCCTAACCCTAACCCTAACCCTAACCAGAAAAACCAGAAAAACCAGAAAAACAAGAACCAGAAAAAACCGGATAAAACCGGATAAAACCGGAAAAAACCAGAAAAAACCGGAAAAAACCAGAAAACCCTAACCCTAACCCTAACCCTAACCAGAAAAACCAGAAAAACCAGAAAAACAAGAACCAGAAAAAACCGGAAAAAACCGGATAAAACCGGAAAAAACCAGAAAAAACCGGAAAAAACCAGAAAACCCTAACCCTAACCCTAACCCTAACCAGAAAAACCAGAAAAACCAGAAAAACAAGAACCAGAAAAAACCGGAAAAAACCGGATAAAACCGGAAAAAACCAGAAAAAACCGGAAAAAACCAGAAAACCCTAACCCCAACCCTAACCCTAACCAGAAAAACCAGAAAAACCAGAAAAACAAGAACCAGAAAAAACCGGAAAAAACCGGATAAAACGGGAAAAAACCAGAAAAAACCGGAAAAAACCAGAAAACCCTAACCCTAACCCTAACCCTAACCAGAAAAACCAGAAAAACCAGAAAAACAAGAAAAACCAGAAAAACAAGAACCAGAAAAAACCGGAAAAAACCGGATAAAACCGGATAAAACCGGAAAAAACCAGAAAAAACCGGAAAAACCAGAAAACCCTAACCCTAACCCTAACCCTAACCAGAAAAACCAGAAAAACCAGAAAAACAAGAACCCGAAAAAACCGGAAAAAACCGGATAAAATCGGAAAAAACCAGAAAAAACCGGAAAAACCAGAAAACCCTAACCCTAACCCTAACCCTAACCAGAAAAACCAGAAAAACCAGAAAAACAAGAACCAGAAAAAACCGGAGAAAACCGGATAAAACCGAATAAAACCGGAAAAAATCAGAAAAAACCGGAAAAACCAGAAAACCCTAACCCTAACCCTAACCCTAACCAGAAAAACCAGAAAAACCAGAAAAACAAGAACCAGAAAAAACCGGAAAAAGTCGGATAAAACCGGAAAAAACCAGAAAAAACCGGAAAAAACCAGAAAACCCTAACCCCAACCCTAACCCTAACCAGAAAAACCAGAAAAACCAGAAAAACAAGAACCAGAAAAAACCGGAAAAAGTCGGATAAAACCGGAAAAAACCAGAAAAAACCGGAAAAAACCAGAAAACCCTAACCCCAACCCTAACCCTAACCAGAAAAACCAGAAAAACCAGAAAAACAAGAACCAGAAAAAACCGGAAAAAACCGGATAAAACCGGAAAAAACCAGAAAAAACCGGAAAAAACCATAAAACCCTAACCCTAACCCTAACCCTAACCAGAAAAACCAGAAAAACCAGAAAAACAAGAACCAGAAAAAACCGGAAAAAACCGGATAAAACCGGAAAAAACCAGAAAAAACCGGAAAAACCAGAAAACCCTAACCCTAATCCTAACCCTAACCAGAAAAACCAGAAAAACCAGAAAAACAAGAACCAGAAAAAACCGGAAAAAACCGGATAAAACCGGATAAAACCGGAAAAAACCAGAAAAAACCGGAAAAAACCAGAAAACCCTAACCCTAACCCTAACCCTAACCAGAAAAACCAGAAAAACCAGAAAAACAAGAACCAGAAAAAACCGGAAAAAACCATATAAAACCGGAAAAAACCAGAAAAAACCGGAAAAAACCAGAAAACCCTAACCCTAACCCTAACCCTAACCAGAAAAACCAGAAAAACCAGAAAAACAAGAACCAGAAAAAACTGGAAAAAACCGGAAAAAACCAGAAAAAACCGGAAAAACCAGAAAACCCTAACCCTAATCCTAACCCTAACCAGAAAAACCAGAAAAACCAGAAAAACAAGAACCAGAAAAAACCGGAAAAAACCGGATAAAACCGGATAAAACCGGAAAAAACCAGAAAAAACCGGAAAAACCAGAAAACCCTAACCCTAACCCTAACCCTAACCAGTAAAACCAGAAAAACCAGAAAAACAAGAACCAGAAAAAACCGGAAAAAACCGGATAAAACCGGAAAAAACCAGAAAAAACCGGAAAAACCAGAAAACCCTAACCCTAACCCTAACCCTAACCAGAAAAACCAGAAAAACCAGAAAAACAAGAACCAGAAAAAACCGGAAAAAACCGGATAAAACCGGATAAAACCGGAAAAAACCAGAAAAAACCGGAAAAACCAGAAAACCCTAACCCTAACCCTAACCCTAACCAGAAAAACCAGAAAAACCAGAAAAACAAGAACCAGAAAAAACCGGAAAAAACCGGATAAAACCGGAAAAAACCAGAAAAAACCGGAAAAAACCAGAAATACCGGAAAAACCAGAAAACCCTAACCCTAACCCTAACCCTAACCAGAAAAACCAGAAAAACCAGAAAAACAAGAACCAGAAAAAACCGGAAAAAACCGGATAAAACAGGATAAAACCGGAAAAAACCAGAAAAAACCGGAAAAACCAGAAAACCCTAACCCTAACCCTAACCCTAACTAGAAAAACCAGAAAAACCAGAAAAACAAGAACCAGAAAAAACCGGAAAAAACCGGATAAAACCGGAAAAAACCAGAAAAAACCGGAAAAAACCAGAAAACCCTAACCCTAACCCTAACCCTAACCAGAAAAACCAGAAAAACCAGAAAAACAAGAACCAGAAAAAACCGGAAAAAACCGGATAAAACCGGAAAAAACCAGAAAAAACCGGAAAAACCAGAAAACCCTAACCCTAACCCTAACCCTAACCAGAAAAACCAGAAAAACCAGAAAAACAAGAACCAGAAAAAACCGGAAAAAACCGGATAAAACCGGAAAAAACCAGAAAAAACCGGAAAAAACCAGAAAACCCTAACCCTAACCCTAACCCTAACCAGAAAAACCAGAAAAACCAGAAAAAACCAGAAAAACAAGAACCAGAAAAAACCGGAAAAAACCGGATAAAACCGGAAAAAACCAGAAAAAACCGGAAAAACCAGAAAACCCTAACCCTAATCCTAACCCTAACCAGAAAAACCAGAAAAACCAGAAAAACAAGAACCAGAAAAAACCGGAAAAAACCGGATAAAACCGGAAAAAACCAGAAAAAACCGGAAAAACCAGAGAACCCTAACCCTAACCCTAACCCTAACCAGAAAAACCAGAAAAAACCAGAAAAACAAAAACCAGAAAAAACCGGAAAAAACCGGATAAAACCGGAAAAAACCAGAAAAAACCGGAAAAACCAGAAAACCCTAACCCTAACCCTAACCCTAACCAGAAAAACCAGAAAAACCAGAAAAACAAGAACCAGAAAAAACCGGAAAAAACCGGATAAAACCGGAAAAAACCAGAAAAAACCGGAAAAACCAGAAAACCCTAACCCTAACCCTAACCCTAACCAGAAAAACCAGAAAAACCAGAAAAACAAGAACCAGAAAAAACCGGAAAAAACCGGATAAAACCGGAAAAAACCAGAAAAAACCGGAAAAACCAGAAAACCCTAACCCTAACCCTAACCCTAACCAGAAAAACCAGAAAAACCAGAAAAACAAGAACCAGAAAAAACCGGAAAAAACCGGATAAAACCGGATAAAACCGGAAAAAACCAGAAAAAACCGGAAAAACCAGAAAACCCTAACCCTAACCCTAACCCTAACCAGAAAAACCAGAAAAACCAGAAAAACAAGAACCAGAAAAAACCGGATAAAACCGGATAAAACCGGATAAAACCGGAAAAAACCAGAAAAAACCGGAAAAACCAGAAAACCCTAACCCTAACCCTAACCCTAACCAGAAAAACCAGAAAAACCAGAAAAACCAGAAAAACAAGAACCAGAAAAAACCGGAAAAAACTGGATAAAACCGGAAAAAACCAGAAAAAACCGGAAAAACCAGAAAACCCTAACCCTAACCCTAACCCTAACCAGAAAAACCAGAAAAACCAGAAAAACAAGAACCAGAAAAAACCGGAAAAAACCGGATAAAACCGGAAAAAACCAGAAAAAACCGGAAAAACCAGAAAACCCTAACCCTAACCCTAACCCTAACCAGAAAAACCAGAAAAACCAGAAAAACAAGAACCAGAAAAAACCGGAAAAAACCGGATAAAACCGGAAAAAACCAGAAAAAACCGGAAAAACCAGAAAACCCTAACCCTAACCCTAACCCTAACCAGAAAAACCAGAAAAACCAGAAAAACAAGAACCAGAAAAAACCGGATAAAACCGGATAAAACCGGATAAAACCGGATAAAACCGGAAAAAACCAGAAAAAACCGGAAAAAACCAGAAAACCCTAACCCTAACCCTAACCCTAACCAGAAAAACCAGAAAAACCAGAAAAACAAGAACCAGAAAAAACCGGAAAAAACCGGATAAAACCGGAAAAAACCAGAAAAAACCGGAAAAAACCAGAAAACCCTAACCCTAACCCTAACCCTAACCAGAAAAACCAGAAAAACCAGAAAAACAAGAACCAGAAAAAACCGGAAAAAACCGGATAAAACCGGAAAAAACCAGAAAAAACCGGAAAAACCAGAAAACCCTAACCCTAATCCTAACCCTAACCAGAAAAACCAGAAAAACCAGAAAAACAAGAACCAGAAAAAACCGGATAAAACCGGATAAAACCGGATAAAACCGGAAAAAACCAGAAAAAACCGGAAAAAACCAGAAAACCCTAACCCTAACCTTAACCCTAACCAGAAAAACCAGAAAAACCAGAAAAACAAGAACCAGAAAAAACCGGAAAAAACCGGATAAAACCGGAAAAAACCAGAAAAAACCGGAAAAAACCAGAAAACCCTAACCCTAACCCTAACCCTAACCAGAAAAACCAGAAAAACCAGAAAAACAAGAACCAGAAAAAACCGGATAAAACCGGAAAAAACCAGAAAAAACCGGAAAAACCAGAAAACCCTAACCCTAATCCTAACCCTAACCAGAAAAACCAGAAAAACCAGAAAAACAAGAACCAGAAAAAACCGGAAAAAACCGGATAAAACCGGATAAAACCGGAAAAAACCAGAAAAAACCGGAAAAACCAGAAAACCCTAACCCTAACCCTAACCCTAACCAGAAAAACCAGAAAAACCAGAAAAACCAGAAAAACAAGAACCAGAAAAAACCGGAAAAAACCGGATAAAACCGGATAAAACCGGAAAAAACCAGAAAAAACCGGAAAAACCAGAAAACCCTAACCCTAACCCTAACCCTAACCAGAAAAACCAGAAAAACCAGAAAAACAAGAACCAGAAAAAACCGGAAAAAACCGGATAAAACCGGAAAAAACCAGAAAAAACCGGAAAAACCAGAAAACCCTAACCCTAACCCTAACCCTAACCAGAAAAACCAGAAAAACCAGAAAAACAAGAACCAGAAAAAACCGGAAAAAACCGGATAAAACCGGAAAAAACCAGAAAAAACCGGAAAAACCAGAAAACCCTAACCCTAACCCTAACCCTAACCAGAAAAACCAGAAAAACCAGAAAAACAAAAACCAGAAAAAACCGGAAAAAACCGGATAAAACCGGATAAAACCGGAAAAAACCAGAAAAAACCGGAAAAACCAGAAAACCCTAACCCTAACCCTAACCCTAACAAGAAAAACCAGAAAAACCAGAAAAACAAGAACCAGAAAAAACCGGAAAAAACCGGATAAAACCGGAAAAAACCAGAAAAAACCGGAAAAAACCAGAAAACCCTAACCCCAACCCTAACCCTAACCAGAAAAACCAGAAAAACCAGAAAAACAAGAACCAGAAAAAACCGGAAAAAACCGGATAAAACCGGAAAAAACCGGAAAAAACCAGAAAAAACCGGAAAAACCAGAAAACCCTAACCCTAACCCTAACCCTAACCAGAAAAACCAGAAAAACCAGAAAAACAAGAAAAACCAGAAAAACAAGAACCAGAAAAAACCGGAAAAAACCGGATAAAACCGGAAAAAACCAGAAAAAACCGGAAAAACCAGAAAACCCTAACCCTAATCCTAACCCTAACCAGAAAAACCAGAAAAACCAGAAAAACAAGAACCAGAAAAAACCGGAAAAAACCGGATAAAACCGGATATAACCGGAAAAAACCAGAAAAAACCGGAAAAACCAGAAAACCCTAACCCTAACCCTAACCCTAACCAGAAAAACCAGAAAAACCAGAAAAACAAGAACCAGAAAAAACCGGAAAAAACCGGATAAAACCGGAAAAAACCAGAAAAAACCGGAAAAACCAGAAAACCCTAACCCTAACCCTAACCCTAACCAGAAAAACCAGAAAAACCAGAAAAACAAGAACCAGAAAAAACCGGAAAAAACCGGATAAAACCGGATAAAACCGGATAAAACCGGATAAAACCGGAAAAAACCAGAAAAAACCGGAAAAACCAGAAAACCCTAACCCTAACCCTAACCCTAACCAGAAAAACCAGAAAAACCAGAAAAACAAGAACCAGAAAAAACCGGATAAAACCGGATAAAACCGGATAAAACCGGAAAAAACCAGAAAAAACCGGAAAAAACCAGAAAACCCTAACCCCAACCCTAACCCTAACCAGAAAAACCAGAAAAACCAGAAAAACAAGAACCAGAAAAAACCGGAAAAAACCGGATAAAACCGGAAAAAACCAGAAAAAACCGGAAAAAACCAGAAAACCCTAACCCTAACCCTAACCAGAAAAACCAGAAAAACCAGAAAAACCAGAAAAACAAGAACCAGAAAAAACCGGAAAAAACCGGATAAAACCGGAAAAAACCAGAAAAAACCGGAAAAACCAGAAAACCCTAACCCTAACCCTAACCCTAACCAGAAAAACCAGAAAAACCAGAAAAACCAGAAAAACCAGAAAAACAAGAACCAGAAAAAACCGGAAAAAACCGGATAAAACCGGAAAAAACCAGAAAAAACCGGAAAAACCAGAAAACCCTAACCCTAATCCTAACCCTAACCAGAAAAACCAGAAAAACCAGAAAAACAAAAACCAGAAAAAACCGGAAAAAACCGGATAAAACCGGATAAAACCGGAAAAAACCAGAAAAAACCGGAAAAACCAGAAAACCCTAACCCTAACCCTAACCCTAACCAGAAAAACCAGAAAAACCAGAAAAACAAGAACCAGAAAAAACCGGAAAAAACCGGATAAAACCGGAAAAAACCAGAAAAAACCGGAAAAACCAGAAAACCCTAACCCTAACCCTAACCCTAACCAGAAAAACCAGAAAAACCAGAAAAACAAAAACCAGAAAAAACCGGAAAAAACCGGATAAAACCGGATAAAACCGGAAAAAACCAGAAAAAACCGGAAAAACCAGAAAACCCTAACCCTAACCCTAACCCTAACCAGAAAAACCAGAAAAACCAGAAAAACAAGAACCAGAAAAAACCGGATAAAACCGGATAAAACCGGATAAAACCGGAAAAAACCAGAAAAAACCGGAAAAACCAGAAAACCCTAACCCTAACCCTAACCCTAACCAGAAAAACCAGAAAAACCAGAAAAACAAGAACCAGAAAAAACCGGATAAAACCGGATAAAACCGGAAAAAACCAGAAAAAACCGGAAAAAACCAGAAAACCCTAACCCTAACCCTAACCCTAACCAGAAAAACCAGAAAAACCAGAAAAACAAGATCCAGAAAAAACCGGAAAAAACCGGATAAAACCGGAAAAAACCAGAAAAAACCGGAAAAAACCAGAAAACCCTAACCCCAACCCTAACCCTAACCAGAAAAACCAGAAAAACCAGAAAAACCAGAAAAACAAGAACCAGAAAAAACCGGAAAAAACCGGATAAAACCGGAAAAAACCAGAAAAAACCGGAAAAAACCAGAAAACCCTAACCCTAACCCTAACCCTAACCAGAAAAACCAGAAAAACCAGAAAAACAAGAACCAGAAAAAACCGGAAAAAACCGGATAAAACCGGAAAAAACCAGAAAAAACCGGAAAAACCAGAAAACCCTAACCCTAACCCTAACCCTAACCAGAAAAACCAGAAAAACCAGAAAAACAAGAAAAACCAGAAAAACAAGAACCAGAAAAAACCGGAAAAAACCGGATAAAACCGGATAAAACCGGAAAAAACCAGAAAAAACCGGAAAAACCAGAAAACCCTAACCCTAACCCTAACCCTAACCAGAAAAACCAGAAAAACCAGAAAAACAAGAACCCGAAAAAACCGGAAAAAACCGGATAAAATCGGAAAAAACCAGAAAAAACCGGAAAAACCAGAAAACCCTAACCCTAACCCTAACCCTAACCAGAAAAACCAGAAAAACCAGAAAAACAAGAACCAGAAAAAACCGGAGAAAACCGGATAAAACCGAATAAAACCGGAAAAAATCAGAAAAAACCGGAAAAACCAGAAAACCCTAACCCTAACCCTAACCCTAACCAGAAAAACCAGAAAAACCAGAAAAACAAGAACCAGAAAAAACCGGAAAAAGTCGGATAAAACCGGAAAAAACCAGAAAAAACCGGAAAAAACCAGAAAACCCTAACCCCAACCCTAACCCTAACCAGAAAAACCAGAAAAACCAGAAAAACAAGAACCAGAAAAAACCGGAAAAAGTCGGATAAAACCGGAAAAAACCAGAAAAAACCGGAAAAAACCAGAAAACCCTAACCCCAACCCTAACCCTAACCAGAAAAACCAGAAAAACCAGAAAAACAAGAACCAGAAAAAACCGGAAAAAACCGGATAAAACCGGAAAAAACCAGAAAAAACCGGAAAAAACCAGAAAACCCTAACCCTAACCCTAACCCTAACCAGAAAAACCAGAAAAACCAGAAAAACAAGAACCAGAAAAAACCGGAAAAAACCGGATAAAACCGGAAAAAATCAGAAAAAACCGGAAAAACCAGAAAACCCTAACCCTAACCCTAACCCTAACCAGAAAAACCAGAAAAACCAGAAAAACAAGAACCAGAAAAAACCGGATAAAACCGGATAAAACCGGAAAAAACCGGAAAAAACCAGAAAAAACCGGAAAAAACCAGAAAACCCTAACCCTAACCCTAACCCTAACCAGAAAAACCAGAAAAACCAGAAAAACAAGAACCAGAAAAAACCGGAAAAAACCATATAAAACCGGAAAAAACCAGAAAAAACCGGAAAAAACCAGAAAACCCTAACCCTAACCCTAACCCTAACCAGAAAAACCAGAAAAACCAGAAAAACAAGAACCAGAAAAAACTGGAAAAAACCGGAAAAAACCAGAAAAAACCGGAAAAACCAGAAAACCCTAACCCTAATCCTAACCCTAACCAGAAAAACCAGAAAAACCAGAAAAACAAGAACCAGAAAAAACCGGAAAAAACCGGATA
The DNA here is from genome assembly GCA_947562095.1 of Branchellion lobata. Lineage (NCBI taxonomy): Eukaryota > Metazoa > Annelida > Clitellata > Hirudinida > Piscicolidae > Branchellion > Branchellion lobata. Next base: position 93,043 of record OX387251.1, on the reverse strand, counting down.
AAACCGGATAAAACCGGAAAAAACCAGAAAAAACCGGAAAAACCAGAAAACCCTAACCCTAACCCTAACCCTAACCAGTAAAACCAGAAAAACCAGAAAAACAAGAACCAGAAAAAACCGGAAAAAACCGGATAAAACCGGAAAAAACCAGAAAAAACCGGAAAAACCAGAAAACCCTAACCCTAACCCTAACCCTAACCAGAAAAACCAGAAAAACCAGAAAAACAAGAACCAGAAAAAACCGGAAAAAACCGGATAAAACCGGATAAAACCGGAAAAAACCAGAAAAAACCGGAAAAACCAGAAAACCCTAACCCTAACCCTAACCCTAACCAGAAAAACCAGAAAAACCAGAAAAACAAGAACCAGAAAAAACCGGAAAAAACCGGATAAAACCGGAAAAAACCAGAAAAAACCGGAAAAAACCAGAAATACCGGAAAAACCAGAAAACCCTAACCCTAACCCTAACCCTAACCAGAAAAACCAGAAAAACCAGAAAAACAAGAACCAGAAAAAACCGGAAAAAACCGGATAAAACAGGATAAAACCGGAAAAAACCAGAAAAAACCGGAAAAACCAGAAAACCCTAACCCTAACCCTAACCCTAACTAGAAAAACCAGAAAAACCAGAAAAACAAGAACCAGAAAAAACCGGAAAAAACCGGATAAAACCGGAAAAAACCAGAAAAAACCGGAAAAAACCAGAAAACCCTAACCCCAACCCTAACCCTAACCAGAAAAACCAGAAAAACCAGAAAAACAAGAACCAGAAAAAACCGGAAAAAACCGGATAAAACCGGAAAAAACCAGAAAAAACCGGAAAAAACCAGAAAACCCTAACCCTAACCCTAACCCTAACCAGAAAAACCAGAAAAACCAGAAAAACAAGAACCAGAAAAAACCGGAAAAAACCGGATAAAACCGGAAAAAACCAGAAAAAACCGGAAAACCCAGAAAACCCTAACCCTAACCCTAACCCTAACCAGAAAAACCAGAAAAACCAGAAAAACAAGAACCAGAAAAAACCGGATAAAACCGGATAAAACCGGAAAAAACCAGAAAAAACCGGAAAAAACCAGAAAACCCTAACCCTAACCCTAACCCTAACCAGAAAAACCAGAAAAACCAGAAAAACAAGAACCAGAAAAAACCGGAAAAAACCGGATAAAACCGGAAAAAACCAGAAAAAACCGGAAAAAACCAGAAAACCCTAACCCTAACCCTAACCCTAACCAGAAAAACCAGAAAAACCAGAAAAACAAGAACCAGAAAAAACCGGAAAAAACCGGATAAAACCGGAAAAAACCAGAAAAAACCGGAAAAAACCAGAAAACCCTAACCCCAACCCTAACCCTAACCAGAAAAACCAGAAAAACCAGAAAAACAAGAACCAGAAAAAACCGGAAAAAACCGGATAAAACGGGAAAAAACCAGAAAAAACCGGAAAAAACCAGAAAACCCTAACCCTAACCCTAACCCTAACCAGAAAAACCAGAAAAACCAGAAAAACAAGAAAAACCAGAAAAACAAGAACCAGAAAAAACCGGAAAAAACCGGATAAAACCGGATAAAACCGGAAAAAACCAGAAAAAACCGGAAAAACCAGAAAACCCTAACCCTAACCCTAACCCTAACCAGAAAAACCAGAAAAACCAGAAAAACAAGAACCCGAAAAAACCGGAAAAAACCGGATAAAATCGGAAAAAACCAGAAAAAACCGGAAAAACCAGAAAACCCTAACCCTAACCCTAACCCTAACCAGAAAAACCAGAAAAACCAGAAAAACAAGAACCAGAAAAAACCGGAGAAAACCGGATAAAACCGAATAAAACCGGAAAAAATCAGAAAAAACCGGAAAAACCAGAAAACCCTAACCCTAACCCTAACCCTAACCAGAAAAACCAGAAAAACCAGAAAAACAAGAACCAGAAAAAACCGGAAAAAGTCGGATAAAACCGGAAAAAACCAGAAAAAACCGGAAAAAACCAGAAAACCCTAACCCCAACCCTAACCCTAACCAGAAAAACCAGAAAAACCAGAAAAACAAGAACCAGAAAAAACCGGAAAAAGTCGGATAAAACCGGAAAAAACCAGAAAAAACCGGAAAAAACCAGAAAACCCTAACCCCAACCCTAACCCTAACCAGAAAAACCAGAAAAACCAGAAAAACAAGAACCAGAAAAAACCGGAAAAAACCGGATAAAACCGGAAAAAACCAGAAAAAACCGGAAAAAACCATAAAACCCTAACCCTAACCCTAACCCTAACCAGAAAAACCAGAAAAACCAGAAAAACAAGAACCAGAAAAAACCGGAAAAAACCGGATAAAACCGGAAAAAACCAGAAAAAACCGGAAAAACCAGAAAACCCTAACCCTAATCCTAACCCTAACCAGAAAAACCAGAAAAACCAGAAAAACAAGAACCAGAAAAAACCGGAAAAAACCGGATAAAACCGGATAAAACCGGAAAAAACCAGAAAAAACCGGAAAAAACCAGAAAACCCTAACCCTAACCCTAACCCTAACCAGAAAAACCAGAAAAACCAGAAAAACAAGAACCAGAAAAAACCGGAAAAAACCATATAAAACCGGAAAAAACCAGAAAAAACCGGAAAAAACCAGAAAACCCTAACCCTAACCCTAACCCTAACCAGAAAAACCAGAAAAACCAGAAAAACAAGAACCAGAAAAAACTGGAAAAAACCGGAAAAAACCAGAAAAAACCGGAAAAACCAGAAAACCCTAACCCTAATCCTAACCCTAACCAGAAAAACCAGAAAAACCAGAAAAACAAGAACCAGAAAAAACCGGAAAAAACCGGATAAAACCGGATAAAACCGGAAAAAACCAGAAAAAACCGGAAAAACCAGAAAACCCTAACCCTAACCCTAACCCTAACCAGTAAAACCAGAAAAACCAGAAAAACAAGAACCAGAAAAAACCGGAAAAAACCGGATAAAACCGGAAAAAACCAGAAAAAACCGGAAAAACCAGAAAACCCTAACCCTAACCCTAACCCTAACCAGAAAAACCAGAAAAACCAGAAAAACAAGAACCAGAAAAAACCGGATAAAACCGGATAAAACCGGAAAAAACCAGAAAAAACCGGAAAAACCAGAAAACCCTAACCCTAACCCTAACCCTAACCAGAAAAACCAGAAAAACCAGAAAAACAAGAACCAGAAAAAACCGGAAAAAACCGGATAAAACCGGAAAAAACCAGAAAAAACCGGAAAAAACCAGAAATACCGGAAAAACCAGAAAACCCTAACCCTAACCCTAACCCTAACCAGAAAAACCAGAAAAACCAGAAAAACAAGAACCAGAAAAAACCGGAAAAAACCGGATAAAACAGGATAAAACCGGAAAAAACCAGAAAAAACCGGAAAAACCAGAAAACCCTAACCCTAACCCTAACCCTAACTAGAAAAACCAGAAAAACCAGAAAAACAAGAACCAGAAAAAACCGGAAAAAACCGGATAAAACCGGAAAAAACCAGAAAAAACCGGAAAAAACCAGAAAACCCTAACCCTAACCCTAACCCTAACCAGAAAAACCAGAAAAACCAGAAAAACAAGAACCAGAAAAAACCGGAAAAAACCGGATAAAACCGGAAAAAACCAGAAAAAACCGGAAAAACCAGAAAACCCTAACCCTAACCCTAACCCTAACCAGAAAAACCAGAAAAACCAGAAAAACAAGAACCAGAAAAAACCGGAAAAAACCGGATAAAACCGGAAAAAACCAGAAAAAACCGGAAAAAACCAGAAAACCCTAACCCTAACCCTAACCCTAACCAGAAAAACCAGAAAAACCAGAAAAAACCAGAAAAACAAGAACCAGAAAAAACCGGAAAAAACCGGATAAAACCGGAAAAAACCAGAAAAAACCGGAAAAACCAGAAAACCCTAACCCTAATCCTAACCCTAACCAGAAAAACCAGAAAAACCAGAAAAACAAGAACCAGAAAAAACCGGAAAAAACCGGATAAAACCGGAAAAAACCAGAAAAAACCGGAAAAACCAGAGAACCCTAACCCTAACCCTAACCCTAACCAGAAAAACCAGAAAAAACCAGAAAAACAAAAACCAGAAAAAACCGGAAAAAACCGGATAAAACCGGAAAAAACCAGAAAAAACCGGAAAAACCAGAAAACCCTAACCCTAACCCTAACCCTAACCAGAAAAACCAGAAAAACCAGAAAAACAAGAACCAGAAAAAACCGGAAAAAACCGGATAAAACCGGAAAAAACCAGAAAAAACCGGAAAAACCAGAAAACCCTAACCCTAACCCTAACCCTAACCAGAAAAACCAGAAAAACCAGAAAAACAAGAACCAGAAAAAACCGGAAAAAACCGGATAAAACCGGAAAAAACCAGAAAAAACCGGAAAAACCAGAAAACCCTAACCCTAACCCTAACCCTAACCAGAAAAACCAGAAAAACCAGAAAAACAAGAACCAGAAAAAACCGGAAAAAACCGGATAAAACCGGATAAAACCGGAAAAAACCAGAAAAAACCGGAAAAACCAGAAAACCCTAACCCTAACCCTAACCCTAACCAGAAAAACCAGAAAAACCAGAAAAACAAGAACCAGAAAAAACCGGATAAAACCGGATAAAACCGGATAAAACCGGAAAAAACCAGAAAAAACCGGAAAAACCAGAAAACCCTAACCCTAACCCTAACCCTAACCAGAAAAACCAGAAAAACCAGAAAAACAAGAACCAGAAAAAACCGGATAAAACCGGATAAAACCGGAAAAAACCAGAAAAAACCGGAAAAAACCAGAAAACCCTAACCCTAACCCTAACCCTAACCAGAAAAACCAGAAAAACCAGAAAAACAAGATCCAGAAAAAACCGGAAAAAACCGGATAAAACCGGAAAAAACCAGAAAAAACCGGAAAAAACCAGAAAACCCTAACCCCAACCCTAACCCTAACCAGAAAAACCAGAAAAACCAGAAAAACCAGAAAAACAAGAACCAGAAAAAACCGGAAAAAACCGGATAAAACCGGAAAAAACCAGAAAAAACCGGAAAAAACCAGAAAACCCTAACCCTAACCCTAACCCTAACCAGAAAAACCAGAAAAACCAGAAAAACAAGAACCAGAAAAAACCGGAAAAAACCGGATAAAACCGGAAAAAACCAGAAAAAACCGGAAAAACCAGAAAACCCTAACCCTAACCCTAACCCTAACCAGAAAAACCAGTAAAACCAGAAAAACAAGAAAAACCAGAAAAACAAGAACCAGAAAAAACCGGAAAAAACCGGATAAAACCGGATAAAACCGGAAAAAACCAGAAAAAACCGGAAAAACCAGAAAACCCTAACCCTAACCCTAACCCTAACCAGAAAAACCAGAAAAACCAGAAAAACAAGAACCCGAAAAAACCGGAAAAAACCGGATAAAATCGGAAAAAACCAGAAAAAACCGGAAAAACCAGAAAACCCTAACCCTAACCCTAACCCTAACCAGAAAAACCAGAAAAACCAGAAAAACAAGAACCAGAAAAAACCGGAGAAAACCGGATAAAACCGAATAAAACCGGAAAAAATCAGAAAAAACCGGAAAAACCAGAAAACCCTAACCCTAACCCTAACCCTAACCAGAAAAACCAGAAAAACCAGAAAAACAAGAACCAGAAAAAACCGGAAAAAGTCGGATAAAACCGGAAAAAACCAGAAAAAACCGGAAAAAACCAGAAAACCCTAACCCCAACCCTAACCCTAACCAGAAAAACCAGAAAAACCAGAAAAACAAGAACCAGAAAAAACCGGAAAAAACCGGATAAAACCGGAAAAAACCAGAAAAAACCGGAAAAAACCAGAAAACCCTAACCCTAACCCTAACCCTAACCAGAAAAACCAGAAAAACCAGAAAAACAAGAACCAGAAAAAACCGGAAAAAACCGGATAAAACCGGAAAAAATCAGAAAAAACCGGAAAAACCAGAAAACCCTAACCCTAACCCTAACCCTAACCAGAAAAACCAGAAAAACCAGAAAAACAAGAACCAGAAAAAACCGGATAAAACCGGATAAAACCGGAAAAAACCGGAAAAAACCAGAAAAAACCGGAAAAAACCAGAAAACCCTAACCCTAACCCTAACCCTAACCAGAAAAACCAGAAAAACCAGAAAAACAAGAACCAGAAAAAACCGGAAAAAACCATATAAAACCGGAAAAAACCAGAAAAAACCGGAAAAAACCAGAAAACCCTAACCCTAACCCTAACCCTAACCAGAAAAACCAGAAAAACCAGAAAAACAAGAACCAGAAAAAACTGGAAAAAACCGGAAAAAACCAGAAAAAACCGGAAAAACCAGAAAACCCTAACCCTAATCCTAACCCTAACCAGAAAAACCAGAAAAACCAGAAAAACAAGAACCAGAAAAAACCGGAAAAAACCGGATAAAACCGGATAAAACCGGAAAAAACCAGAAAAAACCGGAAAAACCAGAAAACCCTAACCCTAACCCTAACCCTAACCAGTAAAACCAGAAAAACCAGAAAAACAAGAACCAGAAAAAACCGGAAAAAACCGGATAAAACCGGAAAAAACCAGAAAAAACCGGAAAAACCAGAAAACCCTAACCCTAACCCTAACCCTAACCAGAAAAACCAGAAAAACCAGAAAAACAAGAACCAGAAAAAACCGGAAAAAACCGGATAAAACCGGATAAAACCGGAAAAAACCAGAAAAAACCGGAAAAAACCAGAAAACCCTAACCCCAACCCTAACCCTAACCAGAAAAACCAGAAAAACCAGAAAAACAAGAACCAGAAAAAACCGGAAAAAACCGGATAAAACGGGAAAAAACCAGAAAAAACCGGAAAAAACCAGAAAACCCTAACCCTAACCCTAACCCTAACCAGAAAAACCAGAAAAACCAGAAAAACAAAAACCAGAAAAAACCGGAAAAAGCCGGATAAAACCGGAAAAAACCAGAAAAAACCGGAAAAACCAGAAAACCCTAACCCTAACCCTAACCCTAACCAGAAAAACCAGAAAAACCAGAAAAACAAGAACCAGAAAAAACCGGATAAAACCGGATAAAACCGGATAAAACCGGAAAAAACCAGAAAAAACCGGAAAAAACCGGATAAAACCGGAAAAAACCAGAAAAAACCGGAAAAACCAGAAAACCCTAACCCTAACCCTAACCCTAACCAGAAAAACCAGAAAAACCAGAAAAACAAGAACCCGAAAAAACCGGAAAAAACCGGATAAAATCGGAAAAAACCAGAAAAAACCGGAAAAACCAGAAAACCCTAACCCTAACCCTAACCCTAACCAGAAAAACCAGAAAAACCAGAAAAACAAGAACCAGAAAAAACCGGAGAAAACCGGATAAAACCGAATAAAACCGGAAAAAATCAGAAAAAACCGGAAAAACCAGAAAACCCTAACCCTAACCCTAACCCTAACCAGAAAAACCAGAAAAACCAGAAAAACAAGAACCAGAAAAAACCGGAAAAAGTCGGATAAAACCGGAAAAAACCAGAAAAAACCGGAAAAAACCAGAAAACCCTAACCCCAACCCTAACCCTAACCAGAAAAACCAGAAAAACCAGAAAAACAAGAACCAGAAAAAACCGGAAAAAACCGGATAAAACCGGAAAAAACCAGAAAAAACCGGAAAAAACCAGAAAACCCTAACCCTAACCCTAACCCTAACCAGAAAAACCAGAAAAACCAGAAAAACAAGAACCAGAAAAAACCGGAAAAAACCGGATAAAACCGGAAAAAATCAGAAAAAACCGGAAAAACCAGAAAACCCTAACCCTAACCCTAACCCTAACCAGAAAAACCAGAAAAACCAGAAAAACAAGAACCAGAAAAAACCGGATAAAACCGGATAAAACCGGAAAAAACCGGAAAAAACCAGAAAAAACCGGAAAAAACCAGAAAACCCTAACCCTAACCCTAACCCTAACCAGAAAAACCAGAAAAACCAGAAAAACAAGAACCAGAAAAAACCGGAAAAAACCATATAAAACCGGAAAAAACCAGAAAAAACCGGAAAAAACCAGAAAACCCTAACCCTAACCCTAACCCTAACCAGAAAAACCAGAAAAACCAGAAAAACAAGAACCAGAAAAAACTGGAAAAAACCGGAAAAAACCAGAAAAAACCGGAAAAACCAGAAAACCCTAACCCTAATCCTAACCCTAACCAGAAAAACCAGAAAAACCAGAAAAACAAGAACCAGAAAAAACCGGAAAAAACCGGATAAAACCGGATAAAACCGGAAAAAACCAGAAAAAACCGGAAAAACCAGAAAACCCTAACCCTAACCCTAACCCTAACCAGTAAAACCAGAAAAACCAGAAAAACAAGAACCAGAAAAAACCGGAAAAAACCGGATAAAACCGGAAAAAACCAGAAAAAACCGGAAAAACCAGAAAACCCTAACCCTAACCCTAACCCTAACCAGAAAAACCAGAAAAACCAGAAAAACAAGAACCAGAAAAAACCGGAAAAAACCGGATAAAACCGGATAAAACCGGAAAAAACCAGAAAAAACCGGAAAAAACCAGAAAACCCTAACCCCAACCCTAACCCTAACCAGAAAAACCAGAAAAACCAGAAAAACAAGAACCAGAAAAAACCGGAAAAAACCGGATAAAACGGGAAAAAACCAGAAAAAACCGGAAAAAACCAGAAAACCCTAACCCTAACCCTAACCCTAACCAGAAAAACCAGAAAAACCAGAAAAACAAAAACCAGAAAAAACCGGAAAAAGCCGGATAAAACCGGAAAAAACCAGAAAAAACCGGAAAAACCAGAAAACCCTAACCCTAACCCTAACCCTAACCAGAAAAACCAGAAAAACCAGAAAAACAAGAACCAGAAAAAACCGGAAAAAACCGGATAAAACCGGAAAAAACCAGAAAAAACCGGAAAAAACCAGAAAACCCTAACTCTAACCCTAACCCTAACCAGAAAAACCAGAAAAACCAGAAAAACAAGAACCAGAAAAAACCGGAAAAAACCGGATAAAACCGGAAAAAACCAGAAAAAACCGGAAAAACCAGAAAACCCTAACCCTAACCCTAACCCTAACCAGAAAAACCAGAAAAACCAGAAAAACAAGAACCAGAAAAAACCGGATAAAACCGGATAAAACCGGAAAAAACCAGAAAAAACCGGAAAAAACCAGAAAACCCTAACCCTAACCCTAACCCTAACCAGAAAAACCAGAAAAACCAGAAAAACAAGAACCAGAAAAAACCGGAAAAAACCGGATAAAACCGGAAAAAACCAGAAAAAACCGGAAAAACCAGAAAACCCTAACCCTAACCCTAACCCTAACCAGAAAAACCAGAAAAACCAGAAAAACAAGAACCAGAAAAAACCGGAAAAAACCGGATAAAACCGGAAAAAACCAGAAAAAACCGGAAAAACCAGAAAACCCTAACCCTAATCCTAACCCTAACCAGAAAAACCAGAAAAACCAGAAAAACAAGAACCAGAAAAAACCGGAAAAAACCGGATAAAACCGGATAAAACCGGAAAAAACCAGAAAAAACCGGAAAAACCAGAAAACCCTAACCCTAACCCTAACCCTAACCAGAAAAACCAGAAAAACCAGAAAAACAAGAACCAGAAAAAACCGGAAAAAACCGGATAAAACCGGAAAAAACCAGAAAAAACCGGAAAAACCAAAAAACCCTAACCCTAACCCTAACCCTAACAAGAAAATTCAGAAAAACCAGAAAAACAAGAACCAGAAAAAACCGGAAAAAACCGGATAAAACCGGAAAAAACCAGAAAAAACCGGAAAAAACCAGAAAACCCTAACCCCAACCCTAACCCTAACCAGAAAAACCAGAAAAACCAGAAAAACAAGAACCAGAAAAAACCGGAAAAAACCGGATAAAACCGGAAAAAACCAGAAAAAACCGGAAAAAACCAGAAAACCCTAACCCTAACCCTAACCCTAACCAGAAAAACCAGAAAAACCAGAAAAAACCAGAAAAACAAGAACCAGAAAAAACCGGAAAAAACCGGATAAAACCGGAAAAAACCAGAAAAAACCGGAAAAACCAGAAAACCCTAACCCTAATCCTAACCCTAACCAGAAAAACCAGAAAAACCAGAAAAACAAGAACCAGAAAAAACCGGAAAAAACCGGATAAAACCGGAAAAAACCAGAAAAAACCGGAAAAAACCAGAAAACCCTAACCCCAACCCTAACCCTAACCAGAAAAACCAGAAAAACCAGAAAAACAAGAACCAGAAAAAACCGGAAAAAACCGGATAAAACCGGAAAAAACCAGAAAAAACCGGAAAAAACCAGAAAACCCTAACCCTAACCCTAACCCTAACCAGAAAAACCAGAAAAACCAGAAAAACAAGAACCAGAAAAAACCGGAAAAAACCGGATAAAACCGGAAAAAACCAGAAAAAACCGGAAAAACCAGAAAACCCTAACCTTAACCCTAACCCTAACCAGAAAAACCAGAAAAACCAGAAAAACAAAAACCAGAAAAAACCGGTTAAAACCGGATAAAACCGGATAAAACCGGAAAAAACCAGAAAAAACCGGAAAAAACCAGAAAACCCTAACCCTAACCCTAACCCTAACCAGAAAAACCAGAAAAACCAGAAAAACAAGAACCAGAAAAAACCGGAAAAAACCGGATAAAACCGGAAAAAACCAGAAAAAACCGGAAAAACCAGAAAACCCTAACCCTAATCCTAACCCTAACCAGAAAAACCAGAAAAACAAGAACCAGAAAAAACCGGAAAAAACCGGATAAAACCGGATAAAACCGGAAAAAACCAGAAAAAACCGGAAAAACCAGAAAACCCTAACCCTAACCCTAACCCTAACCAGAAAAACCAGAAAAACCAGAAAAACAAGAACCAGAAAAAACCGGAAAAAACCGGATAAAACCGGAAAAAACCAGAAAAAACCGGAAAAACCAGAAAACCCTAACCCTAACCAGAAAAACCAGAAAAACCAGAAAAACAAGAACCAGAAAAAACCGGATAAAACCGGATAAAACCGGATAAAACCGGAAAAAACCAGAAAAAACCGGAAAAACCAGAAAACCCTAACCCTAACCCTAACCCTAACCAGAAAAACCAGAAAAACCAGAAAAACGAACCAGAAAAAACCGGAAAAAACCGGATAAAACCGGAAAAAACCAGAAAAAACCGGAAAAAACCAGAAAACCCCAACCCCAACCCTAACCCTAACCAGAAAAACCAGAAAAACCAGAAAAACAAGAACCAGAAAAAACCGGAAAAAACCGGATAAAACCGGAAAAAACCAGAAAAAACCGGAAAAAACCATAAAACCCTAACCCTAACCCTAACCCTAACCAGAAAAACCAGAAAAACCAGAAAAACAAGAACCAGAAAAAACCGGAAAAAACCGGATAAAACCGGAAAAAACCAGAAAAAACCGGAAAAACCAGAAAACCCTAACCCTAACCCTAACCCTAACCAGAAAAACCAGAAAAACCAGAAAAACAAGAACCAGAAAAAACCGGATAAAACCGGATAAAACCGGATAAAACCGGAAAAAACCAGAAAAAACCGGAAAAAACCAGAAAACCCTAACCCTAACCCTAACCCTAACCAGAAAAACCAGAAAAACCAGAAAAACAAGAACCAGAAAAAACCGGAAAAAACCGGATAAAACCGGAAAAAACCAGAAAAAACCGGAAAAAACCAGAAAACCCTAACCCTAACCAGAAAAACCAGAAAAACCAGAAAAACAAGAACCAGAAAAAACCGGAAAAAACCGGATAAAACCGGAAAAAACCAGAAAAAACCGGAAAAACCAGAAAACCCTAACCCTAATCCTAACCCTAACCAGAAAAACCAGAAAAACCAGAAAAACAAGAACCAGAAAAAACCGGAAAAAACCGGATAAAACCGGATAAAACCGGAAAAAACCAGAAAAAACCGGAAAAACCAGAAAACCCTAACCCTAACCCAAACCTAACCAGAAAAACCAGAAAAACCAGAAAAACAAGAACCAGAAAAAACTGGAAAAAACCGGATAAAACCGGAAAAAACCAGAAAAAACCGGAAAAACCAGAAAACCCTAACCCTAACCCTAACCCTAACCAGAAAAACCAGAAAAACCAGAAAAACAAGAACCAGAAAAAACCGGAAAAAACCGGATAAAACCGGAAAAAACCAGAAAAAACCGGAAAAACCAGAAAACCCTAACCCTAACCCTAACCCTGACCAGAAAAACCAGAAAAACAAGAACCAGAAAAAACCGGAAAAAACCGGATAAAACCGGAAAAAACCAGAAAAAACCGGAAAAACCATAAAAACCCTAACCCTAACCCTAACCCTAACCAGAAAAACCAGAAAAAACCGGAAAAACCATAAAAACCCTAACCCTAACCCTAACCCTAACCAGAAAAACCAGAAAAAACCGGAAAAACCAGAAAAACAAGAACTAGAAAAAACCGGAAAAAACCGGATAACACCGGAAAAAACCAGAAAAAACCGGAAAAACCAGAAAACCCAAACCCTAACCCTAACCCTGACCAGAAAAACCCGAAAAACCAGAAAAACAAGAACCAGAAAAAACCGGAAAAAACCGGATAAAACCGGAAAAAACCAGAAAAAACCGGAAAAACCAGAAAACCCCTACCCTAACCCTAACCCTAACCAGAAAAACCAGAAAAACCAGAAAAACAAGAAAATGGAAAAATGGAAATTGAAAAAATCATTTATGTTTCTAATTTAAAAATGAATATTACCAAAAAAATTTCCACTCTAACCCCATATTCAAAGCTTTGAGGTCATAGTACAGTGGAAACCTAAAGTCCTATTAAAGGTATGAAAAAAAATGGAAAAAGGGAAATTGAAAAAATCATTTATGTTTCTAATTTAAAAATGAATATTACCCCAAAAAATTTCCACTCTAACCCCATATTCCAAGCTTTGAGGTCAAAGTACAGTGGAAACCTAAAGTCCTATTAAAGGTATGAAAAAAAATGGAAAAATTGAAATTGAAAAAATCATTTATTTTTGTAATTTAAAAATGAATATTTACCCAAAAAAATTTCCACTCTAACCCCATATTCAAAGCTTTGAGGTCAAAGTACAGTGGATACCTAAAGTCCTATTAAAGGTATGAAAAAAAATGGAAAAATGGAAATTGAAAAAATCATTTATGTTTCTAATTTAAAAATGAATATTACCCCAAAAAATTTCCACTCTAACCCCATATTCCAAGCTTTGAGGTCAAAGTACAGTGGAAACCTAAAGTCCTATTAAAGGTATGAAAAAAAATGGAAAAATGGAAATTGAAAAAATCATTTATGTTTCTAATTTAAAAATGAATATTACCCCAAAATATTTCCACTCTAACCCCATATTCCAAGCTTTGAGGTCAAAGTACAGTGGAAACCTAAAGTCCTATTAAAGGTATGAAAAAAAAAGGAAAAATGGAAATTGAAAAAATCATTTATGTTTCTAATTTAAAAATGAATATTACCCCAAAAAATTTCCACTCTAACCCCATATTCCAAGCTTTGAGGTCAAAGTACAGTGGAAACCTAAAGTCCTATTAAAGGTATGAAAAAAAATGGAAAAATGGAAATTGAAAAAATCATTTATGTTTCTAATTTAAAAATGAATATTACCCCAGAAAATTTCCACTCTAACCCCATATTCCAAGCTTTGAGGTCAAAGTACAGTGGAAACCTAAAGTCCTATTAAAGGTATGAAAAAAAATGGAAAAATGGAAATTGAAAAAATCATTTATGTTTGTAATTTAAAAATGAATATTTACCCAAAAAATTTCCACTCTATCCCCATATTCAAAGCTTTGAGGTCAAAGTTTAGTGGAAACCTAAAGTCCTATTAAAGGTATGAAAAAAAATGGAAAAATGGAAATTGAAAAAATCATTTATGTTTCTAATTTAAAAATGAATATTACCCCAAAATATTTCCACTCTAACCCCATATTCCAAGCTTTGAGGTCAAAGTACATTGGAAACCTAAAGTCCTATTGAAGGTATGAAAAAAAATGGAAAAATGGAAAGTGAAAAAATCATTTATGTTTGTAATTTGAAAATGAATATTTACCCAAAAAAATTTCCACTCTAACCCCATATTCAAAGCTTTGAGGTCAAAGTACAGTGGATACTTAAAGTCCTATTAAAGGTATGAAAAAAAATGGAAAAATGGAAATTGAAAAAATCATTTATGTTTCTAATTTAAAAATGAATATTAGCCAAAAAATTTCCACTCTAACCCCATATTCCAAGCTTTGAGGTCAAAGTACAGTGGAAACCTAAAGTCCTATTAAAGGTATGAAAAAAAAAGGAAAAATGGAAATTGAAAAAATCATTTATGTTTCTAATTTAAAAATGAATATTTACCCAAAAAATTTCCACTCTATCCCCATATTCAAAGCTTTGAGGTCAAAGTTTAGTGGAAACCTAAAGTCCTATTAAAGGTATGAAAAAAAATGGAAAAATGGGAATTGAAAAAATCATTTATGTTTCTAATTTAAAAATGAATATTACCCCAAAATATATCCACTCTAACCCCATATTCCAAGCTTTGAGGTCAAAGTACATTGGAAACCTAAAGTCCTATTGAAGGTATGAAAAAAAATGGAAAAATGGAAAGTGAAAAAATCATTTATGTTTGTAATTTAAAAATGAATATTTACCCAAAAAAATTTCCACTCTAACCCCATATTCCAAGCTTTGAGGTCAAAGTACAGTGGAAACCTAAAGTCCTATTAAAGGTATGAAAAAAAATGGGAAAATTGAAATTGAAAAAATCATTTATGTTTGTAATTTGAAAATGAATATTTACCCAAAAAAATTTCCACTCTAACCCCATATTCAAAGCTTTGAGGTCAAAGTACAGTGGATACTTAAAGTCCTATTGAAGGTATGAAAAAAAATGGAAAAATGGAAATTGAAAAAATCATTTATGTTTCTAATTTAAAAATGAATATTACCCCAAAAAATTTCCACTCTAACCCCATATTCCAAGCTTTGAGGTCAAAGTACAGTGGAAACCTAAAGTCCTATTAAAGGTATGAAAAAAAAAGGAAAAATGGAAATTGAAAAAATCATTTATGTTTCTAATTTAAAAATGAATATTTACCCAAAAAAATTTCCACTCTAACCCCATATTCAAAGCTTTGAGGTCAAAGTACAGTGGATACCTAAAGTCCTATTAAAGGTATGAAAAAAAATGGAAAAATGGAAATTGAAAAAATCAATTATGTTTCTAATTTAAAAATGAATATTACCCCAAAAAATTTCCACTCTAACCCCATATTCCAAGCTTTGAGGTCAAAGTACAGTGGAAACCTAAAGTCCTATTAAAGGTATGAAAAAAAATGGAAAAATGGAAATTGAAAAAATCATTTATGTTTGTAATTTAAAAATGAATATTTACCCAGAAAATATCCACTCTAACCCCATATTCAAAGCTTTGAGGTCAAAGTACAGTGGATACCTAAAGTCCTATTAAAGGTATGAAAAAAAATAGAAAAATGGAAATTGAAAAAATCAGTTATGTTTCTAATTTAAAAATGAATATTACCCCAAAAAAATTTCCACTCTAACCCCATATTTCAAGCTTTGAGGTCAAAGTACAGTGGAAACCTAAAGTCCTATTAAAGGTATGAAAAAAAATGGAAAAATGGAAATTGAAAAAATCATTTATGTTTCTAATTTAAAAATGAATATTTACCCAAAAAATTTCCACTCTAACCCCATATTCAAAGCTTTGAGGTCAAAGTACAGTGGAAACCTAAAGTCCTATTAAAGGTATGAAAAAAAATGGAAAAATGGAAATTGAAAAAATCATTTATGTTTCTAATTTAAAAATGAATATTACCCCAAAAAATTTCCACTCTAACCCCATATTCCAAGCTTTGAGGTCAAAGTACAGTGGAAACCTAAAGTCCTATTAAAGGTATGAAAAAAAAAGGAAAAATGGAAATTGAAAAAATCATTTATGTTTCTAATTTAAAAATGAATATTACCCCAAAAAATTTCCACTCTAACCCCATATTCCAAGCTTTGAGGTCAAAGTACAGTGGAAACCTAAAGTCCTATTAAAGGTATGAAAAAAAATGGAAAAATGGAAATTGAAAAAATCATTTATGTTTCTAATTTAAAAATGAATATTACCCCAGAAAATTTCCACTCTAACCCCATATTCCAAGCTTTGAGGTCAAAGTACAGTGGAAACCTAAAGTCCTATTAAAGGTATGAAAAAAAATGGAAAAATGGAAATTGAAAAAATCATTTATGTTTGTAATTTAAAAATGAATATTTACCCAAAAAATTTCCACTCTATCCCCATATTCAAAGCTTTGAGGTCAAAGTTTAGTGGAAACCTAAAGTCCTATTAAAGGTATGAAAAAAAATGGAAAAATGGAAATTGAAAAAATCATTTATGTTTCTAATTTAAAAATGAATATTACCCCAAAATATTTCCACTCTAACCCCATATTCCAAGCTTTGAGGTCAAAGTACATTGGAAACCTAAAGTCCTATTGAAGGTATGAAAAAAAATGGAAAAATGGAAAGTGAAAAAATCATTTATGTTTGTAATTTGAAAATGAATATTTACCCAAAAAAATTTCCACTCTAACCCCATATTCAAAGCTTTGAGGTCAAAGTACAGTGGATACTTAAAGTCCTATTAAAGGTATGAAAAAAAATGGAAAAATGGAAATTGAAAAAATCATTTATGTTTCTAATTTAAAAATGAATATTAGCCAAAAAATTTCCACTCTAACCCCATATTCCAAGCTTTGAGGTCAAAGTACAGTGGAAACCTAAAGTCCTATTAAAGGTATGAAAAAAAAAGGAAAAATGGAAATTGAAAAAATCATTTATGTTTCTAATTTAAAAATGAATATTTACCCAAAAAATTTCCACTCTATCCCCATATTCAAAGCTTTGAGGTCAAAGTTTAGTGGAAACCTAAAGTCCTATTAAAGGTATGAAAAAAAATGGAAAAATGGAAATTGAAAAAATCATTTATGTTTCTAATTTAAAAATGAATATTACCCCAAAATATATCCACTCTAACCCCATATTCCAAGCTTTGAGGTCAAAGTACATTGGAAACCTAAAGTCCTATTGAAGGTATGAAAAAAAATGGAAAAATGGAAAGTGAAAAAATCATTTATGTTTGTAATTTAAAAATGAATATTTACCCAAAAAAATTTCCACTCTAACCCCATATTCCAAGCTTTGAGGTCAAAGTACAGTGGAAACCTAAAGTCCTATTAAAGGTATGAAAAAAAATGGGAAAATTGAAAGTGAAAAAATCATTTATGTTTGTAATTTGAAAATGAATATTTACCCAAAAAAATTTCCACTCTAACCCCATATTCAAAGCTTTGAGGTCAAAGTACAGTGGATACTTAAAGTCCTATTAAAGGTATGAAAAAAAATGGAAAAATGGAAATTGAAAAAATCATTTATGTTTCTAATTTAAAAATGAATATTACCCCAAAAAATTTCCACTCTAACCCCATATTCCAAGCTTTGAGGTCAAAGTACAGTGGAAACCTAAAGTCCTATTAAAGGTATGAAAAAAAAAGGAAAAATGGAAATTGAAAAAATCATTTATGTTTCTAATTTAAAAATGAATATTTACCCAAAAAAATTTCCACTCTAACCCCATATTCAAAGCTTTGAGGTCAAAGTACAGTGGATACCTAAAGTCCTATTAAAGGTATGAAAAAAAATGGAAAAATGGAAATTGAAAAAATCAATTATGTTTCTAATTTAAAAATGAATATTACCCCAAAAAATTTCCACTCTAACCCCATATTCCAAGCTTTGAGGTCAAAGTACAGTGGAAACCTAAAGTCCTATTAAAGGTATGAAAAAAAATGGAAAAATGGAAATTGAAAAAATCATTTATGTTTGTAATTTAAAAATGAATATTTACCCAGAAAATATCCACTCTAACCCCATATTCAAAGCTTTGAGGTCAAAGTACAGTGGATACCTAAAGTCCTATTAAAGGTATGAAAAAAAATAGAAAAATGGAAATTGAAAAAATCAGTTATGTTTCTAATTTAAAAATGAATATTACCCCAAAAAAATTTCCACTCTAACCCCATATTTCAAGCTTTGAGGTCAAAGTACAGTGGAAACCTAAAGTCCTATTAAAGGTATGAAAAAAAATGGAAAAATGGAAATTGAAAAAATCATTTATGTTTCTAATTTAAAAATGAATATTTACCCAAAAAATTTCCACTCTAACCCCATATTCAAAGCTTTGAGGTCAAAGTACAGTGGAAACCTAAAGTCCTATTAAAGGTATGAAAAAAAATGGAAAAAGGGAAATTGAAAAAATCATTTATGTTTCTACTTTAAAAATGAATATTACCCCAAAAAATTTCCACTCTAACCCCATATTCCAAGCTTTGAGGTCAAAGTACAGTGGATACCTAAAGTCCTATTAAAGGTATGAAAAAAAATGGAAAAATGGAAATTGAAAAAATCATTTATGTTTCTAATTTAAAAATGAATATTACCCCAAAAAATTTCCACTCTAACCCCATATTTCAAGCTTTGAGGTCAAAGTACAGTGGAAACCTAAAGTCCTCTTAAAGGTATGAAAAAAAATGGAAAAATGGAAATTGAAAAAATCATTTATGTTTCTAATTTAAAAATGAATATTTACCCAAAAAATTTCCACTCTAACCCCATATTCAAAGCTTTGAGGTCAAAGTACAGTGGAAACCTAAAGTCCTATTAAAGGTATGAAAAAAAATGGAAAAAGGGAAATTGAAAAAATCATTTATGTTTCTAATTTAAAAATGAATATTACCCCAAAAAATATCCACTCTAACCCCATATTCCAAGCTTTGAGGTCAAAGTACAGTGGAAACCTAAAGTCCTATTAAAGGTATGAAAAAAAATGGAAAAATTGAAATTGAAAAGATCATTTATGTTTGTAATTTAAAAATGAATATTTACCCAAAAAAATTTCCACTCTAACCCCATATTCAAAGCTTTGAGGTCAAAGTACAGTGGATACCTAAAGTCCTATTAAAGGTATGAAAAAAAATGGAAAAATGGAAAATGAAAAAATCAATTATGTTTCTAATTCAAAAATGAATATTACCCCAAAATATTTCCACTCTAACCCCATATTCCAAGCTTTGAGGTCAAAGTACCGTGGAAACCTAAAGTCCTATTAAAGGTATGAAAAAAAATGGAAAAATGGAAATTGAAAAAATCATTTATGTTTCTAATTTAAAAATGAATATTACCCTAAAAAATTTCCACTCTAACCCCATATTTCAAGCTTTGAGGTCAAAGTACAGTGGAAACCTAAAGTCCTATTAAAGGTATGAAAAAAAATGGAAAAATGGAAATTGAAAAAATCATTTATGTTTCTAATTTAAAAATGAATATTACCCCAAAAAATTTCCACTCTAACCCCATATTCCAAGCTTTGAGGTCAAAGTACAGTGGAAACCTAAAGTCCTATTAAAGGTATGAAAAAAAATGGAAAAATTGAAATTGAAAAAATCATTTATGTTTGTAATTTAAAAATGAATATTTACCCAAAAAAATTTCCACTCTAACCCCATATTCAAAGCTTTGAGGTCAAAGTACAGTGGATACCTAAAGTCCTATTAAAGGTATGAAAAAAAATGGAAAAATGGAAATTGAAAAAATCATTTATGTTTCTAATTTAAAAATGAATATTACCCTAAAAAATTTCCACTCTAACGCCATATTCAAAGCTTTGAGGTCAAAGTACAGTGGATACCTAAAGTCCTATTAAAGGTATGAAAAAAAATGGAAAAATGGAAATTGAAAAAATCATTTATGTTTCTCATTTAAAAATGAATTTTACCCCAAAATATTTCCACTCTAACCCCATATT
Source organism: Branchellion lobata (assembly GCA_947562095.1). Classification (NCBI taxonomy): domain Eukaryota; kingdom Metazoa; phylum Annelida; class Clitellata; order Hirudinida; family Piscicolidae; genus Branchellion; species Branchellion lobata. The sequence goes on along the minus strand of OX387251.1, from coordinate 73,151 downwards.
CCAAGCTTTGAGGTCAAAGTACAGTGGAAACCTAAAGTCCTATTAAAGGTATGAAAAAAAATGGAAAAATGGAAATTGAAAAAATCATTTATGTTTCTAATTTAAAAATGAATATTACCCCAAAAAATTTCCACTCTAACCCCATATTTCAAGCTTTGAGGTCAAAGTACAGTGGAAACCTAAAGTCCTCTCAAAGGTATGAAAAAAAATGGAAAAATGGAAATTGAAAAAATCATTTATGTTTCTAATTTAAAAATGAATATTACCCCAAAAAATTTCCACTCTAACCCCATATTTCAAGCTTTGAGGTCAAAGTACAGTGGAAACCTAAAGTCCTCTTAAAGGTATGAAAAAAAATGGAAAAATGGAAATTGAAAAAATCATTTATGTTTCTAATTTAAAAATGAATATTTACCCAAAAAATTTCCACTCTAACCCCATATTCAAAGCTTTGAGGTCAAAGTACAGTGGAAACCTAAAGTCCTATTAAAGGTATGAAAAAAAATGGAAAAAGGGAAATTGAAAAAATCATTTATGTTTCTAATTTGAAAATGAATATTACCCCAAAAAATATCCACTCTAACCCCATATTCCAAGCTTTGAGGTCAAAGTACAGTGGAAACCTAAAGTCCTATTAAAGGTATGAAAAAAAATGGAAAAATTGAAATTGAAAAGATCATTTATGTTTGTAATTTAAAAATGAATATTTACCCAAAAAAAATTCCACTCTAACCCCATATTCAAAGCTTTGAGGTCAAAGTACAGTGGATACCTAAAGTCCTATTAAAGGTATGAAAAAAAATGGAAAAATGGAAATTGAAAAAATCAATTATGTTTCTAATTCAAAAATGAATATTACCCCAAAAAATTTCCACTCTAACCCCATATTCCAAGCTTTGAGGTCAAAGTACAGTGGAAACCTAAAGTCCTATTAAAGGTATGAAAAAAAATGGAAAAATGGAAATTGAAAAAATCATTTATGTTTCTAATTTAAAAATGAATATTACCCTAAAAAATTTCCACTCTAACCCCATATTTCAAGCTTTGAGGTCAAAGTACAGTGGAAACCTAAAGTCCTATTAAAGGTATGAAAAAAAATGGAAAAATGGAAATTGAAAAAATCATTTATGTTTCTAATTTAAAAATGAATATTACCCCAAAAAATTTCCACTCTAACCCCATATTCCAAGCTTTGAGGTCAAAGTACAGTGGAAACCTAAAGTCCTATTAAAGGTATGAAAAAAAATGGAAAAATTGAAATTGAAAAAATCATTTATGTTTGTAATTTAAAAATGAATATTTACCCAAAAAAATTTCCACTCTAACCCCATATTCAAAGCTTTGAGGTCAAAGTACAGTGGATACCTAAAGTCCTATTAAAGGTATGAAAAAAAATGGAAAAATGGAAATTGAAAAAATCATTTATGTTTCTAATTTAAAAATGAATATTTACCCAAAAAATTTCCACTCTAACCCCATATTCAAAGCTTTGAGGTCAAAGTACAGTGGAAACCTAAAGTCCTATTAAAGGTATGAAAAAAAATGGAAAAAGGGAAATTGAAAAAATCATTTATGTTTCTAATTTAAAAATGAATATTACCCCAAAAAATATCCACTCTAACCCCATATTCCAAGCTTTGAGGTCAAAGTACAGTGGAAACCTAAAGTCCTATTAAAGGTATGAAAAAAAATGGAAAAATTGAAATTGAAAAGATCATTTATGTTTGTAATTTAAAAATGAATATTTACCCAAAAAAATTTCCACTCTAACCCCATATTCAAAGCTTTGAGGTCAAAGTACAGTGGATACCTAAAGTCCTATTAAAGGTATGAAAAAAAATGGAAAAATGGAAATTGAAAAAATCATTTATGTTTCTAATTTAAAAATGAATATTACCCCAGAAAATTTCCACTCTAACCCCATATTTCAAGCTTTGAGGTCAAAGTACAGTGGAAACCTAAAGTCCTATTAAAGGTATGAAAAAAAATGGAAAAATGGAAATTGAAAAAATCATTTATGTTTCTAATTTAAAAATGAATATTACCCCAAAAAATTTCCACTCTAACCCCATATTCCAAGCTTTGAGGTCAAAGTACAGTGGAAACCTAAAGTCCTATTAAAGGTATGAAAAAAAATGGAAAAATTGAAATTGAAAAAATCATTTATGTTTGTAATTTAAAAATGAATATTTACCCAAAAAAATTTCCACTCTAACCCCATATTCAAAGCTTTGAGGTCAAAGTACAGTGGATACCTAAAGTCCTATTAAAGGTATGAAAAAAAATGGAAAAATGGAAATTGAAAAAATCATTTATGTTTCTAATTTAAAAATGAATATTTACCCAAAAAATTTCAACTCTAACCCCATATTCAAAGCTTTGAGGTCAAAGTACAGTGGAAACCTAAAGTCCTATTAAAGGTATGAAAAAAAATGGAAAAAGGGAAATTGAAAAAATCATTTATGTTTCTAATTTAAAAATGAATATTACCCCAAAAAATATCCACTCTAACCCCATATTCCAAGCTTTGAGGTCAAAGTACAGTGGAAACCTAAAGTCCTATTAAAGGTATGAAAAAAAATGGAAAAATTGAAATTGAAAAGATCATTTATGTTTGTAATTTAAAAATGAATATTTACCCAAAAAAATTTCCACTCTAACCCCATATTCAAAGCTTTGAGGTCAAAGTACAGTGGATACCTAAAGTCTTATTAAAGGTATGAAAAAAAATGGAAAAATGGAAATTGAAAAAATCAATTATGTTTCTAATTCAAAAATGAATATTACCCCAAAAAATTTCCACTCTAACCCCATATTCCAAGCTTTGAGGTCAAAGTACAGTGGAAACCTAAAGTCCTATTAAAGGTATGAAAAAAAATGGAAAAATGGAAATTGAAAAAATCATTTATGTTTCTAATTTAAAAATGAATATTACCCTAAAAAATTTCCACTCTAACCCCATATTTCAAGCTTTGAGGTCAAAGTACAGTGGAAACCTAAAGTCCTATTAAAGGTATGAAAAAAAATGGAAAAATGGAAATTGAAAAAATCATTTATGTTTCTAATTTAAAAATGAATATTACCCCAAAAAATTTCCACTCTAACCCCATATTCCAAGCTTTGAGGTCAAAGTACAGTGGAAACCTAAAGTCCTATTAAAGGTATGAAAAAAAATGGAAAAATGGAAATTGAAAAAATCAATTATGTTTCTAATTCAAAAATGAATATTACCCCAAAAAATTTCCACTCTAACCCCATATTCAAAGCTTTGAGGTCAAAGTACAGTGGATACCTAAAGTCCTATTAAAGGTATGAAAAAAAATGGAAAAATGGAAATTGAAAAAATCATTTATGTTTCTAATTTAAAAATGAATATTACCCCAGAAAATTTCCACTCTAACCCCATATTTCAAGCTTTGAGGTCAAAGTACAGTGGAAACCTAAAGTCCTATTAAAGGTATGAAAAAAAATGGAAAAATGGAAATTGAAAAAATCATTTATGTTTCTAATTTAAAAATGAATATTACCCCAAAAAATTTCCACTCTAACCCCATATTCCAAGCTTTGAGGTCAAAGTACAGTGGAAACCTAAAGTCCTATTAAAGGTATGAAAAAAAATGGAAAAATTGAAATTGAAAAAATCATTTATGTTTGTAATTTAAAAATGAATATTTACCCAAAAAAATTTCCACTCTAACCCCATATTCAAAGCTTTGAGGTCAAAGTACAGTGGATACCTAAAGTCCTATTAAAGGTATGAAAAAAAATGGAAAAATGGAAATTGAAAAAATCATTTATGTTTCTAATTTAAAAATGAATATTTACCCAAAAAATTTCAACTCTAACCCCATATTCAAAGCTTTGAGGTCAAAGTACAGTGGAAACCTAAAGTCCTATTAAAGGTATGAAAAAAAATGGAAAAAGGGAAATTGAAAAAATCATTTATGTTTCTAATTTAAAAATGAATATTACCCCAAAAAATATCCACTCTAACCCCATATTCCAAGCTTTGAGGTCAAAGTACAGTGGAAACCTAAAGTCCTATTAAAGGTATGAAAAAAAATGGAAAAATTGAAATTGAAAAGATCATTTATGTTTGTAATTTAAAAATGAATATTTACCCAAAAAAATTTCCACTCTAACCCCATATTCAAAGCTTTGAGGTCAAAGTACAGTGGATACCTAAAGTCTTATTAAAGGTATGAAAAAAAATGGAAAAATGGAAATTGAAAAAATCAATTATGTTTCTAATTCAAAAATGAATATTACCCCAAAAAATTTCCACTCTAACCCCATATTCCAAGCTTTGAGGTCAAAGTACAGTGGAAACCTAAAGTCCTATTAAAGGTATGAAAAAAAATGGAAAAATGGAAATTGAAAAAATCATTTATGTTTCTAATTTAAAAATGAATATTACCCTAAAAAATTTCCACTCTAACCCCATATTTCAAGCTTTGAGGTCAAAGTACAGTGGAAACCTAAAGTCCTATTAAAGGTATGAAAAAAAATGGAAAAATGGAAATTGAAAAAATCATTTATGTTTCTAATTTAAAAATGAATATTACCCCAAAAAATTTCCACTCTAACCCCATATTCCAAGCTTTGAGGTCAAAGTACAGTGGAAACCTAAAGTCCTATTAAAGGTATGAAAAAAAATGGAAAAATTGAAATTGAAAAAATCATTTATGTTTGTAATTTAAAAATGAATATTTACCCAAAAAAATTTCCACTCTAACCCCATATTCAAAGCTTTGAGGTCAAAGTACAGTGGATACCTAAAGTCCTATTAAAGGTATGAAAAAAAATGGAAAAATGGAAATTGAAAAAATCATTTATGTTTCTAATTTAAAAATGAATATTACCCTAAAAAATTTCCACTCTAACGCCATATTCAAAGCTTTGAGGTCAAAGTACAGTGGATACCTAAAGTCCTATTAAAGGTATGAAAAAAAATGGAAAAATGGAAATTGAAAAAATCATTTATGTTTCTAATTTAAAAATGAATATTACCCCAAAAAATTTCCACTCTAACCCCATATTCCAAGCTTTGAGGTCAAAGTACAGTGGAAACCTAAAGTCCTATTAAAGGTATGAAAAAAAATGGAAAAATGGAAATTGAAAAAATCAATTATGTTTCTAATTCAAAAATGAATATTACCCCAAAAAATTTCCACTCTAACCCCATATTCCAAGCTTTGAGGTCAAAGTACAGTGGAAACCTAAAGTCCTATTAAAGGTATGAAAAAAAATGGAAAAATGGAAATTGAAAAAATCATTTATGTTTCTAATTTAAAAATGAATATTACCCTAAAAAATTTCCACTCTAACCCCATATTTCAAGCTTTGAGGTCAAAGTACAGTGGAAACCTAAAGTCCTATTAAAGGTATGAAAAAAAATGGAAAAATGGAAATTGAAAAAATCATTTATGTTTCTAATTTAAAAATGAATATTACCCCAAAAAATTTCCACTCTAACCCCATATTCCAAGCTTTGAGGTCAAAGTACAGTGGAAACCTAAAGTCCTATTAAAGGTATGAAAAAAAATGGAAAAATTGAAATTGAAAAAATCATTTATGTTTGTAATTTAAAAATGAATATTTACCCAAAAAAATTTCCACTCTAACCCCATATTCAAAGCTTTGAGGTCAAAGTACAGTGGATACCTAAAGTCCTATTAAAGGTATGAAAAAAAATGGAAAAATGGAAATTGAAAAAATCATTTATGTTTCTAATTTAAAAATGAATATTACCCTAAAAAATTTCCACTCTAACGCCATATTCAAAGCTTTGAGGTCAAAGTACAGTGGATACCTAAAGTCCTATTAAAGGTATGAAAAAAAATGGAAAAATGGAAATTGAAAAAATCATTTATGTTTCTAATTTAAAAATGAATATTACCCCAAAAAATTTCCACTCTAACCCCATATTCCAAGCTTTGAGGTCAAAGTACAGTGGAAACCTAAAGTCCTATTAAAGGTATGAAAAAAAATGGAAAAATGGAAATTGAAAAAATCATTTATGTTTCTAATTTAAAAATGAATATTACCCCAAAAAATTTCCACTCTAACCCCATATTTCAAGCTTTGAGGTCAAAGTACAGTGGAAACCTAAAGTCCTATTAAAGGTATGAAAAAAAATGGAAAAATTGAAATTGAAAAAATCATTTATGTTTGTAATTTAAAAATGAATATTTACCCAAAAAAATTTCCACTCTAACCCCATATTCAAAGCTTTGAGGTCAAAGTACAGTGGATACCTAAAGTCCTATTAAAGGTATGAAAAAAAATGGAAAAATGGAAATTGAAAAAATCATTTATGTTTCTAATTTAAAAATGAATATTACTCTAAAAAATTTCCACTCTAACGCCATATTCAAAGCTTTGAGGTCAAAGTACAGTGGATACCTAAAGTCCTATTAAAGGTATGAAAAAAAATGGAAAAATGGAAATTGAAAAAATCATTTATGTTTCTAATTTAAAAATGAATATTACCCCAAAAAATTTCCACTCTAACCCCATATTCCAAGCTTTGAGGTCAAAGTACAGTGGAAACCTAAAGTCCTATTAAAGGTATGAAAAAAAATGGAAAAATGGAAATTGAAAAAATCATTTATGTTTCTAATTTAAAAATGAATATTACCCCAAAAAATTTCCACTCTAACCCCATATTTCAAGCTTTGAGGTCAAAGTACAGTGGAAACCTAAAGTCCTCTTAAAGGTATGAAAAAAAATGGAAAAATGGAAATTGAAAAAATCATTTATGTTTCTAATTTAAAAATGAATATTTACCCAAAAAATTTCCACTCTAACCCCATATTCAAAGCTTTGAGGTCAAAGTACAGTGGAAACCTAAAGTCCTATTAAAGGTATGAAAAAAAATGGAAAAAGGGAAATTGAAAAAATCATTTATGTTTCTAATTTAAAAATGAATATTACCCCAAAAAATTTCCACTCTAACCCCATATTCCAAGCTTTGAGGTCAAAGTACAGTGGAAACCTAAAGTCCTATTAAAGGTATGAAAAAAAATGGAAAAATTGAAATTGAAAAAATCATTTATGTTTGTAATTGAAAAATGAATATTTACCCAAAAAAATTTCCACTCTAACCCCATATTCAAAGCTTTGAGGTCAAAGTACAGTGGATACCTAAAGTCCTATTAAAGGTATGAAAAAAAATGGAAAAATGGAAATTGAAAAAATCATTTATGTTTCTAATTCAAAAATGAATATTACCCCAAAAAATTTCCACTCTAACCCCATATTCCAAGCTTTGAGGTCAAAGTACAGTGGAAACCTAAAGTCCTATTAAAGGTATGAAAAAAAATGGAAAAATGGAAATTGAAAAAATCATTTATGTTTCTAATTTAAAAATGAATATTACCCTAAAAAATTTCCACTCTAACCCCATATTTCAAGCTTTGAGGTCAAAGTACAGTGGAAACCTAAAGTCCTATTAAAGGTATGAAAAAAAATGGAAAAATGGAAATTGAAAAAATCATTTATGTTTCTAATTTAAAAATGAATATTACCCCAAAAAATTTCCACTCTAACCCCATATTCAAAGCTTTGAGGTCAAAGTACAGTGGATACCTAAAGTCCTATTAAAGGTATGAAAAAAAATGGAAAAATGGAAATTGAAAAAATCAATTATGTTTCTAATTCAAAAATGAATATTACCCCAAAAAATTTCCACTCTAACCCCATATTCCAAGCTTTGAGGTCAAAGTACAGTGGAAACCTAAAGTCCTATTAAAGGTATGAAAAAAAATGGAAAAATGGAAATTGAAAAAATCATTTATGTTTCTAATTTAAAAATGAATATTACCCTATAAAATTTCCACTCTAACCCCATATTTCAAGCTTTGAGGTCAAAGTACAGTGGAAACCTAAAGTCCTATTAAAGGTATGAAAAAAAATGGAAAAATGGAAATTGAAAAAATCATTTATGTTTCTAATTTAAAAATGAATATTACCCCAAAAAATTTCCACTCTAACTCCATATTCAAAGCTTTGAGGTCAAAGTACAGTGGAAACCTAAAGTCCTATTAAAGGTATGAAAAAAAATGGAAAAAAGGAAATTGAAAAAGTCATTTATGTTTCTAATTTAAAAATGAATATTACCCCAAAAAATTTCCACTCTAACCCCATATTCCAAGCTTTGAGGTCAAAGTACAGTGGAAACCTAAAGTCCTATTAAAGGTATGAAAAAAAATGGAAAAATTGAAATTGAAAAAATCATTTATGTTTGTAATTTAAAAATGAATATTTACCCAAAAAAATTTCCACTCTAACCCCATATTCAAAGCTTTGAGGTCAAAGTACAGTGGATACCTAAAGTCCTATTAAAGGTATGAAAAAAAATGGAAAAATGGAAATTGAAAAAATCAATTATGTTTCTAATTCAAAAATGAATATTACCCCAAAAAATTTCCACTCTAACCCCATATTCCAAGCTTTGAGGTCAAAGTACAGTGGAAACCTAAAGTCCTATTAAAGGTATGAAAAAAAATGGAAAAATGGAAATTGAAAAAATCATTTATGTTTCTAATTTAAAAATGAATATTACCCTAAAAAATTTCCACTCTAACCCCATATTTCAAGCTTTGAGGTCAAAGTACAGTGGAAACCTAAAGTCCTATTAAAGGTATGAAAAAAAATGGAAAAATGGAAATTGAAAAAATCATTTATGTTTCTAATTTAAAAATGAATATTACCCCAAAAAATTTCCACTCTAACCCCATATTCAAAGCTTTGAGGTCAAAGTACAGTGGATACCTAAAGTCCTATTAAAGGTATGAAAAAAAATGGAAAAATGGAAATTGAAAAAATCAATTATGTTTCTAATTCAAAAATGAATATTACCCCAAAAAATTTCCACTCTAACCCCATATTCCAAGCTTTGAGGTCAAAGTACAGTGGAAACCTAAAGTCCTATTAAAGGTATGAAAAAAAATGGAAAAATGGAAATTGAAAAAATCATTTATGTTTCTAATTTAAAAATGAATATTACCCTATAAAATTTCCACTCTAACCCCATATTTCAAGCTTTGAGGTCAAAGTACAGTGGAAACCTAAAGTCCTATTAAAGGTATGAAAAAAAATGGAAAAATGGAAATTGAAAAAATCATTTATGTTTCTAATTTAAAAATGAATATTACCCCAAAAAATTTCCACTCTAACTCCATATTCAAAGCTTTGAGGTCAAAGTACAGTGGAAACCTAAAGTCCTATTAAAGGTATGAAAAAAAATGGAAAAAAGGAAATTGAAAAAGTCATTTATGTTTCTAATTTAAAAATGAATATTACCCCAAAAAATTTCCACTCTAACCCCATATTCCAAGCTTTGAGGTCAAAGTACAGTGGAAACCTAAAGTCCTATTAAAGGTATGAAAAAAAATGGAAAAATTGAAATTGAAAAAATCATTTATGTTTGTAATTTAAAAATGAATATTTACCCAAAAAAATTTCCACTCTAACCCCATATTCAAAGCTTTGAGGTCAAAGTACAGTGGATACCTAAAGTCCTATTAAAGGTATGAAAAAAAATGGAAAAATGGAAATTGAAAAAATCAATTATGTTTCTAATTCAAAAATGAATATTACCCCAAAAAATTTCCACTCTAACCCCATATTCCAAGCTTTGAGGTCAAAGTACAGTGGAAACCTAAAGTCCTATTAAAGGTATGAAAAAAAATGGAAAAATGGAAATTGAAAAAATCATTTATGTTTCTAATTTAAAAATGAATATTACCCTAAAAAATTTCCACTCTAACCCCATATTTCAAGCTTTGAGGTCAAAGTACAGTGGAAACCTAAAGTCCTATTAAAGGTATGAAAAAAAATGGAAAAATGGAAATTGAAAAAATCATTTATGTTTCTAATTTAAAAATGAATATTACCCCAAAAAATTTCCACTCTAACCCCATATTCAAAGCTTTGAGGTCAAAGTACAGTGGATACCTAAAGTCCTATTAAAGGTATGAAAAAAAATGGAAAAATGGAAATTGAAAAAATCAATTATGTTTCTAATTCAAAAATGAATATTACCCCAAAAAATTTCCACTCTAACCCCATATTCCAAGCTTTGAGGTCAAAGTACAGTGGAAACCTAAAGTCCTATTAAAGGTATGAAAAAAAATGGAAAAATGGAAATTGAAAAAATCATTTATGTTTCTAATTTAAAAATGAATATTACCCTATAAAATTTCCACTCTAACCCCATATTTCAAGCTTTGAGGTCAAAGTACAGTGGAAACCTAAAGTCCTATTAAAGGTATGAAAAAAAATGGAAAAATGGAAATTGAAAAAATCATTTATGTTTCTAATTTAAAAATGAATATTACCCCAAAAAATTTCCACTCTAACTCCATATTCAAAGCTTTGAGGTCAAAGTACAGTGGAAACCTAAAGTCCTATTAAAGGTATGAAAAAAAATGGAAAAAAGGAAATTGAAAAAGTCATTTATGTTTCTAATTTAAAAATGAATATTACCCCAAAAAATTTCCACTCTAACCCCATATTCCAAGCTTTGAGGTCAAAGTACAGTGGAAACCTAAAGTCCTATTAAAGGTATGAAAAAAAATGGAAAAATTGAAATTGAAAAAATCATTTATGTTTGTAATTTAAAAATGAATATTTACCCAAAAAAATTTCCACTCTAACCCCATATTCAAAGCTTTGAGGTCAAAGTACAGTGGATACCTAAAGTCCTATTAAAGGTATGAAAAAAAATGGAAAAATGGAAATTGAAAAAATCAATTATGTTTCTAATTCAAAAATGAATATTACCCCAAAAAATTTCCACTCTAACCCCATATTCCAAGCTTTGAGGTCAAAGTACAGTGGAAACCTAAAGTCCTATTAAAGGTATGAAAAAAAATGGAAAAATGGAAATTGAAAAAATCATTTATGTTTCTAATTTAAAAATGAATATTACCCCAAAAAATGTCCACTCTAACCCCATATTCAAAGCTTTGAGGTCAAAGTACAGTGGATACCTAAAGTCCTATTAAAGGTATGAAAAAAAATGGAAAAATGGAAATTGAAAAAATCAATTATGTTTCTAATTCAAAAATGAATATTACCCCAAAAAATTTCCACTCTAACCCCATATTCCAAGCTTTGAGGTCAAAGTACAGTGGAAACCTAAAGTCCTATTAAAGGTATGAAAAAAAATGGAAAAATGGAAATTGAAAAAATCATTTATGTTTCTAATTTAAAAATGAATATTACCCTATAAAATTTCCACTCTAACCCCATATTTCAAGCTTTGAGGTCAAAGTACAGTGGAAACCTAAAGTCCTATTAAAGGTATGAAAAAAAATGGAAAAATGGAAATTGAAAAAATCATTTATGTTTCTAATTCAAAAATGAATATTACCCCAAAAAATTTCCACTCTAACCCCATATTCCAAGCTTTGAGGTCAAAGTACAGTGGAAACCTAAAGTCCTATTAAAGGTATGAAAAAAAATGGAAAAATTGAAATTGAAAAAATCATTTATGTTTCTAATTTAAAAATGAATATTACCCCAAAAAATTTCCACTCTAACTCCATATTCAAAGCTTTGAGGTCAAAGTACAGTGGAAACCTAAAGTCCTATTAAAGGTATGAAAAAAAATGGAAAAAAGGAAATTGAAAAAATCATTTATGTTTCTAATTTAAAAATGAATATTACCCCAAAAAATTTCCACTCTAACCCCATATTCCAAGCTTTGAGGTCAAAGTACAGTGGAAACCTAAAGTCCTATTAAAGGTATGAAAAAAAATGGAAAAATTGAAATTGAAAAAATCATTTATGTTTGTAATTTAAAAATGAATATTTACCCAAAAAAATTTCCACTCTAACCCCATATTCAAAGCTTTGAGGTCAAAGTACAGTGGATACCTAAAGTCCTATTAAAGGTATGAAAAAAAATGGAAAAATGGAAATTGAAAAAATCAATTATGTTTCTGATTCAAAAATGAATATTACCCCAAAAAATTTCCACTCTAACCCCATATTCCAAGCTTTGAGGTCAAAGTACAGTGGAAACCTAAAGTCCTATTAAAGGTATGAAAAAAAATGGAAAAATGGAAATTGAAAAAATCAATTATGTTTCTAATACAAAAATGAATATTACCCCAAAAAATTTCCACTCTAACCCCATATTCCAAGCTTTGAGGTCAAAGTACAGTGGAAACCTAAAGTCCTATTAAAAGTATGAAAAAAAATGGAAAAATGGAAATTGAAAAAATCATTTATGTTTCTAATTTAAAAATGAATATTACCCTAAAAAATTTCCACTCTAACCCCATATTTCAAGCTTTGAGGTCAAAGTACAGTGGAAACCTAAAGTCCTATTAAAGGTATGAAAAAAAATGGAAAAATGGAAATTGAAAAAATCATTTATGTTTCTAATTTAAAAATGAATATTACCCCAAAAAATTTCCACTCTAACCCCATATTCCAAGCTTTGAGGTCAAAGTACAGTGGAAACCTAAAGTCCTATTAAAGGTATGAAAAAAAATGGAAAAATGGAAATTGAAAAAATCATTTATGTTTCTAATTTAAAAATAAATATTACCCCAAAAAATTTCCACTCTAACCCCATATTTCAAGCTTTGAGGTCAAAGTACAGTGGAAACCTAAAGTCCTATTAAAGGTATGAAAAAAAATGGAAAAATGGAAATTGAAAAAATCATTTATGTTTCTAATTTAAAAATGAATATTACCCCAAAAAATTTCCACTCTAACCCCATATTCCAAGCTTTGAGGTCAAAGTACAGTGGAAACCTAAAGTCCTATTAAAGGTATGAAAAAAAATGGAAAAATGGAAATTGAAAAAATCATTTATGTTTCTAATTTAAAAATGAATATTACCCCAAAAAATTTCCACTCTAACCCCATATTCCAAGCTTTGAGGTCAAAGTACAGTGGAAACCTAAAGTCCTATTAAAGGTATGAAAAAAAATGGAAAAATGGAAATTGAAAAAATCATTTATGTTTCTAATTTAAAAATAAATATTACCCCAAAAAATTTCCACTCTAACCCCATATTTCAAGCTTTGAGGTCAAAGTACAGTGGAAACCTAAAGTCCTATTAAAGGTATGAAAAAAAATGGAAAAATGGAAATTGAAAAAATCATTTATGTTTCTAATTTAAAAATGAATATTACCCTAAAAAATTTCCACTCTAACGCCATATTCAAAGCTTTGAGGTCAAAGTACAGTGGATACCTAAAGTCCTATTAAAGGTATGAAAAAAAATGGAAAAATGGAAATTGAAAAAATCATTTATGTTTCTAATTTAAAAATGAATATTACCCCAAAAAATTTCCACTCTAACCCCATATTCCAAGCTTTGAGGTCAAAGTACAGTGGAAACCTAAAGTCCTATTAAAGGTATGAAAAAAAATGGGAAAATGGAAATTGAAAAAATCATTTATGTTTGTAATTTAAAAATGAATATTACCCCAAAAAATTTCCACTCTAACCCCATATTCCAAGCTTTGAGGTCGAAGTACAGTGGAAACCTAAAGTCCTATTAAAGGTATGAAAAAAAATGGAAAAAGGGAAATTGAAAAAATGATTTATGTTTCTAAATTAAAAATAAATATTAACCCAGAAAATTTCCACTCTAACCCCATATTCCAAGCTTTGAGGTCAAAGTACAGTGGAAACATAAAGTCCTTTTAAAGGTATGAAAAAAAATGGAAAAATGGAAATTGAAAAAATCATTTATGTTTCTAATTTAAAAATGAATATTACCCCAGAAAATTTCCACTCTAACCCCATATTCCAAGCTTTGAGGTCAAAGTACAGTGGAAACCTAAAGTCCTATTAAAGGTATGAAAAAAAATGGAAAAATGGAAATTGAAAAAATCATTTATGTTTGTAATTTAAAAATGAATATTTACCCAAAAAATATCCACTCTATCCCCATATTCAAAGCTTTGAGGTCAAAGTACAGTGGAAACCTAAAGTCCTATTAAAGGTATGAAAAAAAATGGAAAAATGGAAATTGAAAAAATCATTTATGTTTCTAATTTAAAAATGAATATTACCCCAAAAAATTTCCACTCTAACCCCATATTCCAAGCTTTGAGGTCAAAGTACAGTGGAAACCTAAAGTCCTATTAGAGGTATGAAAAAAAATGGAAAAATGGAAATTGAAAAAATCATTTATGTTTCTAATTCAAAAATGAATATTACCCTAAAAAATTTCCACTCTAACGCCATATTCAAAGCTTTGAGGTCAAAGTACAGTGGATACCTAAAGTCCTATTAAAGGTATGAAAAAAAATGGAAAAATGGAAATTGAAAAAATCATTTATGTTTCTAATTTAAAAATGAATATTACCCCAAAAAATTTCCACTCTAACCCCATATTCCAAGCTTTGAGGTCAAAGTACAGTGGAAACCTAAAGTCCTATTAAAGGTATGAAAAAAAATGGAAAAATGGAAATTGAAAAAATCATTTATGTTTCTAATTTAAAAATGAATATTACCCCAGAAAATTTCCACCCTAACCCCATATTCCAAGCTTTGAGGTCAAAGTACAGTGGAAACCTAAAGTCCTATTAAAGGTATGAAAAAAAATGGAAAAATGGAAATTGAAAAAATCATTTATGTTTCTAATTTAAAAATGAATATTACCCCAGAAAATTTCCACTCTAACCCCATATTCCAAGCTTTGAGGTCAAAGTACAGTGGAAACCTAAAGTCCTATTAAAGGTATGAAAAAAAATGAAAAAATGGAAATTGAAAAAATCATTTATGTTTCTAATTTAAAAATGAATATTACCCCAGAAAATTTCCACTCTAACCCCATATTCCAAGCTTTGAGGTCAAAGTACAGTGGAAACCTAAAGTCCTATTAAAGGTATGAAAAAAAATGGAAAAATGGAAATTGAAAAAATCATTTATGTTTGTAATTTAAAAATGAATATTTACCCAAAAAATTTCCACTCTATCCCCATATTCAAAGCTTTGAGGTCAAAGTACAGTGGAAACCTAAAGTCCTATTAAAGGTATGAAAAAAAATGGAAAAATGGAAATTGAAAAAATTATTTATGTTTCTAATTTAAAAATGAATATTACCCCAAAAAATTTCCACTCTAACCCCATATTCCAAGCTTTGAGGTCAAAGTACAGTGGAAACCTAAAGTCCTATTAAAGGTATGAAAAAAAATGGAAAAATGGAAATTGAAAAAATCATTTATGTTTCTAATTTAAAAATGAATATTACCCCAAAAAATATCCACTCTAACCCCATATTCAAAGCTTTGAGATCAAAGTACAGTGGATACCTAAAGTCCTATTAAAGGTATGAAAAAAAATGGAAAAATGGAAATTGAAAAAATCATTTATGTTTCTAATTTAAAAATAAATATTACCCCAAAAAATTTCCACTCTAACCCCATATTTCAAGCTTTGAGGTCAAAGTACAGTGGAAACCTAAAGTCCTATTAAAGGTATGAAAAAAAATGGAAAAATGGAAATTGAAAAAATCATTTATGTTTCTAATTTAAAAATGAATATTACCCTAAAAAATTTCCACTCTAACGCCATATTCAAAGCTTTGAGGTCAAAGTACAGTGGATACCTAAAGTCCTATTAAAGGTATGAAAAAAAATGGAAAAATTGAAATTGAAAAAATCATTTATGTTTGTAATTTAAAAATGAATATTTACCCAAAAAAATTTCCACTCTAACCCCATATTCAAAGCTTTGAGGTCAAAGTACAGTGGATACCTAAAGTCCTATTAAAGGTATGAAAAAAAATGGAAAAATGGAAATTGAAAAAATCAATTATGTTTCTAATTCAAAAATGAATATTACCCCAAAAAATTTCCACTCTAACCCCATATTCCAAGCTTTGAGGTCAAAGTACAGTGGAAACCTAAAGTCCTATTAAAGGTATGAAAAAAAATGGAAAAATGGAAATTGAAAAAATCATTTATGTTTCTAATTTAAAAATGAATATTACCCTAAAAAATTTCCACTCTAACCCCATATTTCAAGCTTTGAGGTCAAAGTACAGTGGAAACCTAAAGTCCTATTAAAGGTATGAAAAAAAATGGAAAAATGGAAATTGAAAAAATCATTTATGTTTCTAATTTAAAAATGAATATTACCCCAAAAAATTTCCACTCTAACCCCATATTCCAAGCTTTGAGGTCAAAGTACAGTGGAAACCTAAAGTCCTATTAAAGGTATGAAAAAAAATGGAAAAATGGAAATTGAAAAAATCATTTATGTTTCTAATTTAAAAATAAATATTACCCCAAAAAATTTCCACTCTAACCCCATATTCCAAGCTTTGAGGTCAAAGTACAGTGGAAACCTAAAGTCCTATTAAAGGTATGAAAAAAAATGGAAAAATTGAAATTGAAAAAATCATTTATGTTTGTAATTTAAAAATGAATATTTACCCAAAAAAATTTCCACTCTAACCCCATATTCAAAGCTTTGAGGTCAAAGTACAGTGGATACCTAAAGTCCTATTAAAGGTATGAAAAAAAATGGAAAAATGGAAATTGAAAAAATCAATTATGTTTCTAATTCAAAAATGAATATTACCCCAAAAAGTTTCCACTCTAACCCCATATTCCAAGCTTTGAGGTCAAAGTACAGTGGAAACCTAAAGTCCTATTAAAGGTATGAAAAAAAATGGAAAAATGGAAATTGAAAAAATCATTTATGTTTCTAATTTAAAAATGAATATTACCCTAAAAAATTTCCACTCTAACCCCATATTTCAAGCTTTGAGGTCAAAGTACAGTGGAAACCTAAAGTCCTATTAAAGGTATGAAAAAAAATGGAAAAATGGAAATTGAAAAAATCATTTATGTTTCTAATTTAAAAATGAATATTACCCCAAAAAATTTCCACTCTAACCCCATATTCCAAGCTTTGAGGTCAAAGTACAGTGGAAACCTAAAGTCCTATTAAAGGTATGAAAAAAAATGGAAAAATGGAAATTGAAAAAATCATTTATGTTTCTAATTTAAAAATAAATATTACCCCAAAAAATTTCCACTCTAACCCCATATTTCAAGCTTTGAGGTCAAAGTACAGTGGAAACCTAAAGTCCTATTAAAGGTATGAAAAAAAATGGAAAAATGGAAATTGAAAAAATCATTTATGTTTCTAATTTAAAAATGAATATTACCCCAAAAAATTTCCACTCTAACCCCATATTCCAAGCTTTGAGGTCAAAGTACAGTGGAAACCTAAAGTCCTATTAAAGGTATGAAAAAAAATGGAAAAATGGAAATTGAAAAAATCATTTATGTTTCTAATTTAAAAATGAATATTACCCCAAAAAATTTCCACTCTAACCCCATATTCCAAGCTTTGAGGTCAAAGTACAGTGGAAACCTAAAGTTCTATTAAAGGTATGAAAAAAAATGGAAAAATGGAAATTGAAAAAATCATTTATGTTTCTAATTTAAAAATAAATATTACCCCAAAAAATTTCCACTCTAACCCCATATTTCAAGCTTTGAGGTCAAAGTACAGTGGAAACCTAAAGTCCTATTAAAGGTATGAAAAAAAATGGAAAAATGGAAATTGAAAAAATCATTTATGTTTCTAATTTAAAAATGAATATTACCCTAAAAAATTTCCACTCTAACGCCATATTCAAAGCTTTGAGGTCAAAGTACAGTGGATACCTAAAGTCCTATTAAAGGTATGAAAAAAAATGGAAAAATGGAAATTGAAAAAATCATTTATGTTTCTAATTTAAAAATGAATATTACCCCAAAAAATTTCCACTCTAACCCCATATTCCAAGCTTTGAGGTCAAAGTACAGTGGAAACCTAAAGTCCTATTAAAGGTATGAAAAAAAATGGGAAAATGGAAATTGAAAAAATCATTTATGTTTCTAATTTAAAAATGAATATTACCCCAAAAAATTTCCACTCTAACCCCATATTCCAAGCTTTGAGGTCGAAGTACAGTGGAAACCTAAAGTCCTATTAAAGGTATGAAAAAAAATGGAAAAAGGGAAATTGAAAAAATGATTTATGTTTCTAAATTAAAAATAAATATTAACCCAGAAAATTTCCACTCTAACCCCATATTCCAAGCTTTGAGGTCAAAGTACAGTGGAAACCTAAAGTCCTATTAAAGGTATGAAAAAAAATGGAAAAATGGAAATTGAAAAAATCATTTATGTTTCTAATTTAAAAATGAATATTACCCCAGAAAATTTCCACTCTAACCCCATATTCCAAGCTTTGAGGTCAAAGTACAGTGGAAACCTAAAGTCCTATTAAAGGTATGAAAAAAAATGGAAAAATGGAAATTGAAAAAATCATTTATGTTTGTAATTTAAAAATGAATATTTACCCAAAAAATTTCCACTCTATCCCCATATTCAAAGCTTTGAGGTCAAAGTACAGTGGAAACCTAAAGTCCTATTAAAGGTATGAAAAAAAATGAAAAAATGGAAATTGAAAAAATCATTTATGTTTCTAATTTAAAAATGAATATTACCCCAGAAAATTTCCACTCTAACCCCATATTCCAAGCTTTGAGGTCAAAGTACAGTGGAAACCTAAAGTCCTATTAAAGGTATGAAAAAAAATGGAAAAATGGAAATTGAAAAAATCATTTATGTTTGTAATTTAAAAATGAATATTACCCTAAAAAATTTCCACTCTAACCCCATATTTCAAGCTTTGAGGTCAAAGTACAGTGGAAACCTAAAGTCCTATTAAAGGTATGAAAAAAAATGGAAAAATGGAAATTGAAAAAATCATTTATGTTTCTAATTTAAAAATGAATATTACCCCAAAAAATTTCCACTCTAACCCCATATTCCAAGCTTTGAGGTCAAAGTACAGTGGAAACCTAAAGTCCTATTAAAGGTATGAAAAAAAATGGAAAAATGGAAATTGAAAAAATCATTTATGTTTCTAATTTAAAAATAAATATTACCCCAAAAAATTTCCACTCTAACCCCATATTCCAAGCTTTGAGGTCAAAGTACAGTGGAAACCTAAAGTCCTATTAAAGGTATGAAAAAAAATGGAAAAATTGAAATTGAAAAAATCATTTATGTTTGTAATTTAAAAATGAATATTTACCCAAAAAAATTTCCACTCTAACCCCATATTCAAAGCTTTGAGGTCAAAGTACAGTGGATACCTAAAGTCCTATTAAAGGTATGAAAAAAAATGGAAAAATGGAAATTGAAAAAATCAATTATGTTTCTAATTCAAAAATGAATATTACCCCAAAAAGTTTCCACTCTAACCCCATATTCCAAGCTTTGAGGTCAAAGTACAGTGGAAACCTAAAGTCCTATTAAAGGTATGAAAAAAAATGGAAAAATGGAAATTGAAAAAATCATTTATGTTTCTAATTTAAAAATGAATATTACCCTAAAAAATTTCCACTCTAACCCCATATTTCAAGCTTTGAGGTCAAAGTACAGTGGAAACCTAAAGTCCTATTAAAGGTATGAAAAAAAATGGAAAAATGGAAATTGAAAAAATCATTTATGTTTCTAATTTAAAAATGAATATTACCCCAAAAAATTTCCACTCTAACCCCATATTCCAAGCTTTGAGGTCAAAGTACAGTGGAAACCTAAAGTCCTATTAAAGGTATGAAAAAAAATGGAAAAATGGAAATTGAAAAAATCATTTATGTTTCTAATTTAAAAATAAATATTACCCCAAAAAATTTCCACTCTAACCCCATATTTCAAGCTTTGAGGTCAAAGTACAGTGGAAACCTAAAGTCCTATTAAAGGTATGAAAAAAAATGGAAAAATGGAAATTGAAAAAATCATTTATGTTTCTAATTTAAAAATGAATATTACCCCAAAAAATTTCCACTCTAACCCCATATTCCAAGCTTTGAGGTCAAAGTACAGTGGAAACCTAAAGTCCTATTAAAGGTATGAAAAAAAATGGAAAAATGGAAATTGAAAAAATCATTTATGTTTCTAATTTAAAAATGAATATTACCCCAAAAAATTTCCACTCTAACCCCATATTCCAAGCTTTGAGGTCAAAGTACAGTGGAAACCTAAAGTTCTATTAAAGGTATGAAAAAAAATGGAAAAATGGAAATTGAAAAAATCATTTATGTTTCTAATTTAAAAATAAATATTACCCCAAAAAATTTCCACTCTAACCCCATATTTCAAGCTTTGAGGTCAAAGTACAGTGGAAACCTAAAGTCCTATTAAAGGTATGAAAAAAAATGGAAAAATGGAAATTGAAAAAATCATTTATGTTTCTAATTTAAAAATGAATATTACCCTAAAAAATTTCCACTCTAACGCCATATTCAAAGCTTTGAGGTCAAAGTACAGTGGATACCTAAAGTCCTATTAAAGGTATGAAAAAAAATGGAAAAATGGAAATTGAAAAAATCATTTATGTTTCTAATTTAAAAATGAATATTACCCCAAAAAATTTCCACTCTAACCCCATATTCCAAGCTTTGAGGTCAAAGTACAGTGGAAACCTAAAGTCCTATTAAAGGTATGAAAAAAAATGGGAAAATGGAAATTGAAAAAATCATTTATGTTTCTAATTTAAAAATGAATATTACCCCAAAAAATTTCCACTCTAACCCCATATTCCAAGCTTTGAGGTCGAAGTACAGTGGAAACCTAAAGTCCTATTAAAGGTATGAAAAAAAATGGAAAAAGGGAAATTGAAAAAATGATTTATGTTTCTAAATTAAAAATAAATATTAACCCAGAAAATTTCCACTCTAACCCCATATTCCAAGCTTTGAGGTCAAAGTACAGTGGAAACCTAAAGTCCTATTAAAGGTATGAAAAAAAATGGAAAAATGGAAATTGAAAAAATCATTTATGTTTCTAATTTAAAAATGAATATTACCCCAGAAAATTTCCACTCTAACCCCATATTCCAAGCTTTGAGGTCAAAGTACAGTGGAAACCTAAAGTCCTATTAAAGGTATGAAAAAAAATGGAAAAATGGAAATTGAAAAAATCATTTATGTTTGTAATTTAAAAATGAATATTTACCCAAAAAATTTCCACTCTATCCCCATATTCAAAGCTTTGAGGTCAAAGTACAGTGGAAACCTAAAGTCCTATTAAAGGTATGAAAAAAAATGGAAAAATGGAAATTGAAAAAATCATTTATGTTTCTAATTTAAAAATGAATATTACCCCAAAAAATTTCCACTCTAACCCCATATTCCAAGCTTTGAGGTCAAAGTACAGTGGAAACCTAAAGTCCTATTAGAGGTATGAAAAAAAATGGAAAAATGGAAATTGAAAAAATCATTTATGTTTCTAATTCAAAAATGAATATTACCCTAAAAAATTTCCACTCTAACGCCATATTCAAAGCTTTGAGGTCAAAGTACAGTGGATACCTAAAGTCCTATTAAAGGTATGAAAAAAAATGGAAAAATGGAAATTGAAAAAATCATTTATGTTTCTAATTTAAAAATGAATATTACCCCAAAAAATTTCCACTCTAACCCCATATTCCAAGCTTTGAGGTCAAAGTACAGTGGAAACCTAAAGTCCTATTAAAGGTATGAAAAAAAATGGAAAAATGGAAATTGAAAAAATCATTTATGTTTCTAATTTAAAAATGAATATTACCCCAGAAAATTTCCACCCTAACCCCATATTCCAAGCTTTGAGGTCAAAGTACAGTGGAAACCTAAAGTCCTATTAAAGGTATGAAAAAAAATAAAAAAATGGAAATTGAAAAAATCATTTATGTTTCTAATTTAAAAATGAATATTACCCCAGAAAATTTCCACTCTAACCCCATATTCCAAGCTTTGAGGTCAAAGTACAGTGGAAACCTAAAGTCCTATTAAAGGTATGAAAAAAAATGAAAAAATGGAAATTGAAAAAATCATTTATGTTTCTAATTTAAAAATGAATATTACCCCAGAAAATTTCCACTCTAACCCCATATTCCAAGCTTTGAGGTCAAAGTACAGTGGAAACCTAAAGTCCTATTAAAGGTATGAAAAAAAATGGAAAAATGGAAATTGAAAAAATCATTTATGTTTGTAATTTAAAAATGAATATTTACCCAAAAAATTTCCACTCTATCCCCATATTCAAAGCTTTGAGGTCAAAGTACAGTGGAAACCTAAAGTCCTATTAAAGGTATGAAAAAAAATGGAAAAATGGAAATTGAAAAAATTATTTATGTTTCTAATTTAAAAATGAATATTACCCCAAAAAATTTCCACTCTAACCCCATATTCCAAGCTTTGAGGTCAAAGTACAGTGGAAACCTAAAGTCCTATTAAAGGTATGAAAAAAAATGGAAAAATGGAAATTGAAAAAATCATTTATGTTTCTAATTTAAAAATGAATATTACCCCAAAAAATTTCCACTCTAACCCCATATTCAAAGCTTTGAGATCAAAGTACAGTGGATACCTAAAGTCCTATTAAAGGTATGAAAAAAAATGGAAAAATGGAAATTGAAAAAATCATTTATGTTTCTAATTTAAAAATAAATATTACCCCAAAAAATTTCCACTCTAACCCCATATTTCAAGCTTTGAGGTCAAAGTACAGTGGAAACCTAAAGTCCTATTAAAGGTATGAAAAAAAATGGAAAAATGGAAATTGAAAAAATCATTTATGTTTCTAATTTAAAAATGAATATTACCCCAGAAAATTTCCACTCTAACGCCATATTCAAAGCTTTGAGGTCAAAGTACAGTGGATACCTAAAGTCCTATTAAAGGTATGAAAAAAAATGGAAAAATGGAAATTGAAAAAATCATTTATGTTTCTAATTTAAAAATGAATATTACCCCAAAAAATTTCCACTCTAACCCCATATTCCAAGCTTTGAGGTCAAAGTACAGTGGAAACCTAAAGTCCTATTAAAGGTATGAAAAAAAATGGGAAAATGGAAATTGAAAAAATCATTTATGTTTCTAATTTAAAAATGAATATTACCCCAAAAAATTTCCACTCTAACCCCATATTCCAAGCTTTGAGGTCGAAGTACAGTGGAAACCTAAAGTCCTATTAAAGGTATGAAAAAAAATGGAAAAAGGGAAATTGAAAAAATGATTTATGTTTCTAATTTAAAAATAAATATTAACCCAGAAAATTTCCACTCTAACCCCATATTCCAAGCTTTGAGGTCAAAGTACAGTGGAAACCTAAAGTCCTATTAAAGGTATGAAAAAAAATGGAAAAATGGAAATTGAAAAAATCATTTATGTTTCTAATTTAAAAATGAATATTACCCCAGAAAATTTCCACTCTAACCCCATATTCCAAGCTTTGAGGTCAAAGTACAGTGGAAACCTAAAGTCCTATTAAAGGTATGAAAAAAAAATGGAAAAATGGAAATTGAAAAAATCATTTATGTTTGTAATTTAAAAATGAATATTTACCAAAAAAATTTCCACTCTATCCCCATATTCAAAGCTTTGAGGTCAAAGTACAGTGGAAACCTAGTCCTATTAAAGGTATGAAAAAAAATGGAAAAATGGAAATTGAAAAAATCATTTATGTTTCTAATTTAAAAATGAATATTACCCCAAAAAATTTCCACTCTAACCCCATATTTCAAGCTTTGAGGTCAAAGTACAGTGGAAACCTAAAGTCCTATTAAAGGTATGAAAAAAAATGAAAAAATGGAAATTGAAAAAATCATTTATGTTTCTAATTTAAAAATGAATATTACCCCAGAAAATTTCCACTCTAACCCCATATTCCAAGCTTTGAGGTCAAAGTACAGTGGAAACCTAAAGTCCTATTAAAGGTATGAAAAAAAATGGAAAAATGGAAATTGAAAAAATCATTTATGTTTCTAATTTAAAAATGAATATTACCCCAAAAAATTTCCACTCTAACCCCATATTCAAAGCTTTGAGATCAAAGTACAGTGGATACCTAAAGTCCTATTAAAGGTATGAAAAAAAATGGAAAAATGGAAATTGAAAAAATCATTTATGTTTCTAATTTAAAAATGAATATTACCCCAAAAAATTTCCACTCTAACCTCATATTCCAAGCTTTGAGGTCAAAGTACAGTGGAAACCTAAAGTCCTATTAAAGGTATGAAAAAAAATGGAAAAATGGAAAGTGAAAAAATCATTTATGTTTGTAATTTAAAAATGAATATTTACCCAAAAAAATTTCCACTCTAACCCCATATTCAAAGCTTTGAGGTCAAAGTACAGTGGATACCTAAAGTCCTATTAAAGGTATGAAAAAAAATGGAAAAATGGAAATTGAAAAAATCATTTATGTTTCTAATTTAAAAATGAATATTACCCCAAAAAATTTCCACTCTAACCCCATATTCCAAGCTTTGAGGTCAAAGTACAGTGGAAACCTAAAGTCCTATTAAAGGTATGAAAAAAAATGGAAAAATGGAAATTGAAAAAATCATTTATGTTTCTAATTTAAAAATGAATATTACCCCAAAAAATTTCCAATCTAACCCCATATTCCAAGCTTTGAGGTCAAAGTACAGTGGAAACCTAAAGTCCTATTAAAGGTATGAAAAAAAAAGGAAAAATGGAAATTGAAAAAATCATTTATGTTTCTAATTTAAAAATGAATATTTACCCAAAAAATTTCCACTCTAACCCCATATTCCAAGCTTTGAGGTCAAAGTACAGTGGAAACCTAAAGTCCTATTAAAGGTATGAAAAAAAATGGAAAAATGGAAATTGAAAAAATCATTTATGTTTCTAATTTAAAAATGAATATTACCCCAAAAAATTTCCACTCTAACCCCATATTCCAAGCTTTGAGGTCAAAGTACAGTGGAAACCTAAAGTCCTATTAAAGGTATGAAAAAAAATGGAAAAATGGAAATTGAAAAAATCATTTATGTTTCTAATTTAAAAATGAATATTACCCCAAAAAATTTCCACTCTAACCCCATATTCCAAGCTTTGAGGTCAAAGTACAGTGGAAACCTAAAGTCCTATTAGAGGTATGAAAAAAAATGGAAAAATGGAAATTGAAAAAATCATTTATGTTTCTAATTCAAAAATGAATATTACCCTAAAAAATTTCCACTCTAACGCCATATTCAAAGCTTTGAGGTCAAAGTACAGTGGATACCTAAAGTCCTATTAAAGGTATGAAAAAAAATGGAAAAATGGAAATTGAAAAAATCATTTATGTTTCTAATTTAAAAATGAATATTACCCCAAAAAATTTCCACTCTAACCCCATATTCCAAGCTTTGAGGTCAAAGTACAGTGGAAACCTAAAGTCCTATTAAAGGTATGAAAAAAAATGGGAAAATGGAAATTGAAAAAATCATTTATGTTTCTAATTTAAAAATGAATATTACCCCAGAAAATTTCCACCCTAACCCCATATTCCAAGCTTTGAGGTCAAAGTACAGTGGAAACCTAAAGTCCTATTAAAGGTATGAAAAAAAATGGAAAAATGGAAATTGAAAAAATCATTTATGTTTCTAATTTAAAAATGAATATTACCCCAGAAAATTTCCACTCTAACCCCATATTCCAAGCTTTGAGGTCAAAGTACAGTGGAAACCTAAAGTCCTATTAAAGGTATGAAAAAAAATGAAAAAATGGAAATTGAAAAAATCATTTATGTTTCTAATTTAAAAATGAATATTACCCCAGAAAATTTCCACTCTAACCCCATATTCCAAGCTTTGAGGTCAAAGTACAGTGGAAACCTAAAGTCCTATTAAAGGTATGAAAAAAAATGGAAAAATGGAAATTGAAAAAATCATTTATGTTTGTAATTTAAAAATGAATATTTACCCAAAAAATTTCCACTCTATCCCCATATTCAAAGCTTTGAGGTCAAAGTACAGTGGAAACCTAAAGTCCTATTAAAGGTATGAAAAAAAATGGAAAAATGGAAATTGAAAAAATTATTTATGTTTCTAATTTAAAAATGAATATTACCCCAAAAAATTTCCACTCTAACCCCATATTCCAAGCTTTGAGGTCAAAGTACAGTGGAAACCTAAAGTCCTATTAAAGGTATGAAAAAAAATGGAAAAATGGAAATTGAAAAAATCATTTATGTTTCTAATTTAAAAATGAATATTACCCCAAAAAATTTCCACTCTAACCCCATATTCAAAGCTTTGAGATCAAAGTACAGTGGATACCTAAAGTCCTATTAAAGGTATGAAAAAAAATGGAAAAATGGAAATTGAAAAAATCATTTATGTTTCTAATTTAAAAATGAATATTACCCCAAAAAATTTCCACTCTAACCTCATATTCCAAGCTTTGAGGTCAAAGTACAGTGGAAACCTAAAGTCCTATTAAAGGTATGAAAAAAAATGGAAAAATGGAAAGTGAAAAAATCATTTATGTTTGTAATTTAAAAATGAATATTTACCCAAAAAATTTCCACTCTAACCCCATATTCAAAGCTTTGAGGTCAAAGTACAGTGGAAACCTAAAGTCCTATTAAAGGTATGAAAAAAAATGGAAAAATGGAAATTGAAAAAATCATTTATGTTTCTAATTTAAAAATGAATATTACCCCAAAAAATTTCCACTCTAACCCCATATTCCAAGCTTTGAGGTCAAAGTACAGTGGAAACCTAAAGTCCTATTAAAGGTATGAAAAAAAATGGAAAAATGGAAATTGAAAAAATCATTTATGTTTCTAATTTAAAAATGAATATTACCCCAAAAAATTTCCAATCTAACCCCATATTCCAAGCTTTGAGGTCAAAGTACAGTGGAAACCTAAAGTCCTATTAAAGGTATGAAAAAAAATGGAAAAATGGAAATTGAAAAAATCATTTATGTTTCTAATTTAAAAATGAATATTTACCCAAAAAATTTCCACTCTAACCCCATATTCCAAGCTTTGAGGTCAAAGTACAGTGGAAACCTAAAGTCCTATTAAAGGTATGAAAAAAAATGGAAAAATGGAAATTGAAAAAATCATTTATGTTTCTAATTTAAAAATGAATATTACCCCAAAAAATTTCCACTCTAACCCCATATTCCAAGCTTTGAGGTCAAAGTACAGTGGAAACCTAAAGTCCTATTAAAGGTATGAAAAAAAATGGAAAAATGGAAATTGAAAAAATCATTTATGTTTGTAATTTAAAAATGAATATTTACCCAAAAAATTTCCACTCTAACCCCATATTCAAAGCTTTGAGATCAAAGTACAGTGGATACCTAAAGTCCTATTAAAGGTATGAAAAAAAATGGAAAAATGGAAATTGAAAAAATCATTTATGTTTCTAATTTAAAAATGAATATTACCCCAAAAAATTTCCACTCTAACCTCATATTCCAAGCTTTGAGGTCAAAGTACAGTGGAAACCTAAAGTCCTATTAAAGGTATGAAAAAAAATGGAAAAATGGAAAGTGAGAAAATCATTTATGTTTATAATTTAAAAATGAATATTTACCCAAAAAAATTTCCACTCTAACCCCATATTCAAAGCTTTGAGGTCAAAGTACAGTGGATACCTAAAGTCCTATTAAAGGTATGAAAGAAAATGGAAAAATGGAAATTGAAAAAATCATTTATGTTTCTAATTTAAAAATGAATATTACCCCAAAAAATTTCCACTCTAACCCCATATTCCAAGCTTTGAGGTCAAAGTACAGTGGAAACCTAAAGTCCTATTAAAGGTATGAAAAAAAATGGAAAAATGGAAATTGAAAAAATCATTTATGTTTCTAATTTAAAAATGAATATTACCCCAAAAAATTTCCAATCTAACCCCATATTCCAAGCTTTGAGGTCAAAGTACAGTGGAAACCTAAAGTCCTATTAAAGGTATGAAAAAAAATGGAAAAATGGAAATTGAAAAAATCATTTATGTTTCTAATTTAAAAATGAATATTTACCTAAAAAATTTCCACTCTAACCCCATATTCAAAGCTTTGAGGTCAAAGTACAGTGGAAACCTGAAGTCCTATTAAAGGTATGAAAAAAAATGGAAAAATGGAAATTGAAAAAATCGTTTATGTTTCTAATGTAAAAATGAATATTACCCCAAAAAATTTCCACTCTAACCCCATATTCCAAG
Organism: Branchellion lobata; assembly: GCA_947562095.1. Classification (NCBI taxonomy): domain Eukaryota; kingdom Metazoa; phylum Annelida; class Clitellata; order Hirudinida; family Piscicolidae; genus Branchellion; species Branchellion lobata. The sequence goes on along the minus strand of OX387251.1, from coordinate 45,155 downwards.
CTTTGAGGTCAAAGTACAGTGGAAACCTAAAGTCCTATTAAAGGTATGAAAAAAAATGGAAAAATGGAAATTGAAAAAATCATTTATGTTTCTAATTTGAAAGTGAATATTACCCCAAAAAATTTCCACTCTAACCCCATATTCCAAGCTTTGAGGTCAAAGTACAGTGGAAACCTAAAGTCCTATTAAAGGTATGAAAAAAAATGGAAAATGGAAATTGAAAAAATCATTTATGTTTCTAATTTAAAAATGAATATTACCCCAAAAAATTTCCACTCTAACCTCATATTCCAAGCTTTGAGGTCAAAGTACAGTGGAAACCTAAAGTCCTATTAAAGGTATGAAAAAAAATGGAAAAATGGAAAGTGAAAAAATCATTTATGTTTATAATTTAAAAATGAATATTTACCCAAAAAAATTTCCACTCTAACCCCATATTCAAAGCTTTGAGGTCAAAGTACAGTGGATACCTAAAGTCCTATTAAAGGTATGAAAAAAAATGGAAAAATGGAAATTGAAAAAATCATTTATGTTTCTAATTTAAAAATGAATATTACCCCAAAAAATTTCCACTCTAACCTCATATTCCAAGCTTTGAGGTCAAAGTACAGTGGAAACCTAAAGTCCTATCAAAGGTATGAAAAAAAATGGAAAAATGGAAATTGAAAAAATCATTTATGTTTTTAATTTAAAAATGAATATTACCCCAAAAAATTTCCACTCTAACCCCATATTCCAAGCTTTGAGGTCAAAGTACAGTGGAAACCTAAAGTCCTATTAAAGGTATGAAAAAAAATGGAAAAATGGAAAGTGAAAAAATCATTTATGTTTGTAATTTAAAAATGAATATTTACCCAAAGAATATCCACTCTAACCCCATAATCCAAGCTTTGAGGTCAAAGTACAGTGGAAACCTAAAGTCCTATTAAAGGTATGAAAAAAAATGGAAAAATGGAAATTGAAAAAATCATTTATGTTTCTAATTTAAAAATGAATATTACCCCAGAAAATTTCCACTCTAACCCCATATTCCAAGCTTTGAGGTCAAAGTACAGTGGAAACCTAAAGTCCTATTAAAGGTATGAAAAAAAATGGAAAAATGGAAATTGAAAAAATCATTTATGTTTCTAATTTGAAAATGAATATTACCCCAGAAAATATCCACTCTAACCCCATATTCCAAGCTTTGAGGTCAAAGTACAGTGGAAACCTAAAGTCCTATTATAGGTATGAAAAAAAATGGAAAAATGGAAATTGAAAAAATCATTTATGTTTGTAATTTAAAAATGAATATTTACCCAAAAAATTTCCACTCTATCCCCATATTCAAAGCTTTGAGGTCAAAGTACAGTGGAAACCTAAAGTCCTATTAAAGGTATGAAAAAAAATGGAAAAATGGAAATTGAAAAAATCATTTATGTTTCTAATTTAAAAATGAATATTACCCCGAAAAATTTTCACTCTAACCTCATATTCCAAGCTTTGAGGTCAAAGTACAGTGGAAACCTAAAGTCCTATTAAAGGTATGAAAAAAAATGGAAAAATGGAAAGTGAAAAAATCATTTATGTTTGTAATTTAAAAATGAATATTTACCCAAAAAAATTTCCACTCTAACCCCATATGCAAAGCTTTGAGGTCAAAGTACCATGGATACCTAAAGTCCTATTAAAGGTATGAAAAAAAATGGAAAAATGGAAATTGAAAAAATCATTTATGTTTCTAATTTAAAAATGAATATTACCCCAAAAAATTTCCACTCTAACCCCATATTCCAAGCTTTGAGGTCAAAGTACAGTGGAAACTTAAAGTCCTATTAAAGGTATGAAAAAAAATGGAAAAATGGAAATTGAAAAAATCATTTATGTTTCGAATTTAAAAATGAATATTACCCCAAAAAATTTCCAATCTAACCCCATATTCCAAGCTTTGAGGTCAAAGTACAGTGGAAACCTAAAGTCCTATTAAAGGTATGAAAAAAAATGGAAAAATGGAAATTGAAAAAATCATTTATGTTTCTAATTTAAAAATGAATATTTACCCAAAAAATTTCCACTCTAACCCCATATTCAAAGCTTTGAGGTCAAAGTACAGTGGAAACCTGAAGTCCTATTAAAGGTATGAAAAAAAATGGAAAAAGGGAAATTGAAAAAATCATTTATGTTTCTAATTTAAAAATGAATATTACCCCAAAAAATTTCCACTCTAACCCCATATTCCAAGCTTTGAGGTCAAAGTACAGTGGAAACCTAAAGTCCTATTGAAGGTATGAAAAAAAATGGAAAAATGGAAAGTGAAAAAATCATTTATGTTTGTAATTTAAAAATGAATATTTACCCAAAAAAATTTCCACTCTAACCCCATATTCAAAGCTTTGAGGTCAAAGTACAGTGGATACCTAAAGTCCTATTAAAGGTATGAAAAAAAATGGAAAAATGGAAATTGAAAAAATCATTTATGTTTCTAATTTAAAAATGAATATTACCCCAAAAAATTTCCACTCTAACCCCATATTCCAAGCTTTGAGGTCAAAGTACAGTGGAAACCTAAAGTCCTATTAAAGGTATGAAAAAAAATGGAAAAATGGAAATTGAAAAAATCATTTATGTTTGTAATTTAAAAATGAATATTTACCCAAAAAATTTCCACTCTAACCCCATATTCAAAGCTTTGAGATCAAAGTACAGTGGATATCTAAAGTCCTATTCAAGGTATGAAAAAAAATGGAAAAATGGAAATTGAAAAAATCATTTATGTTTCTAATTTAAAAATGAATATTACCCCAAAAAATTTCCACTCTAACCTCATATTCCAAGCTTTGAGGTCAAAGTACAGTGGAAACCTAAAGTCCTATTAAAGGTATGAAAAAAAATGGAAAAATGGAAAGTGAAAAAATCATTTATGTTTATAATTTAAAAATGAATATTTACCCAAAAAAATTTCCACTCTAACCCCATATTCAAAGCTTTGAGGTCAAAGTACAGTGGATACCTAAAGTCCTATTAAAGGTATGAAAAAAAATGGAAAAATGGAAATTGAAAAAATCATTTATGTTTCTAATTTAAAAATGAATATTACCCCAAAAAATTTCTACTCTAACCCCATATTCTAAGCTTTGAGGTCAAAGTACAGTGGAAACCTAAAGTCCTATTAAAGGTATGGAAAAAAATGGAAAAATGGAAATTGAAAAAATCATTTATGTTTCTAATTTAAAAATGAATATTACCCCAAAAAATTTCCACTCTAACCTCATATTCCAAGCTTTGAGGTCAAAGTACAGTGGAAACCTAAAGTCCTATTAAAGGTATGAAAAAAAATGGAAAAATGGAAAGTGAAAAAATCATTTATGTTTATAATTTAAAAATGAATATTTACCCAAAAAAATTTCCACTCTAACCCCATATTCAAAGCTTTGAGGTCAAAGTACAGTGGATACCTAAAGTCCTATTAAAGGTATGAAAAAAAATGGAAAAATGGAAATTGAAAAAATCATTTATGTTTCTAATTTAAAAATGAATATTACCCCAAAAAATTTCTACTCTAACCCCATATTCTAAGCTTTGAGGTCAAAGTACAGTGGAAACCTAAAGTCCTATTAAAGGTATGAAAAAAAATGGAAAAATGGAAATTGAAAAAATCATTTATGTTTCTAATTTAAAAATGAATATTACCCCAACAAATTTCCAATCTAACCCCATATTCCAAGCTTTGAGGTCAAAGTACAGTGGAAACCTAAAGTCCTATTAAAGGTATGAAAAAAAATGGAAAAATGGAAATTGAAAAAATCATTTATGTTTCTAATTTAAAAATGAATATTACCCCAAAAAATTTCCACTCTAACCCCATATTCCAAGCTTTGAGGTCAAAGTACAGTGGAAACCTAAAGTCCTATTAAAGGTATGAAAAAAAATGGAAAAATGGAAATTGAAAAAATCATTTATGTTTGTAATTTAAAAATGAATATTTACCCAGAAAATATCCACTCTAACCCCATATTCAAAGCTTTGAGGTCAAAGTACAGTGGATACCTAAAGTCCTAATAAAGGTATGAAAAAAAATGGAAAAATGGAAATTGAAAAAATCATTTATGTTTTTAATTTAAAAATGAATATTACCCCAAAAAATTTCCACTCTAACCCCATATTCCAAGCTTTGAGGTCAAAGTACAGTGGAAACCTAAAGTCCTATTAAAGGTATGAAAAAAAATGGAAAAATGGAAAGTGAAAAAATCATTTATGTTTGTAATTTAAAAATGAATATTTACCCAAAGAATATCCACTCTAACCCCATAATCCAAGCTTTGAGGTCAAAGTACAGTGGAAACTTAAAGTCTTATTAAAGGTATGAAAAAAAATGGAAAAATGGAAATTGAAAAAATCATTTATGTTTCTAATTTAAAAATGAATATTACCCCAGAAAATTTCCACTCTAACCCCATATTCCAAGCTTTGAGGTCAAAGTACAGTGGAAACCTAAAGTCCTATTAAAGGTATGAAAAAAAATGGAAAAATGGAAATTGAAAAAATCATTTATGTTTCTAATTTAAAAATGAATATTACCCCAAAAAATATCCACTCTAACCCCATATTCCAAGCTTTGAGGTCAAAGTACAGTGGAAACCTAAAGTCCTATTATAGGTATGAAAAAAAATGGAAAAATGGAAATTGAAAAAATCATTTATGTTTGTAATTTAAAAATGAATATTTACTCAAAAAATTTCCACTCTATCCCCATATTCAAAGCTTTGAGGTCAAAGTACAGTGGAAACCTAAAGTCCTATTAAAGGTATGAAAAAAAATGGAAAAATGGAAATTGAAAAAATCATTTATGTTTCTAATTTAAAAATGAATATTACCCCAAAAAATTTCCACTCTAACCCCATATTCCAAGCTTTGAGGTCAAAGTACAGTGGAAACCTAAAGTCCTATTAAAGGTATGAAAAAAAATGGAAAAATGGAAATTGAAAAAATCATTTATGTTTGTAATTTAAAAATGAATATTTACCCAAAAAAATTTCCACTCTAACCCCATATTCAAAGCTTTGAGGTCAAAGTACAGTGGATACCTAAAGTCCTATTAAAGGTATGAAAAAAAATGGAAAAATGGAAATTGAAAAATTCATTTATGTTTCTAATTTAAAAATGAATATTTCCCCAAAAAATTTCCACTCTAACCCCATATTCCAAGCTTTGAGGTCAAAGTACATTGGAAACCTAAAGTCCTATTAAAGGTATGAAAAAAAATGGAAAAATGGAAATTGAAAAAATCATTTATGTTTGTAATTTAAAAATGAATATTTACCCAAAAGATTTCCACTCTAACCCCATATTCAAAGCTTTGAGATCAAAGTACAGTGGATACCTAAAGTCCTATTAAAGGTATGAAAAAAAATGGAAAAATGGAAATTGAAAAAATCATTTATGTTTCTAATTTATAAATGAATATTACCCCAAAATATTTCCACTCTAACCTCATATTCCAAGCTTTGAGGTCAAAGTACAGTGGAAACCTAAAGTCCTATTAAAGGTATGAAAAAAAATGGAAAAATGGAAAGTGAAAAAATCATTTATGTTTATAATTTAAAAATGAATATTTACCCAAAAAAATTTCCACTCTAACCCCATATTCAAAGCTTTGAGGTCAAAGTACAGTGGATACCTAAAGTCCTATTAAAGGTATGAAAAAAAATGGAAAAATAGAAATTGAAAAAATCATTTATGTTTTTAATTTAAAAATGAATATTACCCCAAAAAATTTCCACTCTAACCCCATATTCCAAGCTTTGAGGTCAAAGTACAGTGGAAACCTAAAGTCCTATTAAAGGTATGAAAAAAAATGGAAAAATGGAAAGTGAAAAAATCATTTATGTTTGTAATTTAAAAATGAATATTTACCCAAAGAATATCCACTCTAACCCCATAATCCAAGCTTTGAGGTCAAAGTACAGTGGAAACCTAAAGTCCTATTAAAGGTATGAAAAAAAATGGAAAAATGGAAATTGAAAAAATCATTTATGTTTCTAATTTAAAAATGAATATTACCCCAGAAAATTTCCACTCTAACCCCATATTCCAAGCTTTGAGGTCAAAGTACAGTGGAAACCTAAAGTCCTATTAAAGGTATGAAAAAAAATGGAAAAATGGAAATTGAAAAAATCATTTATGTTTCTAATTTAAAAATGAATATTACCCCAAAAAATATCCACTCTAACCCCATATTCCAAGCTTTGAGGTCAAAGTACATTGGAAACCTAAAGTCCTATTATAGGTATGAAAAAAAATGGAAAAATGGAAATTGAAAAAATCATTTATGTTTGTAATTTAAAAATGAATATTTACTCAAAAAATTTCCACTCTATCCCCATATTCAAAGCTTTGAGGTCAAAGTACAGTGGAAACCTAAAGTCCTATTAAAGGTATGAAAAAAAATGGAAAAATGGAAATTGAAAAAATCATTTATGTTTCTAATTTAAAAATGAATATTACCCCAAAAAATTTCCACTCTAACCCCATATTCCAAGCTTTGAGGTCAAAGTACAGTGGAAACCTAAAGTCCTATTAAAGGTATGAAAAAAAATGGAAAAATGGAAATTGAAAAAATCATTTATGTTTGTAATTTAAAAATAAATATTTACCCAAAAAAATTTCCACTCTAACCCCATATTCAAAGCTTTGAGGTCAAAGTACAGTGGATACCTAAAGTCCTATTAAAGGTATGAAAAAAAATGGAAAAATGGAAATTGAAAAATTCATTTATGTTTCTAATTTAAAAATGAATATTTCCCCAAAAAATTTCCACTCTAACCCCATATTCCAAGCTTTGAGGTCAAAGTACATTGGAAACCTAAAGTCCTATTAAAGGTATGAAAAAAAATGGAAAAATGGAAATTGAAAAAATCATTTATGTTTGTAATTTAAAAATGAATATTTACCCAAAAAATTTCCACTCTAACCCCATATTCAAAGCTTTGAGATCAAAGTACAGTGGATACCTAAAGTCCTATTAAAGGTATGAAAAAAAATGGAAAAATGGAAATTGAAAAAATCATTTATGTTTATAATTTATAAATGAATATTACCCCAAAAGATTTCCACTCTAACCCCATATTCCAAGCTTTGAGGTCAAAGTACAGTGGAAACCTAAAGTCCTATTAAAGGTATGAAAAAAAATGGAAAAATGGAAAGTGAAAAAATCATTTATGTTTGTAATTTAAAAATGAATATTTACCCAAAGAATATCCACTCTAACCCCATAATCCAAGCTTTGAGGTCAAAGTACAGTGGAAACCTAAAGTCCTATTAAAGGTATGAAAAAAAATGGAAAAATGGAAATTGAAAAAATCATTTATGTTTCTAATTTAAAAATGAATATTACCCCAGAAAATTTCCACTCTAACCCCATATTCCAAGCTTTGAGGTCAAAGTACAGTGGAAACCTAAAGTCCTATTAAAGGTATGAAAAAAAAAGGAAAAATGGAAATTGAAAAAATCATTTATGTTTCTAATTTAAAAATGAATAATACCCCAGAAAATTTCCACTCTAACCCCATATTCCAAGCTTTGAGGTCAAAGTACAGTGGAAACCTAAAGTCCTATTATAGGTATGAAAAAAAATAGAAAAATGGAAATTGAAAAAATCATTTATGTTTGTAATTTGAAAATGAATATTTACCCAAAAAATTTCCACTCTATCCCCATATTCAAAGCTTTGAGGTCAAAGTACAGTGGAAACCTAAAGTCCTATTAAAGGTATGAAAAAAAATGGAAAAATGGAAATTGAAAAAATCATTTATGTTTCTAATTTAAAAATGAATATTACCCCAAAAAATTTCCACTCTAACCCCATATTCCAAGCTTTGAGGTCAAAGTACAGTGGATACCTAAAGTCCTATTAAAGGTATGAAAAAAAATGGAAAAATGGAAATTGAAAAAATCATTTATGTTTTTAATTTAAAAATGAATATTACCCCAAAAGATTTCCACTCTAACCCCATATTCCAAGCTTTGAGGTCAAAGTACAGTGGAAACCTAAAGTCCTATTAAAGGTATGAAAAAAAATGGAAAAATGGAAAGTGAAAAAATCATTTATGTTTGTAATTTAAAAATGAATATTTACCCAAAGAATATCCACTCTAACCCCATAATCCAAGCTTTGAGGTCAAAGTACAGTGGAAACCTAAAGTCCTATTAAAGGTATGAAAAAAAATGGAAAAATGGAAATTGAAAAAATCATTTATGTTTCTAATTTAAAAATGAATATTACCCCAGAAAATTTCCACTCTAACCCCATATTCCAAGCTTTGAGGTCAAAGTACAGTGGAAACCTAAAGTCCTATTAAAGGTATGAAAAAAAATGGAAAAATGGAAATTGAAAAAATCATTTATGTTTCTAATTTAAAAATGAATAATACCCCAGAAAATTTCCACTCTAACCCCATATTCCAAGCTTTGAGGTCAAAGTACAGTGGAAACCTAAAGTCCTATTATAGGTATGAAAAAAAATGGAAAAATGGAAATTGAAAAAATCATTTATGTTTGTAATTTGAAAATGAATATTTACCCAAAAAATTTCCACTCTATCCCCATATTCAAAGCTTTGAGGTCAAAGTACAGTGGAAACCTAAAGTCCTATTAAAGGTATGAAAAAAAATGGAAAAATGGAAATTGAAAAAATCATTTATGTTTCTAATTTAAAAATGAATATTACCCCAAAAAATTTCCACTCTAACCCCATATTCCAAGCTTTGAGGTCAAAGTACAGTGGAAACCTAAAGTCCTATTAAAGGTATGAAAAAAAATGGAAAAATGGAAATTGAAAAAATCATTTATGTTTGTAATTTAAAAATGAATAAAACTCCAGAAAATTTCCACTCTAACCCCATATTCCAAGCTTTGAGGTCAAAGTACAGTGGAAACCTAAAGTCCTATTATAGGTATGAAAAAAAATGGAAAAATGGAAATTGAAAAAATCATTTATGTTTGTAATTTGAAAATGAATATTTACCTAAAAAATTTCCACTCTATCCCCATATTCAAAGCTTTGAGGTCAAAGTACAGTGGAAACCTAAAGTCCTATTAAAGGTATGAAAAAAAATGGAAAAATGGAAATTGAAAAAATCATTTATGTTTCTAATTTAAAAATGAATATTACCCCAAAAAATTTCCACTCTAACCCCATATTCCAAGCTTTGAGGTCAAAGTACAGTGGAAACCTAAAGTCCTATTAAAGGTATGAAAAAAAATGGAAAAATGGAAATTGAAAAAATCATTTATGTTTGTAATTTAAAAATGAATATTTACCCAAAAAAATTTCCACTCTAACCCCATATTCCAAGCTTTGAGGTCAAAGTACAGTGGAAACCTAAAGTCCTATTAAAGGTATGAAAAAAAATGGAAAAATGGAAATTGAAAAAATCATTTATGTTTCTAATTTAAAAATGAATATTACCCCAAAAAATTTCCACTCTAACCCCATATTCCAAGCTTTGAGGTCAAAGTACAGTGGAAACCTAAAGTCCTATTAAAGGTATGAAAAAAAATGGAAAAATGGAAATTGAAAAAATCATTTATGTTTGTAATTTAAAAATGAATATTTACCCAAAAAAATTTCCACTCTAACCCCATATTCAAAGCTTTGAGGTCAAAGTACAGTGGATACCTAAAGTCCTATTAAAGGTATGAAAAAAAATGGAAAAATGGAAATTGAAAAATTCATTTATGTTTCTAATTTAAAAATGAATATTTCCCCAAAAAATTTCCACTCTAACCCCATATTCCAAGCTTTGAGGTCAAAGTACATTGGAAACCTAAAGTCCTATTAAAGGTATGAAAAAAAATGGAAAAATGGAAATTGAAAAAATCATTTATGTTTGTAATTTAAAAATGAATATTTACCCAAAAAATTTCCACTCTAACCCCATATTCAAAGCTTTGAGATCAAAGTACAGTGGATACCTAAAGTCCTATTAAAGGTATGAAAAAAAATGGAAAAATGGAAATTGAAAAAATCATTTATGTTTATAATTTATAAATGAATATTACCCCAAAAGATTTCCACTCTAACCCCATATTCCAAGCTTTGAGGTCAAAGTACAGTGGAAACCTAAAGTCCTATTAAAGGTATGAAAAAAAATGGAAAAATGGAAATTGAAAAAATCATTTATGTTTCTAATTTAAAAATGAATATTACCCCAGAAAATTTCCACTCTAACCCCATATTCCAAGCTTTGAGGTCAAAGTACAGTGGAAACCTAAAGTCCTATTAAAGGTATGAAAAAAAATGGAAAAATGGAAATTGAAAAAATCATTTATGTTTCTAATTTAAAAATGAATAATACCCCAGAAAATTTCCACTCTAACCCCATATTCCAAGCTTTGAGGTCAAAGTACAGTGGAAACCTAAAGTCCTATTATAGGTATGAAAAAAAATGGAAAAATGGAAATTGAAAAAATCATTTATGTTTGTAATTTGAAAATGAATATTTACCCAAAAAATTTCCACTCTATCCCCATATTCAAAGCTTTGAGGTCAAAGTACAGTGGAAACCTAAAGTCCTATTAAAGGTATGAAAAAAAATGGAAAAATGGAAATTGAAAAAATCATTTATGTTTCTAATTTAAAAATGAATATTACCCCAAAAAATTTCCACTCTAACCCCATATTCCAAGCTTTGAGGTCAAAGTACAGTGGAAACCTAAAGTCCTATTAAAGGTATGAAAAAAAATGGAAAAATGGAAATTGAAAAAATCATTTATGTTTGTAATTTAAAAATGAATAAAACCCCAGAAAATTTCCACTCTAACCCCATATTCCAAGCTTTGAGGTCAAAGTACAGTGGAAACCTAAAGTCCTATTATAGGTATGAAAAAAAATGGAAAAATGGAAATTGAAAAAATCATTTATGTTTGTAATTTGAAAATGAATATTTACCTAAAAAATTTCCACTCTATCCCCATATTCAAAGCTTTGAGGTCAAAGTACAGTGGAAACCTAAAGTCCTATTAAAGGTATGAAAAAAAATGGAAAAATGGAAATTGAAAAAATCATTTATGTTTCTAATTTAAAAATGAATATTACCCCAAAAAATTTCCACTCTAACCCCATATTCCAAGCTTTGAGGTCAAAGTACAGTGGAAACCTAAAGTCCTATTAAAGGTATGAAAAAAAATGGAAAAATGGAAATTGAAAAAATCATTTATGTTTGTAATTTAAAAATGAATATTTACCCAAAAAAATTTCCACTCTAACCCCATATTCCAAGCTTTGAGGTCAAAGTACAGTGGAAACCTAAAGTCCTATTAAAGGTATGAAAAAAAATGGAAAAATGGAAATTGAAAAAATCATTTATGTTTCTAATTTAAAAATGAATATTACCCCAAAAAATTTCCACTCTAACCCCATATTCCAAGCTTTGAGGTCAAAGTACAGTGGAAACCTAAAGTCCTATTAAAGGTATGAAAAAAAATGGAAAAATGGAAATTGAAAAAATCATTTATGTTTGTAATTTAAAAATGAATATTTACCCAAAAAAATTTCCACTCTAACCCCATATTCAAAGCTTTGAGGTCAAAGTACAGTGGATACCTAAAGTCCTATTAAAGGTATGAAAAAAAATGGAAAAATGGAAATTGAAAAATTCATTTATGTTTCTAATTTAAAAATGAATATTTCCCCAAAAAATTTCCACTCTAACCCCATATTCCAAGCTTTGAGGTCAAAGTACATTGGAAACCTAAAGTCCTATTAAAGGTATGAAAAAAAATGGAAAAATGGAAATTGAAAAAATCATTTATGTTTGTAATTTAAAAATGAATATTTACCCAAAAAATTTCCACTCTAACCCCATATTCAAAGCTTTGAGATCAAAGTACAGTGGATACCTAAAGTCCTATTAAAGGTATGAAAAAAAATGGAAAAATGGAAATTGAAAAAATCATTTATGTTTATAATTTATAAATGAATATTACCCCAAAAGATTTCCACTCTAACCCCATATTCCAAGCTTTGAGGTCAAAGTACAGTGGAAACCTAAAGTCCTATTAAAGGTATGAAAAAAAATGGAAAAATGGAAAGTGAAAAAATCATTTATGTTTGTAATTTAAAAATGAATATTTACCCAAAGAATATCCACTCTAACCCCATAATCCAAGCTTTGAGGTCAAAGTACAGTGGAAACCTAAAGTCCTATTAAAGGTATGAAAAAAAATGGAAAAATGGAAATTGAAAAAATCATTTATGTTTCTAATTTAAAAATGAATATTACCCCAGAAAATTTCCACTCTAACCCCATATTCCAAGCTTTGAGGTCAAAGTACAGTGGAAACCTAAAGTCCTATTAAAGGTATGAAAAAAAAAGGAAAAATGGAAATTGAAAAAATCATTTATGTTTCTAATTTAAAAATGAATAATACCCCAGAAAATTTCCACTCTAACCCCATATTCCAAGCTTTGAGGTCAAAGTACAGTGGAAACCTAAAGTCCTATTATAGGTATGAAAAAAAATAGAAAAATGGAAATTGAAAAAATCATTTATGTTTGTAATTTGAAAATGAATATTTACCCAAAAAATTTCCACTCTATCCCCATATTCAAAGCTTTGAGGTCAAAGTACAGTGGAAACCTAAAGTCCTATTAAAGGTATGAAAAAAAATGGAAAAATGGAAATTGAAAAAATCATTTATGTTTCTAATTTAAAAATGAATATTACCCCAAAAAATTTCCACTCTAACCCCATATTCCAAGCTTTGAGGTCAAAGTACAGTGGATACCTAAAGTCCTATTAAAGGTATGAAAAAAAATGGAAAAATGGAAATTGAAAAAATCATTTATGTTTTTAATTTAAAAATGAATATTACCCCAAAAGATTTCCACTCTAACCCCATATTCCAAGCTTTGAGGTCAAAGTACAGTGGAAACCTAAAGTCCTATTAAAGGTATGAAAAAAAATGGAAAAATGGAAAGTGAAAAAATCATTTATGTTTGTAATTTAAAAATGAATATTTACCCAAAGAATATCCACTCTAACCCCATAATCCAAGCTTTGAGGTCAAAGTACAGTGGAAACCTAAAGTCCTATTAAAGGTATGAAAAAAAATGGAAAAATGGAAATTGAAAAAATCATTTATGTTTCTAATTTAAAAATGAATATTACCCCAGAAAATTTCCACTCTAACCCCATATTCCAAGCTTTGAGGTCAAAGTACAGTGGAAACCTAAAGTCCTATTAAAGGTATGAAAAAAAATGGAAAAATGGAAATTGAAAAAATCATTTATGTTTCTAATTTAAAAATGAATAATACCCCAGAAAATTTCCACTCTAACCCCATATTCCAAGCTTTGAGGTCAAAGTACAGTGGAAACCTAAAGTCCTATTATAGGTATGAAAAAAAATGGAAAAATGGAAATTGAAAAAATCATTTATGTTTGTAATTTGAAAATGAATATTTACCCAAAAAATTTCCACTCTATCCCCATATTCAAAGCTTTGAGGTCAAAGTACAGTGGAAACCTAAAGTCCTATTAAAGGTATGAAAAAAAATGGAAAAATGGAAATTGAAAAAATCATTTATGTTTCTAATTTAAAAATGAATATTACCCCAAAAAATTTCCACTCTAACCCCATATTCCAAGCTTTGAGGTCAAAGTACAGTGGAAACCTAAAGTCCTATTAAAGGTATGAAAAAAAATGGAAAAATGGAAATTGAAAAAATCATTTATGTTTGTAATTTAAAAATGAATAAAACCCCAGAAAATTTCCACTCTAACCCCATATTCCAAGCTTTGAGGTCAAAGTACAGTGGAAACCTAAAGTCCTATTATAGGTATGAAAAAAAATGGAAAAATGGAAATTGAAAAAATCATTTATGTTTGTAATTTGAAAATGAATATTTACCTAAAAAATTTCCACTCTATCCCCATATTCAAAGCTTTGAGGTCAAAGTACAGTGGAAACCTAAAGTCCTATTAAAGGTATGAAAAAAAATGGAAAAATGGAAATTGAAAAAATCATTTATGTTTCTAATTTAAAAATGAATATTACCCCAAAAAATTTCCACTCTAACCCCATATTCCAAGCTTTGAGGTCAAAGTACAGTGGAAACCTAAAGTCCTATTAAAGGTATGAAAAAAAATGGAAAAATGGAAATTGAAAAAATCATTTATGTTTGTAATTTAAAAATGAATATTTACCCAAAAAAATTTCCACTCTAACCCCATATTCAAAGCTTTGAGGTCAAAGTACAGTGGATACCTAAAGTCCTATTAAAGGTATGAAAAAAAATGGAAAAATGGAAATTGAAAAAATCATTTATGTTTGTAATTTAAAAATGAATATTTACCCAAAAAATTTCCACTCTAACCCCATATTCAAAGCTTTGAGATCAAAGTAGAATGGATACCTAAAATCCTATTAAAGGTATGAAAAAAAAAGGAAAAATGGAAATTGAAAAAATCATTTATGTTTCTAATTTAAAAATGAATATTACCCCAAAAAATTTCCACTCTAACCTCATATTCCAAGCTTTGAGGTCAAAGTACAGTGGAAACCTAAAGTCCTATCAAAGGTATGAAAAAAAATGGAAAAATGGAAATTGAAAAAATCATTTATGTTTCTAATATAAAAATGAATATTACCCCAAAAAATTTCCACTCTAACCCCATATTCAAAGCTTTGAGATCAAAGTACAGTGGATACCTAAAGTCCTATTAAAGGTATGAAAAAAAATGGAAAAATGGAAATTGAAAAAATCATTTATGTTTCTAATTTAAAAATGAATATTACCCCAAAAAATTTCCACTCTAACCTCATATTCCAAGCTTTGAGGTCAAAGTACAGTGGAAACCTAAAGTCCTATCAAAGGTATGAAAAAAAATGGAAAAATGGAAATTGAAAAAATCATTTATGTTTCTAATTTAAAAATGAATATTACCCCAAAAAATTTCCACTCTAACCCCATATTCCAAGCTTTGAGGTCAAAGTACAGTGGAAACCTAAAGTCCTATTAAAGGTATGAAAAAAAATAGAAAAATGGAAATTGAAAAAATCATTTATGTTTCTAATTTAAAAATGAATATTACCCCTAAAAATTTCCACTCTAACCCCATATTCCAAGCTTTGAGGTCAAAGTACAGTGGAAACCTAAAGTCCTATTAAAGGTATGAAAAAAAATGGAAAAATGGAAATTGAAAAAATCATTTATGTTTGTAATTTAAAAATGAATATTTACCCGAAAAATTTCCACTCTAACCCCATATTCAAAGCTTTGAGATCAAAGTACAGTGGATACCTAAAGTCCTATTAAAGGTATGAAAAAAAATGGAAAAATGGAAATTGAAAAAATCATTTATGTTTCTAATTTAAAAATGAATATTACCCCAACAAATTTCCACTCTAACCTCATATTCCAAGCTTTGAGGTCAAAGTACAGTGGAAACCTAAAGTCCTATTATAGGTATGAAAAAAAATGGAAAAATGGAAATTGAAAAAATCATTTATGTTTGTAATTTGAAAATGAATATTTACCTAAAAAATTTCCACTCTATCCCCATATTCAAAGCTTTGAGGTCAAAGTACAGTGGAAACCTAAAGTCCTATTAAAGGTATGAAAAAAAATGGAAAAATGGAAATTGAAAAAATCATTTATGTTTCTAATTTAAAAATGAATATTACCCCAAAAAATTTCCACTCTAACCCCATATTCCAAGCTTTGAGGTCAAAGTACAGTGGAAACCTAAAGTCCTATTAAAGGTATGAAAAAAAATGGAAAAATGGAAATTGAAAAAATCATTTATGTTTGTAATTTAAAAATGAATATTTACCCAAAAAAATTTCCACTCTAACCCCATATTCAAAGCTTTGAGGTCAAAGTACAGTGGATACCTAAAGTCCTATTAAAGGTATGAAAAAAAATGGAAAAATGGAAATTGAAAAAATCATTTATGTTTGTAATTTGAAAATGAATATTTACCTAAAAAATTTCCACTCTATCCCCATATTCAAAGCTTTGAGGTCAAAGTACAGTGGAAACCTAAAGTCCTATTAAAGGTATGAAAAAAAATGGAAAAATGGAAATTGAAAAAATCATTTATGTTTCTAATTTAAAAATGAATATTACCCCAAAAAATTTCCACTCTAACCCCATATTCCAAGCTTTGAGGTCAAAGTACAGTGGAAACCTAAAGTCCTATTAAAGGTATGAAAAAAAATGGAAAAATGGAAATTGAAAAAATCATTTATGTTTGTAATTTAAAAATGAATATTTACCCAAAAAAATTTCCACTCTAACCCCATATTCAAAGCTTTGAGGTCAAAGTACAGTGGATACCTAAAGTCCTATTAAAGGTATGAAAAAAAATGGAAAAATGGAAATTGAAAAAATCATTTATGTTTGTAATTTAAAAATGAATATTTACCCAAAAAATTTCCACTCTAACCCCATATTCAAAGCTTTGAGATCAAAGTAGAATGGATACCTAAAATCCTATTAAAGGTATGAAAAAAAAAGGAAAAATGGAAATTGAAAAAATCATTTATGTTTCTAATTTAAAAATGAATATTACCCCAAAAAATTTCCACTCTAACCTCATATTCCAAGCTTTGAGGTCAAAGTACAGTGGAAACCTAAAGTCCTATCAAAGGTATGAAAAAAAATGGAAAAATGGAAATTGAAAAAATCATTTATGTTTCTAATATAAAAATGAATATTACCCCAAAAAATTTCCACTCTAACCCCATATTCAAAGCTTTGAGATCAAAGTACAGTGGATACCTAAAGTCCTATTAAAGGTATGAAAAAAAATGGAAAAATGGAAATTGAAAAAATCATTTATGTTTCTAATTTAAAAATGAATATTACCCCAAAAAATTTCCACTCTAACCTCATATTCCAAGCTTTGAGGTCAAAGTACAGTGGAAACCTAAAGTCCTATCAAAGGTATGAAAAAAAATGGAAAAATGGAAATTGAAAAAATCATTTATGTTTCTAATTTAAAAATGAATATTACCCCAAAAAATTTCCACTCTAACCCCATATTCCAAGCTTTGAGGTCAAAGTACAGTGGAAACCTAAAGTCCTATTAAAGGTATGAAAAAAAATAGAAAAATGGAAATTGAAAAAATCATTTATGTTTCTAATTTAAAAATGAATATTACCCCAAAAAATTTCCACTCTAACCCCATATTCCAAGCTTTGAGGTCAAAGTACAGTGGAAACCTAAAGTCCTATTAAAGGTATGAAAAAAAATGGAAAAATGGAAATTGAAAAAATCATTTATGTTTGTAATTTAAAAATGAATATTTACCCGAAAAATTTCCACTCTAACCCCATATTCAAAGCTTTGAGATCAAAGTACAGTGGATACCTAAAGTCCTATTAAAGGTATGAAAAAAAATGGAAAAATGGAAATTGAAAAAATCATTTATGTTTCTAATTTAAAAATGAATATTACCCCAACAAATTTCCACTCTAACCTCATATTCCAAGCTTTGAGGTCAAAGTACAGTGGAAACCTAAAGTCCTATCAAAGGTATGAAAAAAAATGGAAAAATGGAAATTGAAAAAATCATTTATGTTTCTAATTTAAAAATGAATATTACCCCAAAACATTTCCACTCTAACCCCATATTCCAAGCTTTGAGGTCGAAGTACAGTGGAAACCTAAAGTCCTATTAAAGGTATGAAAAAAAATGGAAAAATGGAAATTGAAAAAATCATTTATGTTTCTAATTTAAAAATGAATATTACCCCAAAAAATTTCCACTCTAACCCCATATTCCAAGCTTTGAGGTCAAAGTACAGTGGAAACCTAAAGTCCTATTAAAGGTATGAAAAAAAATGGAAAAATGGAAATTGAAAAAATCATTTATGTTTGTAATTTAAAAATGAATATTTACCCAAAAGATTTCCACTCTAACCCCATATTCAAAGCTTTGAGATCAAAGTACAGTGGATACCTGAAGTCCTATTAAAGGTATGAAAAAAAATGGAAAAATGGAAATTGAAAAAATCATTTATGTTTCTAATTTAAAAATGAATATTAACCCAAAAAATTTCCACTCTAACCCCATATTCCAAGCTTTGAGGTCAAAGTACAGTGGAAACCTAAAGTCCTATTAAAGTTATGAAAAAAAATGGAAAAATGGAAATTGAAAAAATCATTTATGTTTCTAATTTAAAAATGAATATTACCCCAAAAACTTTCCACTCTAACCCCATATTCCAAGCTTTGAGGTCAAAGTACAGTGGAAACCTAAAGTCCTATTAAAGGTATGAAAAAAAATGGAAAAATGGAAATTGAAAAAATCATTTATGTTTCTAATTTAAAAATGAATATTACCCCAAAAAATTTCCACTCTAACCCCATATTCCAAGCTTTGAGGTCAAAGTACAGTGGAAACCTAAAGTCCTATTAAAGGTATGAAAAAAAATGGAAAAATGGAAATTGAAAAAATCATTTATGTTTGTAATTTAAAAATGAATATTTACCCAAAAAATTTCCACTCTAACCCCATATTCAAAGCTTTGAGATCAAAGTAGAATGGATACCTAAAATCCTATTAAAGGTATGAAAAAAAATGGAAAAATGGAAATTGAAAAAATCATTTATGTTTCTAATTTAAAAATGAATATTACCCCAAAAAATTTCCACTCTAACCTCATATTCCAAGCTTTGAGGTCAAAGTACAGTGGAAACCTAAAGTCCTATCAAAGGTATGAAAAAAAATGGAAAAATGGAAATTGAAAAAATCATTTATGTTTCTAATATAAAAATGAATATTACCCCAAAAAATTTCCACTCTAACCCCATATTCAAAGCTTTGAGATCAAAGTACAGTGGATACCTAAAGTCCTATTAAAGGTATGAAAAAAAATGGAAAAATGGAAATTGAAAAAATCATTTATGTTTCTAATTTAAAAATGAATATTACCCCAAAATATTTCCACTCTAACCTCATATTCCAAGCTTTGAGGTCAAAGTACAGTGGAAACCTAAAGTCCTATCAAAGGTATGAAAAAAAATGGAAAAATGGAAATTGAAAAAATCATTTATGTTTCTAATTTAAAAATGAATATTACCCCAAAAAATTTCCACTCTAACCCCATATTCCAAGCTTTGAGGTCAAAGTACAGTGGAAACCTAAAGTCCTATTAAAGGTATGAAAAAAAATGGAAAAATGGAAATTGAAAAAATCATTTATGTTTGTAATTTAAAAATGAATATTTACCCAAAAAATTTCCACTCTAACCCCATATTCAAAGCTTTGAGATCAAAGTAGAATGGATACCTAAAATCCTATTAAAGGTATGAAAAAAAATGGAAAAATGGAAATTGAAAAAATCATTTATGTTTCTAATTTAAAAATGAATATTACCCCAAAAAATTTCCACTCTAACCTCATATTCCAAGCTTTGAGGTCAAAGTACAGTGGAAACCTAAAGTCCTATCAAAGGTATGAAAAAAAATGGAAAAATGGAAATTGAAAAAATCATTTATGTTTCTAATATAAAAATGAATATTACCCCAAAAAATTTCCACTCTAACCCCATATTCAAAGCTTTGAGATCAAAGTACAGTGGATACCTAAAGTCCTATTAAAGGTATGAAAAAAAATGGAAAAATGGAAATTGAAAAAATCATTTATGTTTCTAATTTAAAAATGAATATTACCCCAAAATATTTCCACTCTAACCTCATATTCCAAGCTTTGAGGTCAAAGTACAGTGGAAACCTAAAGTCCTATCAAAGGTATGAAAAAAAATGGAAAAATGGAAATTGAAAAAATCATTTATGTTTCTAATTTAAAAATGAATATTACCCCAAAAAATTTCCACTCTAACCCCATATTCCAAGCTTTGAGGTCAAAGTACAGTGGAAACCTAAAGTCCTATTAAAGGTATGAAAAAAAATAGAAAAATGGAAATTGAAAAAATCATTTATGTTTCTAATTTAAAAATGAATATTACCCCAAAAAATTTCCACTCTAACCCCATATTCAAAGCTTTGAGGTCAAAGTACAGTGGAAACCTAAAGTCCTATTAAAGGTATGAAAAAAAATGGAAAAATGGAAATTGAAAAAATCATTTATGTTTCTAATTTAAAAATGAATATTACCCCAAAAAATTTCCACTCTAACCCCATATTCCAAGCTTTGAGGTCAAAGTACAGTGGAAACCTAAAGTCTAATTAAAGGTATGAAAAAAAATGGAAAAATGGAAATTGAAAAAATCATTTATGTTTCTAATTTAAAAATGAGTATTACCCCAAAAAATTTCCACTCTAACCCCATATTCCAAGCTTTGAGGTCAAAGTACAGTGGAAACCTAAAGTCCTATTAAAGGTATGAAAAAAAATGGAAAAATGGAAATTGAAAAAATCATTTATGTTTGTAATTTAAAAATGAATATTTACCCAAAAGATTTCCACTCTAACCCCATATTCAAAGCTTTGAGATCAAAGTACAGTGGATACCTGAAGTCCTATTAAAGGTATGAAAAAAAATGGAAAAATGGAAATTGAAAAAATCATTTATGTTTCTAATTTAAAAATGAATATTACCCCAAAAAATTTCCACTCTAACCCCATATTCCAAGCTTTGAGGTCAAAGTACAGTGGAAACCTAAAGTCCTATTAAAGGTATGAAAAAAAATGGAAAAATGGAAATTGAAAAAATCATTTATGTTTGTAATTTAAAAATGAATATTTACCCGAAAAATTTCCACTCTAACCCCATATTCAAAGCTTTGAGATCAAAGTACAGTGGATACCTAAAGTCCTATTAAAGGTATGAAAAAAAATGGAAAAATGGGAATTGAAAAAATCATTTATGTTTCTAATTTAAAAATGAATATTACCCCAAAAAATTTCCACTCTAACCTCATATTCCAAGCTTTGAGGTCAAAGTACAGTGGAAACCTAAAGTCCTATCAAAGGTATGAAAAAAAATCGAAAAATGGAAATTGAAAAAATCATTTATGTTTCTAATTTAAAAATGAATATTACCCCAAAACATTTCCACTCTAACCCCATATTCCAAGCTTTGAGGTCAAAGTACAGTGGAAACCTAAAGTCCTATTAAAGGTATGAAAAAAAATAGAAAAATGAAAATTGAAAAAATCATTTATGTTTCTAATTTAAAAATGAATATTACCCCAAAAAATTTCCACTCTAACCCCATATTCCAAGCTTTGAGGTCAAAGTACAGTGGAAACCTAAAGTCCTATTAAAGGTATGAAAAAAAATGGAAAAATGGAAATTGAAAAAATCATTTATGTTTCTAATTTAAAAATGAATATTACCCCAAAAAATTTCCACTCTAACCCCATATTCCAAGCTTTGAGGTCAAAGTACAGTGGAAACCTAAAGTCCTATTAAAGGTATGAAAAAAAATGGAAAAATGGAAATTGAAAAAATCATTTGTGTTTGTAATTTAAAAATGAATATTTACCCAAAAGATTTCCACTCTAACCCCATATTCAAAGCTTTGAGATCAAAGTACAGTGGATACCTGAAGTCCTATTAAAGGTATGAAAAAAAATGGAAAAATGGAAATTGAAAAAATCATTTATGTTTCTAATTAAAAAATGAATATTACCCCAAAAAATTTCCACTCTAACCCCATATTCCAAGCTTTGAGGTCAAAGTACAGTGGAAACCTAAAGTCCTATTAAAAGTATGAAAAAAAATGGAAAAATGGAAATTGAAAAAATCATTTATGTTTGTAATTTAAAAATGAATATTTACCCGAAAAATTTCCACTCTAACCCCATATTCAAAGCTTTGAGATCAAAGTACAGTGGATACCTAAAGTCCTATTAAAGGTATGAAAAAAAATGGAAAAATGGAAATTGAAAAAATCATTTATGTTTCTAATTAAAAAATGAATATTACCCCAAAAAATTTCCACTCTAACCTCATATTCCAAGCTTTGAGGTCAAAGTACAGTGGAAACCTAAAGTCCTATCAAAGGTATGAAAAAAAATGGAAAAATGGAAATTGAAAAAATCATTTATGTTTCTAATTTAAAAATGAATATTACCCCAAAAAATTTCCACTCTAACCCCATATTCCAAGCTTTGAGGTCAAAGTACAGTGGAAACCTAAAGTCCTATTAAAGGTATGAAAAAAAATAGAAAAATGAAAATTGAAAAAATCATTTATGTTTCTAATTTAAAAATGAATATTACCCCAAAAAATTTCCACTCTAACCCCATATTCCAAGCTTTGAGGTCAAAGTACAGTGGAAACCTAAAGTCCTATTAAAGGTATGAAAAAAAATGGAAAAATGGAAATTGAAAAAATCATTTATGTTTGTAATTTAAAAATGAATATTTACCCAAAAGATTTCCACTCTAACCCCATATTCAAAGCTTTGAGATCAAAGTACAGTGGATACCTGAAGTCCTATTAAAGGTATGAAAAAAAATGGAAAAATGGAAATTGAAAAAATCATTTATGTTTCTAATTTAAAAATGAATATTACCCCAAAAAATTTCCACTCTAACCCCATATTCCAAGCTTTGAGGTCAAAGTACAGTGGAAACCTAAAGTCCTATTAAAGGTATGAAAAAAAATGGAAAAATGGAAATTGAAAAAATCATTTATGTTTGTAATTTAAAAATGAATATTTACCCGAAAAATTTCCACTCTAACCCCATATTCAAAGCTTTGAGATCAAAGTACAGTGGATACCTAAAGTCCTATTGAAGGTATGAAAAAAAATGGAAAAATGGAAATTGAAAAAATCATTTATGTTTCTAATTTAAAAATGAATATTACCCTAAAAAATTTCCACTCTAACCTCATATTCCAAGCTTTGAGGTCAAAGTACAGTGGAAACCTAAAGTCCTATCAAAGGTATGAAAAAAAATGGAAAAATGGAAATTGAAAAAATCATTTATGTTTCTAATTTAAAAATGAATATTACCCCAAAAAATTTCCACTCTAACCCCATATTCCAAGCTTTGAGGTCAAAGTACAGTGGAAACCTAAAGTCCTATTAAAGGTATGAAAAAAAATAGAAAAATGAAAATTGAAAAAATCATTTATGTTTCTAATTTAAAAATGAATATTACCCCAAAAAATTTCCACTCTAACCCCATATTCCAAGCTTTGAGGTCAAAGTACAGTGGAAACCTAAAGTCCTATTAAAGGTATGAAAAAAAATAGAAAAATGAAAATTGAAAAAATCATTTATGTTTCTAATTTAAAAATGAATATTACCCCAAAAAATTTCCACTCTAACCCCATATTCCAAGCTTTGAGGTCAAAGTACAGTGGAAACCTAAAGTCCTATTAAAGGTATGAAAAAAAATGGAAAAATGGAAATTGAAAAAATCATTTATGTTTGTAATTTAAAAATGAATATTTACCCAAAAGATTTCCACTCTAACCCCATATTCAAAGCTTTGAGATCAAAGTACAGTGGATACCTGAAGTCCTATTAAAGGTATGAAAAAAAATGGAAAAATGGAAATTGAAAAAATCATTTATGTTTCTAATTTAAAAATGAATATTACCCCAAAAAATTTCCACTCTAACCCCATATTCCAAGCTTTGAGGTCAAAGTACAGTGGAAACCTAAAGTCCTATTAAAGGTATGAAAAAAAATGGAAAAATGGAAATTGAAAAAATCATTTATGTTTGTAATTTAAAAATGAATATTTACCCGAAAAATTTCCACTCTAACCCCATATTCAAAGCTTTGAGATCAAAGTACAGTGGATACCTAAAGTCCTATTGAAGGTATGAAAAAAAATGGAAAAATGGAAATTGAAAAAATCATTTATGTTTCTAATTTAAAAATGAATATTACCCTAAAAAATTTCCACTCTAACCTCATATTCCAAGCTTTGAGGTCAAAGTACAGTGGAAACCTAAAGTCCTATCAAAGGTATGAAAAAAAATGGAAAAATGGAAATTGAAAAAATCATTTATGTTTCTAATTTAAAAATGAATATTACCCCAAAAAATTTCCACTCTAACCCCATATTCCAAGCTTTGAGGTCAAAGTACAGTGGAAACCTAAAGTCCTATTAAAGGTATGAAAAAAAATAGAAAAATGAAAATTGAAAAAATCATTTATGTTTCTAATTTAAAAATGAATATTACCCCAAAAAATTTCCACTCTAACCCCATATTCCAAGCTTTGAGGTCAAAGTACAGTGGAAACCTAAAGTCCTATTAAAGGTATGAAAAAAAATGGAAAAATGGAAATTGAAAAAATCATTTATGTTTCTAATTTAAAAATGAATATTACCCCAAAAAATTTCCACTCTAACCCCATATTCCAAGCTTTGAGGTCAAAGTACAGTGGAAACCTAAAGTCCTATTAAAGGTATGAAAAAAAATGGAAAAATGGAAATTGAAAAAATCATTTATGTTTGTAATTTAAAAATGAATATTTACCCGAAAAATTTCCACTCTAACCCCATATTCAAAGCTTTGAGATCAAAGTACAGTGGATACCTAAAGTCCTATTAAAGGTATGAAAAAAAATGGAAAAATGGAAATTGAAAAAATCATTTATGTTTCTAATTTAAAAATGAATATTACCCCAAAAAATTTCCACTCTAACCCCATATTCCAAGCTTTGAGGTCAAAGTACAGTGGAAACTTAAAGTCCTATTAAAGGTATGAAAAAAAATAGAAAAATGGAAATTGAAAAAATCATTTATGTTTCTAATTTAAAAATGAATATTACCCCAAAAAATTTCCACTCTAACCCCATATTCCAAGCTTTGAGGTCAAAGTACAGTGGAAACCTAAAGTCCTATTAAAGGTATGAAAAAAAATGGAAAAATGGAAATTGAAAAAATCATTTATGTTTCTAATTTAAAAATGAATATTACCCCAAAAAATTTCCACTCTAACCCCATATTCCAAGCTTTGAGGTCAAAGTACAGTGGAAACCTAAAGTCTAATTAAAGGTATGAAAAAAAATGGAAAAATGGAAATTGAAAAAATCATTTATGTTTCTAATTTAAAAATGAATATTACCCCAAAAAATTTCCACTCTAACCCCATATTCCAAGCTTTGAGGTCAAAGTACAGTGGAAACCTAAAGTCCTATTAAAGGTATGAAAAAAAATGGAAAAATGGAAATTGAAAAAATCATTTATGTTTGTAATTTAAAAATGAATATTTACCCAAAAGATTTCCACTCTAACCCCATATTCAAAGCTTTGAGATCAAAGTACAGTGGATACCTGAAGTCCTATTAAAGGTATGAAAAAAAATGGAAAAATGGAAATTGAAAAAATCATTTATGTTTCTAATTTAAAAATGAATATTACCCCAAAAAATTTCCACTCTAACCTCATATTCCAAGCTTTGAGGTCAAAGTACAGTGGAAACCTAAAGTCCTATCAAAGGTATGAAAAAAAATGGAAAAATGGAAATTGAAAAAATCATTTATGTTTCTAATTTAAAAATGAATATTACCCCAAAAAATTTCCACTCTAACCCCATATTCCAAGCTTTGAGGTCAAAGTACAGTGGAAACCTAAAGTCCTATTAAAGGTATGAAAAAAAATAGAAAAATGAAAATTGAAAAAATCATTTATGTTTCTAATTTAAAAATGAATATTACCCCAAAAAATTTCCACTCTAACCCCATATTCCAAGCTTTGAGGTCAAAGTACAGTGGAAACCTAAAGTCCTATTAAAGGTATGAAAAAAAATGGAAAAATGGAAATTGAAAAAATCATTTATGTTTCTAATTTAAAAATGAATATTACCCCAAAAAATTTCCACTCTAACCCCATATTCCAAGCTTTGAGGTCAAAGTACAGTGGAAACCTGAAGTCCTATTAAAGGTATGAAAAAAAATGGAAAAATGGAAATTGAAAAAATCATTTATGTTTCTAATTTAAAAATGAATATTACCCCAAAAAATTTCCACTCTAACCCCATATTCCAAGCTTTGAGGTCAAAGTACAGTGGAAACCTAAAATCCTATTAAAGGTATGAAAAAAAATGGAAAAATGGAAATTGAAAAAATCATTTATGTTTGTAATTTGAAATTGAATATTTACCCAAAAAATTTCTACTCTAACCCCATATTCAAAGCTTTGAGGTCAAAGTACAGTGGAAACCTAAAGTCCTATTAAAGGTATGAAAAAAAATGGAAAAATGGAAATTGAAAAAATCATTTATGTTTCTAATTTAAAAATGAATATTACCCCAAAAAATATCCACTCTAACCCCATATTCCAAGCTTTGAGGTCAAAGTACAGTGGAAACATAAAGTCCTATTAAAGGTATGAAAAAAAATGGAAAAATGGAAATTGAAAAAATCATTTATGTTTCTAATTTAAAAATGAATATTACCCCAAAAAATTTCCACTCTAACCCCATATTCCAAGCTTTGAGGTCAAAGTACAGTAGAAACCTAAAGTCCTATTAAAGGTATGAAAAAAAATGGAAAAATGGAAATTGAAAAAAACATTTATGTTTGTAATTTAAAAATGAATATTTACCCAAAAAATTTCCACTCTAACCCCATATTCAAAGCTTTGAGGTCAAAGTACAGTGGAAACCTAAAGTCCTATTAAAGGTATGAAAAAAAATGGAAAAATGGAAATTGAAAAAATCATTTATGTTTCTAATTTAAAAATGAATATTACCCCAAAAAATTTCCACTCTAACCCCATATTCCAAGCTTTGAGGTCAAAGTACAGTGGAAACCTAAAGTCCTATTAAAGGTATGAAAAAAAATGGAAAAATGGAAAGTGAAAAAATGATTTATGTTTGTAATTTAAAAATGAATATTTACCCAAAAAATTTCCACTCTAACCCCATATTCAAAGCTTTGAGGTCGAAGTACAGTGGAAACCTAAAGTCCTATTAAAGGTATGAAAAAAAATGGAAAAATGGAAATTGAAAAAAACATTTATGTTTGTAATTTAAAAATGAATATTTACCCGAAAAATTTCCACTCTAACCCCATATTCAAAGCTTTGAGGTCAAAGTACAGTGGAAACCTAAAGTCCTATTAAAGGTATGAAAAAAAATGGAAAAATGGAAATTGAAAAAATCATTTATGTTTCTAATTTAAAAATGAATATTACCCCAAAAAATTTCCACTCTAACCCCATATTCCAAGCTTTGAGGTCAAAGTACAGTGGAAACCTAAAGTCCTATTAAAGGTATGAAAAAAAATAGAAAAATGAAAATTGAAAAAATCATTTATGTTTCTAATTTAAAAATGAATATTACCCCAAAAAATTTCCACTCTAACCCCATATTCCAAGCTTTGAGGTCAAAGTACAGTGGAAACCTAAAGTCCTATTAAAGGTATGAAAAAAAATAGAAAAATGAAAATTGAAAAAATCATTTATGTTTCTAATTTAAAAATGAATATTACCCCAAAAAATTTCCACTCTAACCCCATATTCCAAGCTTTGAGGTCAAAGTACAGTGGAAACCTAAAGTCCTATTAAAGGTATGAAAAAAAATGGAAAAATGGAAATTGAAAAAATCATTTATGTTTCTAATTTAAAAATGAATATTACCCCAAAAAATTTCCACTCTAACCCCATATTCCAAGCTTTGAGGTCAAAGTACAGTGGAAACCTGAAGTCCTATTAAAGGTATGAAAAAAAATGGAAAAATGGAAATTGAAAAAATCATTTATGTTTCTAATTTAAAAATGAATATTACCCCAAAAAATTTCCACTCTAACCCCATATTCCAAGCTTTGAGGTCAAAGTACAGTGGAAACCTAAAATCCTATTAAAGGTATGAAAAAAAATGGAAAAATGGAAATTGAAAAAATCATTTATGTTTGTAATTTGAAATTGAATATTTACCCAAAAAATTTCTACTCTAACCCCATATTCAAAGCTTTGAGGTCAAAGTACAGTGGAAACCTAAAGTCCTATTAAAGGTATGAAAAAAAATGGAAAAATGGAAATTGAAAAAATCATTTATGTTTCTAATTTAAAAATGAATATTACCCCAAAAAATATCCACTCTAACCCCATATTCCAAGCTTTGAGGTCAAAGTACAGTGGAAACATAAAGTCCTATTAAAGGTATGAAAAAAAATGGAAAAATGGAAATTGAAAAAATCATTTATGTTTCTAATTTAAAAATGAATATTACCCCAAAAAATTTCCACTCTAACCCCATATTCCAAGCTTTGAGGTCAAAGTACAGTAGAAACCTAAAGTCCTATTAAAGGTATGAAAAAAAATGGAAAAATGGAAATTGAAAAAAACATTTATGTTTGTAATTTAAAAATGAATATTTACCCAAAAAATTTCCACTCTAACCCCATATTCAAAGCTTTGAGGTCAAAGTACAGTGGAAACCTAAAGTCCTATTAAAGGTATGAAAAAAAATGGAAAAATGGAAATTGAAAAAATCATTTATGTTTCTAATTTAAAAATGAATATTACCCCAAAAAATTTCCACTCTAACCCCATATTCCAAGCTTTGAGGTCAAAGTACAGTGGAAACCTAAAGTCCTATTAAAGGTATGAAAAAAAATGGAAAAATGGAAAGTGAAAAAATGATTTATGTTTGTAATTTAAAAATGAATATTTACCCAAAAAATTTCCACTCTAACCCCATATTCAAAGCTTTGAGGTCGAAGTACAGTGGAAACCTAAAGTCCTATTAAAGGTATGAAAAAAAATGGAAAAATGGAAATTGAAAAAAACATTTATGTTTGTAATTTAAAAATGAATATTTACCCGAAAAATTTCCACTCTAACCCCATATTCAAAGCTTTGAGGTCAAAGTACAGTGGAAACCTAAAGTCCTATTAAAGGTATGAAAAAAAATGGAAAAATGGAAATTGAAAAAATCATTTATGTTTCTAATTTAAAAATGAATATTACCCCAAAAAATTTCCACTCTAACCCCATATTCCAAGCTTTGAGGTCAAAGTACAGTGGAAACCTAAAGTCCTATTAAAGGTATGAAAAAAAATGGAAAAATGGAAATTGAAAAAATGATTTATGTTTGTAATTCAAAAATGAATATTTACCCAAAATATTTCCACTCTAACCCCATATTCAAAGCTTTGAGGTCAAAGTACAGTGGAAACCTAAAGTCTTATTAAAGGTTTGAAAAAAAATGGAAAAATGGAAATTGAAAAAATCATTTATGTTTGTAATTTAAAAATGAATATTTACCCAAAAAATTTCCACTCTAACCCCATATTCAAAGCTTTGAGGTCAAAGTACAGTGGAAACCTAAAGTCCTATTAAAGGTATGAAAAAAAATGGAAAAATGGAAATTGAAAAAATCATTTATGTTTGTAATTTAAAAATGAATATTTACCCAAAAAATTTCCACTCTAACCCCATATTCCAAGCTTTGAGGTCAAAGTACAGTGGAAACCTAAAGTCCTATTAAAGGTATGAAAAAAAATGGAAAAATGGAAATTGAAAAAATCATTTTTGTTTCTAATTTAAAAATGAATATTCCCCTGAAAAATCTCCACTCTAACCCCATATTCCAAGCTTTGAGGTCAAAGTACAGTGGAAACCTAAAGTCCTATTAAAGGTATGAAAAAAAATGGAAAAATGAAAATTGAAAAAATCATTTATGTTTCTAATTTAAAACTGAATATTACCCCAAAATATTTCCACTCTAACCCCATATTCCAAGCTTTGAGGTCAAAGTACAGTTGAAATCTAAAGTCCTATTAAAGGTATGAAAAAAAATGGAAAAATGGAAAGTGAAAAAATCATTTATGTTTGTAATTTAAAAATGAATATTTACCCAAAAAATTTCCACTCTAACCCCATATTCAAAGCTTTGAGGTCGAAGTACAGTGGAAACCTAAAGTCCTATTAAAGGTATGAAAAAAAATGGAAAAATGGAAATTGAAAAAAACATTTATGTTTGTAATTTAAAAATGAATATTTACCCGAAAAATTTCCACTCTAACCCCATATTCAAAGCTTTGAGGTCAAAGTACAGTGGAAACCTAAAGTCCTATTAAAGGTATGAAAAAAAATGGAAAAATGGAAATTGAAAAAATCATTTATGTTTCTAATTTAAAAATGAATATTACCCCAAAAAATTTCCACTCTAACCCCATATTCCAAGCTTTGAGGTCAAAGTACAGTGGAAACCTAAAGTCCTATTAAAGGTATGAAAAAAAATAGAAAAATGAAAATTGAAAAAATCATTTATGTTTCTAATTTAAAAATGAATATTACCCCAAAAAATTTCCACTCTAACCCCATATTCCAAGCTTTGAGGTCAAAGTACAGTGGAAACCTAAAGTCCTATTAAAGGTATGAAAAAAAATAGAAAAATGAAAATTGAAAAAATCATTTATGTTTCTAATTTAAAAATGAATATTACCCCAAAAAATTTCCACTCTAACCCCATATTCCAAGCTTTGAGGTCAAAGTACAGTGGAAACCTAAAGTCCTATTAAAGGTATGAAAAAAAATGGAAAAATGGAAATTGAAAAAATCATTTATGTTTCTAATTTAAAAATGAATATTACCCCAAAAAATTTCCACTCTAACCCCATATTCCAAGCTTTGAGGTCAAAGTACAGTGGAAACCTGAAGTCCTATTAAAGGTATGAAAAAAAATGGAAAAATGGAAATTGAAAAAATCATTTATGTTTCTAATTTAAAAATGAATATTACCCCAAAAAATTTCCACTCTAACCCCATATTCCAAGCTTTGAGGTCAAAGTACAGTGGAAACCTAAAATCCTATTAAAGGTATGAAAAAAAATGGAAAAATGGAAATTGAAAAAATCATTTATGTTTGTAATTTGAAATTGAATATTTACCCAAAAAATTTCTACTCTAACCCCATATTCAAAGCTTTGAGGTCAAAGTACAGTGGAAACCTAAAGTCCTATTAAAGGTATGAAAAAAAATGGAAAAATGGAAATTGAAAAAATCATTTATGTTTCTAATTTAAAAATGAATATTACCCCAAAAAATATCCACTCTAACCCCATATTCCAAGCTTTGAGGTCAAAGTACAGTGGAAACATAAAGTCCTATTAAAGGTATGAAAAAAAATGGAAAAATGGAAATTGAAAAAATCATTTATGTTTCTAATTTAAAAATGAATATTACCCCAAAAAATTTCCACTCTAACCCCATATTCCAAGCTTTGAGGTCAAAGTACAGTAGAAACCTAAAGTCCTATTAAAGGTATGAAAAAAAATGGAAAAATGGAAATTGAAAAAAACATTTATGTTTGTAATTTAAAAATGAATATTTACCCAAAAAATTTCCACTCTAACCCCATATTCAAAGCTTTGAGGTCAAAGTACAGTGGAAACCTAAAGTCCTATTAAAGGTATGAAAAAAAATGGAAAAATGGAAATTGAAAAAATCATTTATGTTTCTAATTTAAAAATGAATATTACCCCAAAAAATTTCCACTCTAACCCCATATTCCAAGCTTTGAGGTCAAAGTACAGTGGAAACCTAAAGTCCTATTAAAGGTATGAAAAAAAATGGAAAAATGGAAAGTGAAAAAATGATTTATGTTTGTAATTTAAAAATGAATATTTACCCAAAAAATTTCCACTCTAACCCCATATTCAAAGCTTTGAGGTCGAAGTACAGTGGAAACCTAAAGTCCTATTAAAGGTATGAAAAAAAATGGAAAAATGGAAATTGAAAAAAACATTTATGTTTGTAATTTAAAAATGAATATTTACCCGAAAAATTTCCACTCTAACCCCATATTCAAAGCTTTGAGGTCAAAGTACAGTGGAAACCTAAAGTCCTATTAAAGGTATGAAAAAAAATGGAAAAATGGAAATTGAAAAAATCATTTATGTTTCTAATTTAAAAATGAATATTACCCCAAAAAATTTCCACTCTAACCCCATATTCCAAGCTTTGAGGTCAAAGTACAGTGGAAACCTAAAGTCCTATTAAAGGTATGAAAAAAAATGGAAAAATGGAAATTGAAAAAATGATTTATGTTTGTAATTCAAAAATGAATATTTACCCAAAATATTTCCACTCTAACCCCATATTCAAAGCTTTGAGGTCAAAGTACAGTGGAAACCTAAAGTCTTATTAAAGGTTTGAAAAAAAATGGAAAAATGGAAATTGAAAAAATCATTTATGTTTGTAATTTAAAAATGAATATTTACCCAAAAAATTTCCACTCTAACCCCATATTCAAAGCTTTGAGGTCAAAGTACAGTGGAAACCTAAAGTCCTATTAAAGGTATGAAAAAAAATGGAAAAATGGAAATTGAAAAAATCATTTATGTTTGTAATTTAAAAATGAATATTTACCCAAAAAATTTCCACTCTAACCCCATATTCCAAGCTTTGAGGTCAAAGTACAGTGGAAACCTAAAGTCCTATTAAAGGTATGAAAAAAAATGGAAAAATGGAAATTGAAAAAATCATTTTTGTTTCTAATTTAAAAATGAATATTCCCCTGAAAAATCTCCACTCTAACCCCATATTCCAAGCTTTGAGGTCAAAGTACAGTGGAAACCTAAAGTCCTATTAAAGGTATGAAAAAAAATGGAAAAATGAAAATTGAAAAAATCATTTATGTTTCTAATTTAAAACTGAATATTACCCCAAAATATTTCCACTCTAACCCCATATTCCAAGCTTTGAGGTCAAAGTACAGTTGAAATCTAAAGTCCTATTAAAGGTATGAAAAAAAATGGAAAAATGGAAAGTGAAAAAATCATTTATGTTTTTAATTTAAAAATGAATATTTACCCAAAAAATTTCCACTCTAACCCCATATTCAAAGCTTTTAGGTCAAAGTACAGTGGAAACCTAAAGTCCTATTAAAGGTATGAAAAAAAATGGAAAAATGGAAATTGAAAAAATCATTTATGTTTGTAATTTAAAAATGAATATTTACCCAAAAAATATCCACTCTAACCCCATATTCCAAGCTTTGAGGTCAAAGTACAGTGGAAACCTAAAGTCCTATTAAAGGTATGAAAAAAAATGGAAAAATGGAAATTGAAAAAATCATTTTTGTTTCTAATTTAAAAATGAATATTCCCCTGAAAAATCTCCACTTCAACCCCATATTCCAAGCTTTGAGGTCAAAGTACAGTGGAAACCTAAAGTCCTATTAAAGGTATGAAAAAAAATGGAAAAATGAAAATTGAAAAAATCATTTATGTTTCTAATTTAAAACTGAATATTACCCCAAAATATTTCCACTCTAACCCCATATTCCAAGCTTTGAGGTCAAAGTACAGTTGAAATCTAAAGTCCTATTAAAGGTATGAAAAAAAATGGAAAAATGGAAAGTGAAAAAATCATTTATGTTTTTAATTTAAAAATGAATATTTACCCAAAAAATTTCCACTCTAACCCCATATTCAAAGCTTTTAGGTCAAAGTACAGTGGAAACCTAAAGTCCTATTAAAGGTATGAAAAAAAATGGAAAAATGGAAATTGAAAAAATCATTTTTGTTTCTAATTTAAAAATGAATATTCCCCTGAAAAATTTCCACTCTAACCCCATATTCCAAGCTTTGAGGTCAAAGTACAGTGGAAACCTAAAGTCCTATTAAAGGTATGAAAAAAAATGGAAAAATGGAAATTGAAAAAATCATTTATGTTTCTAATTTAAAAATGAATATTACCCCAAAAGATTTCCACTCTAACCCCATATTCCAAGCTTTGAGGTCAAAGTACAGTGGAAACCTAAAGTCCTATTAAAGGTATGAAAAAAAATGGAAAAATGGAAATTGAAAAAATCATTTTTGTTTCTAATTTAAAAATGAATATTCCCCTGAAAAATTTCCACTCTAACCCCATATTCCAAGCTTTGAGGTCAAAGTACAGTGGAAACCTAAAGTCCTATTAAAGGTATGAAAAAAAATGGAAAAATGGAAATTGAAAAAATCATTTATGTTTCTAATTTAAAAATGAATATTACCCCAAAAGATTTCCACTCTAACCCCATATTCCAAGCTTTGAGGTCAAAGTACAGTGGAAACCTAAAGTCCTATTAAAGGTATGAAAAAAAATGGAAAAATGGAAATTGAAAAAATCATTTATGTTTGTAATTTAAAAATGAATTATTACCCAAAAAATTTCCACTCTAACCCCATATTCAAAGCTTTGAGGTCAAAGTACAGTGGAAACCTAAAGTCCTATTAAAGGTATGAAAAAAAATGGAAAAATGGAAATTGAAAAAATCATTTATGTTTCTAATTTAAAACTGAATATTACCCCAAAATATTTCCACTCTAACCCCATATTCCAAGCTTTGAGGTCAAAGTACAGTTGAAATCTAAAGTCCTATTAAAGGTATGAAAAAAAATGGAAAAATGGAAAGTGAAAAAATCATTTATGTTTCTAATTTAAAAATGAATATTCCCCTGAAAAATTTCCACTCTAACCCCATATTCCAAGCTTTGAGGTCAAAGTACAGTGGAAACCTAAAGTCCTATTAAAGGTATGAAAAAAAATGGAAAAATGGAAATTGAAAAAATCATTTATGTTTCTAATTTAAAAATGAATATTACCCCAAAAGATTTCCACTCTAACCCCATATTCCAAGCTTTGAGGTCAAAGTACAGTGGAAACCTAAAGTCCTATTAAAGGTATGAAAAAAAATGGAAAAATGGAAATTGAAAAAATCATTTATGTTTGTAATTTAAAAATGAATATTTACCCAAAAAATTTCCACTCTAACCCCATATTCAAAGCTTTGAGGTCAAAGTACAGTGGAAACCTAAAGTCCTATTAAAGGTATGAAAAAAAATGGAAAAATGGAAATTGAAAAAATCATTTATGTTTGTAATTTAAAAATGAATATTTACCCAAAAAATTTCCACTCTAACCCCATATTCCAAGCTTTGAGGTCAAAGTACAGTGGAAACCTAAAGTCCTATTAAAGGTATGAAAAAAAATGGAAAAATGGAAATTGGAAAAATCATTTTTGTTTCTAATTTAAAAATGAATATTACCCTGAAAAATTTCCACTCTAACCCCATATTCCAAGCTTTGAGGTCAAAGTACAGTGGAAACCTAAAGTCCTATTAAAGGTATGAAAAAAAATGGAAAAATGGAAATTGAAAAAATCATTTATGTTTCTAATTTAAAAATGAATATTATACCAGAAAAATTTCCACTCTAACCCCATATTCCAAGCTTTGAGGTCAAAGTACAGTAGAAACCTAAAGTCCTATTAAAGGTATGAAAAAAAATGGAAAAATTGAAATTGAAAAAAACATTTATGTTTGTAATTTAAAAATGAATATTTACCCAAAAAATTTCCACTCTAACCCCATATTCAAAGCTTTGAGGTCAAAGTACAGTGGAAACCTAAAGTCCTATTAAAGGTATGAAAAAAAATGGAAAAATGGAAATTGAAAAAATCATTTATGTTTCTAATTTAAAAATGAATATTACCCCAAAAAATTTCCACTCTAACCCCATATTCCAAGCTTTGAGGTCAAAGTACAGTGGAAACCTAAAGTCCTATTAAAGGTATGAAAAAAAATGGAAAAATGGAAATTGAAAAAATCATTTTTGTTTCTAATTTAAAAATGAATATTACCCTGAAAAATTTCCACTCTAACCCCATATTCCAAGCTTTGAGGTCAAAGTACAGTGGAAACCTAAAGTCCTATTAAAGGTATGAAAAAAAATGGAAAAATGGAAATTGAAAAAATCATTTATGTTTCTAATTTAAAAATGAATATTACCCCAAAAAATTTCCACTCTAACCCCATATTCCAAGCTTTGAGGTCAAAGTACAGTGGAAACCTAAAGTCCTATTAAAGGTATGAAAAAAAATGGAAAAATGGAAATTGAAAAAATCATTTATGTTTGTAATTTGAAATTGAATATTTACCCAAAAAATTTCT
The DNA here is from genome assembly GCA_947562095.1 of Branchellion lobata. Taxonomy (NCBI): domain Eukaryota; kingdom Metazoa; phylum Annelida; class Clitellata; order Hirudinida; family Piscicolidae; genus Branchellion; species Branchellion lobata. The sequence continues at coordinate 9,345 of OX387251.1, read as the reverse complement.
ACTCTAACCCCATATTCAAAGCTTTGAGGTCAAAGTACAGTGGAAACCTAAAGTCCTATTAAAGGTATGAAAAAAAATGGAAAAATGGAAATTGAAAAAATCATTTATGTTTCTAATTTAAAAATGAATATTACCCCAAAAAATTTCCACTCTAACCCCATATTCCAAGCTTTGAGGTCAAAGTACAGTGGAAACATAAAGTCCTATTAAAGGTATGAAAAAAAATGGAAAAATGGAAATTGAAAAAATCATTTATGTTTCTAATTTAAAAATGAATATTACCCCAAAAGATTTCCACTCTAACCCCATATTCCAAGCTTTGAGGTCAAAGTACAGTAGAAACCTAAAGTCCTATTAAAGGTATGAAAAAAAATGGAAAAATGGAAATTGAAAAAATCATTTATGTTTGTAATTTAAAAATGAATATTTACCCAAAAAATTTCCACTCTAACCCCATATTCAAAGCTTTGAGGTCAAAGTACAGTGGAAACCTAAAGTCCTATTAAAGGTATGAAAAAAAATGGAAAAATGGAAATTGAAAAAATCATTTATGTTTGTAATTTAAAAATGAATATTTACCCAAAAAATTTCCACTCTAACCCCATATTCCAAGCTTTGAGGTCAAAGTACAGTGGAAACCTAAAGTCCTATTAAAGGTATGAAAAAAAATGGGAAAATGGAAATTGAAAAAATCATTTTTGTTTCTAATTTAAAAATGAATATTCCCCTGAAAAATCTCCACTCTAACCCCATATTCCAAGCTTTGAGGTCAAAGTACAGTGGAAACCTAAAGTCCTATTAAAGGTATGAAAAAAAATGGAAAAATGAAAATTGAAAAAATCATTTATGTTTCTAATAAAACTGAATATTACCCCAAAATATTTCCACTCTAACCCCATATTCCAAGCTTTGAGGTCAAAGTACAGTTGAAATCTAAAGTCCTATTAAAGGTATGAAAAAAAATGGAAAAATGGAAAGTGAAAAAATCATTTATGTTTCTAATTTAAAAATGAATATTTACCCAAAAAATTTCCACTCTAACCCCATATTCAAAGCTTTTAGGTCAAAGTACAGTGGAAACCTAAAGTCCTATTAAAGGTATGAAAAAAAATGGAAAAATGGAAATTGAAAAAATCATTTTTGTTTTTAATTTAAAAATGAATATTCCCCTGAAAAATTTCCACTCTAACCCCATATTCCAAGCTTTGAGGTCAAAGTACAGTGGAAACCTAAAGTCCTATTAAAGGTATGAAAAAAAATGGAAAAATGGAAATTGAAAAAATCATTTATGTTTCTAATTTAAAAATGAATATTACCCCAGAAAAATTTCCACTCTAACCCCATATTCCAAGCTTTGAGGTCAAAGTACAGTAGAAACCTGAAGTCCTATTAAAGGTATGAAAAAAAATGGAAAAATTGAAATTGAAAAATCATTTATGTTTCTAATTTAAAAATGAATATTACCCCAAAAAATTTCAACTCTAACCCCATATTCCAAGCTTTGAGGTCAAAGTACAGTGGAAACCTATAGTCCTATTAAAGGTATGAAAAAAAAAGGAAAAATGGAATATGAAAAAATCATTTATGTTTGTAATTTAAAAATGAATATTACTCCAAAAAATTTCCACTCTAACCCCATATTCCAAGCTTTGAGGTCAAAGTACAGTGGAAACCTAAAGTCCTATTAAAGGTATGAAAAAAAATGGAAAAATGGAAATTGAAAAAATCATTTATGTTTCTAATTTAAAAATGAATATTACCCCAAAAAATTTCCACTCTAACCCCATATTCCAAGCTTTGAGGTCAAAGTACAGTGGAAACCTAAAGTCCTATTAAAGGTATGAAAAAAAATGGAAAAATGGAAATTGAAAATATCATTTATGTTTGTAATTTAAAAATGAATATTTACCCAAAAAATTTCCACTCTAACCCCATATTCAAAGCTTTGAGGTCAAAGTACAGTGGAAACCTAAAGTCCTATTAAAGGTATGAAAAAAAAATGGAAAAATGGAAATTGAAAAAATCATTTATGTTTGTAATTTAAAAATGAATATTTACCCAAAAAATTTCCACTCTAACCCCATATTCAAAGCTTTGAGGTCAAAGTACAGTGGAAACCTAAAGTCCTATTAAAGGTATGAAAAAAAATGGAAAAATGGAAATTGAAAAATCCATTCATGTTTGTAATTTAAAAATGAATATTTACCCAAAAAATTTCCACTCTAACCCCATATTCCAAGCTTTGAGGTCAAAGTACAGTGGAAACCTAAAGTCCTATTAAAGGTATGAAAAAAAATGGAAAAATGGAAATTGAAAAAATCATTTATGTTTCTAATTTAAAACTGAATATTACTCCAAACTATTTCCACTCTAACCCCATATTCCAAGCTTTGAGGTCAAAGTACATTGGAAACCTAAAGTCCTATTAAAGGTATGAAAAAAAATGGAAAAATGGAAATTGAAAAAATCATTTATGTTTGTAATTTAAAAATGAATATTTACCCAAAAAATTTCCACTCTAACCCCATATTCAAAGCTTTGAGGTCAAAGTACAGTGGAAACCTAAAGTCCTATTAAAAGTATGAAAAAAAATGGAAAAATGGAAATTGAAAAAATCATTTATGTTTGTAATTTAAAAATGAATATTTACCCAAAAAATTTCCACTCTAACCCCATATTCAAAGCTTTGAGGTCAAAGTACAGTGGAAACCTAGGGTTAGGGTTAGGGTTAGGGTTAGGGTTAGGGTTAGGGTTAGGGTTAGGGTTAGGGTTAGGGTTAGGGTTAGGGTTAGGGTTAGGGTTAGGGTTAGGGTTAGGGTTAGGGTTAGGGTTAGGGTTAGGGTTAGGGTTAGGGTTAGGGTTAGGGTTAGGGTTAGGGTTAGGGTTAGGGTTAGGGTTAGGGTTAGGGTTAGGGTTAGGGTTAGGGTTAGGGTTAGGGTTAGGGTTAGGGTTAGGGTTAGGGTTAGGGTTAGGGTTAGGGTTAGGGTTAGGGTTAGGGTTAGGGTTAGGGTTAGGGTTAGGGTTAGGGTTAGGGTTAGGGTTAGGGTTAGGGTTAGGGTTAGGGTTAGGGTTAGGGTTAGGGTTAGGGTTAGGGTTAGGGTTAGGGTTAGGGTTAGGGTTAGGGTTAGGGTTAGGGTTAGGGTTAGGGTTAGGGTTAGGGTTAGGGTTAGGGTTAGGGTTAGGGTTAGGGTTAGGGTTAGGGTTAGGGTTAGGGTTAGGGTTAGGGTTAGGGTTAGGGTTAGGGTTAGGGTTAGGGTTAGGGTTAGGGTTAGGGTTAGGGTTAGGGTTAGGGTTAGGGTTAGGGTTAGGGTTAGGGTTAGGGTTAGGGTTAGGGTTAGGGTTAGGGTTAGGGTTAGGGTTAGGGTTAGGGTTAGGGTTAGGGTTAGGGTTAGGGTTAGGGTTAGGGTTAGGGTTAGGGTTAGGGTTAGGGTTAGGGTTAGGGTTAGGGTTAGGGTTAGGGTTAGGGTTAGGGTTAGGGTTAGGGTTAGGGTTAGGGTTAGGGTTAGGGTTAGGGTTAGGGTTAGGGTTAGGGTTAGGGTTAGGGTTAGGGTTAGGGTTAGGGTTAGGGTTAGGGTTAGGGTTAGGGTTAGGGTTAGGGTTAGGGTTAGGGTTAGGGTTAGGGTTAGGGTTAGGGTTAGGGTTAGGGTTAGGGTTAGGGTTAGGGTTAGGGTTAGGGTTAGGGTTAGGGTTAGGGTTAGGGTTAGGGTTAGGGTTAGGGTTAGGGTTAGGGTTAGGGTTAGGGTTAGGGTTAGGGTTAGGGTTAGGGTTAGGGTTAGGGTTAGGGTTAGGGTTAGGGTTAGGGTTAGGGTTAGGGTTAGGGTTAGGGTTAGGGTTAGGGTTAGGGTTAGGGTTAGGGTTAGGGTTAGGGTTAGGGTTAGGGTTAGGGTTAGGGTTAGGGTTAGGGTTAGGGTTAGGGTTAGGGTTAGGGTTAGGGTTAGGGTTAGGGTTAGGGTTAGGGTTAGGGTTAGGGTTAGGGTTAGGGTTAGGGTTAGGGTTAGGGTTAGGGTTAGGGTTAGGGTTAGGGTTAGGGTTAGGGTTAGGGTTAGGGTTAGGGTTAGGGTTAGGGTTAGGGTTAGGGTTAGGGTTAGGGTTAGGGTTAGGGTTAGGGTTAGGGTTAGGGTTAGGGTTAGGGTTAGGGTTAGGGTTAGGGTTAGGGTTAGGGTTAGGGTTAGGGTTAGGGTTAGGGTTAGGGTTAGGGTTAGGGTTAGGGTTAGGGTTAGGGTTAGGGTTAGGGTTAGGGTTAGGGTTAGGGTTAGGGTTAGGGTTAGGGTTAGGGTTAGGGTTAGGGTTAGGGTTAGGGTTAGGGTTAGGGTTAGGGTTAGGGTTAGGGTTAGGGTTAGGGTTAGGGTTAGGGTTAGGGTTAGGGTTAGGGTTAGGGTTAGGGTTAGGGTTAGGGTTAGGGTTAGGGTTAGGGTTAGGGTTAGGGTTAGGGTTAGGGTTAGGGTTAGGGTTAGGGTTAGGGTTAGGGTTAGGGTTAGGGTTAGGGTTAGGGTTAGGGTTAGGGTTAGGGTTAGGGTTAGGGTTAGGGTTAGGGTTAGGGTTAGGGTTAGGGTTAGGGTTAGGGTTAGGGTTAGGGTTAGGGTTAGGGTTAGGGTTAGGGTTAGGGTTAGGGTTAGGGTTAGGGTTAGGGTTAGGGTTAGGGTTAGGGTTAGGGTTAGGGTTAGGGTTAGGGTTAGGGTTAGGGTTAGGGTTAGGGTTAGGGTTAGGGTTAGGGTTAGGGTTAGGGTTAGGGTTAGGGTTAGGGTTAGGGTTAGGGTTAGGGTTAGGGTTAGGGTTAGGGTTAGGGTTAGGGTTAGGGTTAGGGTTAGGGTTAGGGTTAGGGTTAGGGTTAGGGTTAGGGTTAGGGTTAGGGTTAGGGTTAGGGTTAGGGTTAGGGTTAGGGTTAGGGTTAGGGTTAGGGTTAGGGTTAGGGTTAGGGTTAGGGTTAGGGTTAGGGTTAGGGTTAGGGTTAGGGTTAGGGTTAGGGTTAGGGTTAGGGTTAGGGTTAGGGTTAGGGTTAGGGTTAGGGTTAGGGTTAGGGTTAGGGTTAGGGTTAGGGTTAGGGTTAGGGTTAGGGTTAGGGTTAGGGTTAGGGTTAGGGTTAGGGTTAGGGTTAGGGTTAGGGTTAGGGTTAGGGTTAGGGTTAGGGTTAGGGTTAGGGTTAGGGTTAGGGTTAGGGTTAGGGTTAGGGTTAGGGTTAGGGTTAGGGTTAGGGTTAGGGTTAGGGTTAGGGTTAGGGTTAGGGTTAGGGTTAGGGTTAGGGTTAGGGTTAGGGTTAGGGTTAGGGTTAGGGTTAGGGTTAGGGTTAGGGTTAGGGTTAGGGTTAGGGTTAGGGTTAGGGTTAGGGTTAGGGTTAGGGTTAGGGTTAGGGTTAGGGTTAGGGTTAGGGTTAGGGTTAGGGTTAGGGTTAGGGTTAGGGTTAGGGTTAGGGTTAGGGTTAGGGTTAGGGTTAGGGTTAGGGTTAGGGTTAGGGTTAGGGTTAGGGTTAGGGTTAGGGTTAGGGTTAGGGTTAGGGTTAGGGTTAGGGTTAGGGTTAGGGTTAGGGTTAGGGTTAGGGTTAGGGTTAGGGTTAGGGTTAGGGTTAGGGTTAGGGTTAGGGTTAGGGTTAGGGTTAGGGTTAGGGTTAGGGTTAGGGTTAGGGTTAGGGTTAGGGTTAGGGTTAGGGTTAGGGTTAGGGTTAGGGTTAGGGTTAGGGTTAGGGTTAGGGTTAGGGTTAGGGTTAGGGTTAGGGTTAGGGTTAGGGTTAGGGTTAGGGTTAGGGTTAGGGTTAGGGTTAGGGTTAGGGTTAGGGTTAGGGTTAGGGTTAGGGTTAGGGTTAGGGTTAGGGTTAGGGTTAGGGTTAGGGTTAGGGTTAGGGTTAGGGTTAGGGTTAGGGTTAGGGTTAGGGTTAGGGTTAGGGTTAGGGTTAGGGTTAGGGTTAGGGTTAGGGTTAGGGTTAGGGTTAGGGTTAGGGTTAGGGTTAGGGTTAGGGTTAGGGTTAGGGTTAGGGTTAGGGTTAGGGTTAGGGTTAGGGTTAGGGTTAGGGTTAGGGTTAGGGTTAGGGTTAGGGTTAGGGTTAGGGTTAGGGTTAGGGTTAGGGTTAGGGTTAGGGTTAGGGTTAGGGTTAGGGTTAGGGTTAGGGTTAGGGTTAGGGTTAGGGTTAGGGTTAGGGTTAGGGTTAGGGTTAGGGTTAGGGTTAGGGTTAGGGTTAGGGTTAGGGTTAGGGTTAGGGTTAGGGTTAGGGTTAGGGTTAGGGTTAGGGTTAGGGTTAGGGTTAGGGTTAGGGTTAGGGTTAGGGTTAGGGTTAGGGTTAGGGTTAGGGTTAGGGTTAGGGTTAGGGTTAGGGTTAGGGTTAGGGTTAGGGTTAGGGTTAGGGTTAGGGTTAGGGTTAGGGTTAGGGTTAGGGTTAGGGTTAGGGTTAGGGTTAGGGTTAGGGTTAGGGTTAGGGTTAGGGTTAGGGTTAGGGTTAGGGTTAGGGTTAGGGTTAGGGTTAGGGTTAGGGTTAGGGTTAGGGTTAGGGTTAGGGTTAGGGTTAGGGTTAGGGTTAGGGTTAGGGTTAGGGTTAGGGTTAGGGTTAGGGTTAGGGTTAGGGTTAGGGTTAGGGTTAGGGTTAGGGTTAGGGTTAGGGTTAGGGTTAGGGTTAGGGTTAGGGTTAGGGTTAGGGTTAGGGTTAGGGTTAGGGTTAGGGTTAGGGTTAGGGTTAGGGTTAGGGTTAGGGTTAGGGTTAGGGTTAGGGTTAGGGTTAGGGTTAGGGTTAGGGTTAGGGTTAGGGTTAGGGTTAGGGTTAGGGTTAGGGTTAGGGTTAGGGTTAGGGTTAGGGTTAGGGTTAGGGTTAGGGTTAGGGTTAGGGTTAGGGTTAGGGTTAGGGTTAGGGTTAGGGTTAGGGTTAGGGTTAGGGTTAGGGTTAGGGTTAGGGTTAGGGTTAGGGTTAGGGTTAGGGTTAGGGTTAGGGTTAGGGTTAGGGTTAGGGTTAGGGTTAGGGTTAGGGTTAGGGTTAGGGTTAGGGTTAGGGTTAGGGTTAGGGTTAGGGTTAGGGTTAGGGTTAGGGTTAGGGTTAGGGTTAGGGTTAGGGTTAGGGTTAGGGTTAGGGTTAGGGTTAGGGTTAGGGTTAGGGTTAGGGTTAGGGTTAGGGTTAGGGTTAGGGTTAGGGTTAGGGTTAGGGTTAGGGTTAGGGTTAGGGTTAGGGTTAGGGTTAGGGTTAGGGTTAGGGTTAGGGTTAGGGTTAGGGTTAGGGTTAGGGTTAGGGTTAGGGTTAGGGTTAGGGTTAGGGTTAGGGTTAGGGTTAGGGTTAGGGTTAGGGTTAGGGTTAGGGTTAGGGTTAGGGTTAGGGTTAGGGTTAGGGTTAGGGTTAGGGTTAGGGTTAGGGTTAGGGTTAGGGTTAGGGTTAGGGTTAGGGTTAGGGTTAGGGTTAGGGTTAGGGTTAGGGTTAGGGTTAGGGTTAGGGTTAGGGTTAGGGTTAGGGTTAGGGTTAGGGTTAGGGTTAGGGTTAGGGTTAGGGTTAGGGTTAGGGTTAGGGTTAGGGTTAGGGTTAGGGTTAGGGTTAGGGTTAGGGTTAGGGTTAGGGTTAGGGTTAGGGTTAGGGTTAGGGTTAGGGTTAGGGTTAGGGTTAGGGTTAGGGTTAGGGTTAGGGTTAGGGTTAGGGTTAGGGTTAGGGTTAGGGTTAGGGTTAGGGTTAGGGTTAGGGTTAGGGTTAGGGTTAGGGTTAGGGTTAGGGTTAGGGTTAGGGTTAGGGTTAGGGTTAGGGTTAGGGTTAGGGTTAGGGTTAGGGTTAGGGTTAGGGTTAGGGTTAGGGTTAGGGTTAGGGTTAGGGTTAGGGTTAGGGTTAGGGTTAGGGTTAGGGTTAGGGTTAGGGTTAGGGTTAGGGTTAGGGTTAGGGTTAGGGTTAGGGTTAGGGTTAGGGTTAGGGTTAGGGTTAGGGTTAGGGTTAGGGTTAGGGTTAGGGTTAGGGTTAGGGTTAGGGTTAGGGTTAGGGTTAGGGTTAGGGTTAGGGTTAGGGTTAGGGTTAGGGTTAGGGTTAGGGTTAGGGTTAGGGTTAGGGTTAGGGTTAGGGTTAGGGTTAGGGTTAGGGTTAGGGTTAGGGTTAGGGTTAGGGTTAGGGTTAGGGTTAGGGTTAGGGTTAGGGTTAGGGTTAGGGTTAGGGTTAGGGTTAGGGTTAGGGTTAGGGTTAGGGTTAGGGTTAGGGTTAGGGTTAGGGTTAGGGTTAGGGTTAGGGTTAGGGTTAGGGTTAGGGTTAGGGTTAGGGTTAGGGTTAGGGTTAGGGTTAGGGTTAGGGTTAGGGTTAGGGTTAGGGTTAGGGTTAGGGTTAGGGTTAGGGTTAGGGTTAGGGTTAGGGTTAGGGTTAGGGTTAGGGTTAGGGTTAGGGTTAGGGTTAGGGTTAGGGTTAGGGTTAGGGTTAGGGTTAGGGTTAGGGTTAGGGTTAGGGTTAGGGTTAGGGTTAGGGTTAGGGTTAGGGTTAGGGTTAGGGTTAGGGTTAGGGTTAGGGTTAGGGTTAGGGTTAGGGTTAGGGTTAGGGTTAGGGTTAGGGTTAGGGTTAGGGTTAGGGTTAGGGTTAGGGTTAGGGTTAGGGTTAGGGTTAGGGTTAGGGTTAGGGTTAGGGTTAGGGTTAGGGTTAGGGTTAGGGTTAGGGTTAGGGTTAGGGTTAGGGTTAGGGTTAGGGTTAGGGTTAGGGTTAGGGTTAGGGTTAGGGTTAGGGTTAGGGTTAGGGTTAGGGTTAGGGTTAGGGTTAGGGTTAGGGTTAGGGTTAGGGTTAGGGTTAGGGTTAGGGTTAGGGTTAGGGTTAGGGTTAGGGTTAGGGTTAGGGTTAGGGTTAGGGTTAGGGTTAGGGTTAGGGTTAGGGTTAGGGTTAGGGTTAGGGTTAGGGTTAGGGTTAGGGTTAGGGTTAGGGTTAGGGTTAGGGTTAGGGTTAGGGTTAGGGTTAGGGTTAGGGTTAGGGTTAGGGTTAGGGTTAGGGTTAGGGTTAGGGTTAGGGTTAGGGTTAGGGTTAGGGTTAGGGTTAGGGTTAGGGTTAGGGTTAGGGTTAGGGTTAGGGTTAGGGTTAGGGTTAGGGTTAGGGTTAGGGTTAGGGTTAGGGTTAGGGTTAGGGTTAGGGTTAGGGTTAGGGTTAGGGTTAGGGTTAGGGTTAGGGTTAGGGTTAGGGTTAGGGTTAGGGTTAGGGTTAGGGTTAGGGTTAGGGTTAGGGTTAGGGTTAGGGTTAGGGTTAGGGTTAGGGTTAGGGTTAGGGTTAGGGTTAGGGTTAGGGTTAGGGTTAGGGTTAGGGTTAGGGTTAGGGGTTAGGGTTAGGGTTAGGGTTAGGGTTAGGGTTAGGGTTAGGGTTAGGGTTAGGGTAGGGTTAGGGGTTAGGGTTAGGGTTAGGGGTTAGGGTTAGGGTTAGGGGTTAGGGTTAGGGTT